>JAANYP010002878.1:4352-174247 GCA_020465985.1 Centrapalus pauciflorus
TGGCAGTTGTACATCCAGATTCTCTAAATAGAGCATCATTCTGCACTTCCAACCAGAGAAGTTTTGATGATTAAATTTTGGCGGCTTGCCCATAGAGCCATTGTCATAGTAAGAAGAGTTTGCAGCACTGTTGTCCATGGAAACTTGGGATTATGAGAGATCTAGAATGACACACACTCTAAACTGCTCTGATACCAGTTGTAGGTCCCGAAAGGTTCCCAAAGTATATAGTAATAAACTGTAGAGGGGGGGTGAATACAGTATTTAAAATCTACACACTCTTTTTCTCAATGTTTGTATGTATTATCAACAAATGTTAATTACAAACAAGCTTGACTGCGGAATTGTTCAAGCTGAGATGACAGAATACAACAGTATGGTTTCTAGTCTAAGACACACTCAAACTAGATTACAATGAACACACTCACTAAGATGCACTCACTGTATTTTACAAGACTTTAAGGAACAGCTTTGGTAAACAGCTTAGACACACAGAAGCTTGTTTACAGAAGATTTGCATGCATGAATATCACACTTGCACGTTCACTCTTGGTTTAAGCACTTAGCTTTCTTCACATTCTTTCTGACCTTAGAAGCTTCCTTTTATACTCACTTAGAGGATCTAAGAGAAACATCTTCATTGGGCAGAATGAAAAAGGAGAAGTCTTGTTTGAAAAGACAATATAACTTTTCTGCACTTTTCTGAAAAGCAGACTTGCCTTCTCTTGTGCAGAACTTTTGTCTTTTTACTTTCTACTGTTGCATTGCCTTTAACCATTTTAGGAATGTCAACTTTGCGTCTTTCTTCCTTGTAAAGGCCTATTTTGATATAAGAAAAAGGTCTGTCACCCTTTTTCAAATATCCGTTTGTCTTCATGTAACAGAACAGCTTGGGCAGGCTGAGCGGTTCTGCTTTCCACTTTGTCTTCAACTGTGTAAACTGATCTGGTAGTTAAAAACAATACATGATGACTTGGAAACAAATTCCATAAAGTGTTTAGCCTGTTCACAAAGAACAGGTTCTGTTCACAAAGAACAGAACACTTTAAAAATGCCCAAGCTGCTCAACAGTGTAGAGCAGCGTAGACAGTTTATGTCCAGCCTGATCAGCAGACTGATCAGCTTGGACAAACTGTCTTGGTTGCAACACATGCAACGTATAGAACAGCTTTAGACTGATATTGCAAATCATTTTCAGGTTTCAATAAGGCATATAACAGGCCTTAAATTCAACCTTCAAATGTATCAACAGGTTTGATTATAAAATCTCCCCCTCAGATGTAGAGCAGGTTTGACTGAGGCCTTTTTGTGCCTAACACCAAAAGACCACAATGGTAACTAATACTAAGTTTCTTATATGCTAAAATGATTTAATTCCGTTACCATATGAATTTCAATTCCAACATAAGTAGTGAGTTAACTGTACAACCCTGTCATCGATAGTGAATAATGCGGATGACATATGGGTCGTATCAGTTGAAATTACGATATAAATACATTTCCAATAAGAAATAATACCTATAGACAATATAGGTATTGTAATCTGAATCGTGTATGATTTAAAAGCTCTAAGAAATCAAAATATAATCCAAAACACAAGCTACTTCGTAAATCCTTGTAATTTGAAAGATTACAGCGTGTCTTATAATGAAACAGGGGTAGAAGTAGTTGATCTAATGAATATTAATGAGAAAAGTGTTTGAATCAAATTGTTAAACACCGAATAACAATTTGAATTGAAATCAAAGAAGTCAGAGGCACAAAGCGAGAGTGATAAAGAAATAGATTGAGAACTTTGTTATGCCAAGCGATTAGCCATGAATGGCTAATGAAAAGCCGTCAGAAGCCAAAATAAATGTAAGAATGGATTCTCCCTATGTCGACGCGAGACTAGTGAGATATCTAAAATGGAATTCTTATTCCATCTAAATGCAAATAAAATGAAAAGCTTCCGTCAAAATAGTAAAGTAATTCAAATTCAGAAATTCACCAATGAAGATTCAAACCTAAGTCTATACATATAATTAAACAGAATTAAAGATTATAGTTTTGTCGAAGCCTCTTGACCGAATTACACAGTAAATTAATAGAGGAAGGCGATGGCCATAAAGTAGAAGATGATGTAAATGGTCGTGGAGACGGTTTCGGAACTCTGGTAACTCGAGATCTGACTTCAATAACAGATGCTGCCGTTATATTTAACGAATCACACCGAGAAAGCCTAAGAAAATTGTCGGTTTCTATCAAATCATTTCCCTGGAATTCGATTCTGAATAACATTTGTTTTCCATGTCACTAATGTTCTTATTCGCTGGAAGATTCTAAAGCGTATGATCTCTTCAAATTCGGGATCATATTTGGTTTGTTTGAAATATCCATCAACTGTTGAAATCGTTGCGAAGAAAATGTGATCGATTATAACTTCTGTTTTGTTCGACAAGCTCTAAATACAACATTTCAAACATTTTGCCTCAAACTCTCATTCTTGGCTTCTAACATTCGATCTTCTTGGAGGATTTTACTTCTCGAGAGACTGCATACATAAAAGATTTGGCGGATATGACAGCACAAATTGAGACCAAGGTAGGTGAGGTAAAGTCGCTACATGAAGAGTTAACTCCAATTGTTGCGCCGGAGGATAGATTTCATTTGTTTGATAAAGCAAAGAAAGTTATAAGTATTCATAACAAGTCAACACAAGTCAGAAAATCGGCTAAGCGATTGATGATGGTAACATCATCAATAAAAGAAACATAAAGTACAAATATCAGATTCCCGAAAGGCTCTGTAGCTATTACATGAGCAAATGAAAAGAGTTAAGAGCTAATTGATAAGTATAGAGATGATAGCTGAATTGAATAAAATCTCAGAAGCCATAAAAATTTCTTATGAAATTGCATAAAGTTAGCCCATGAAGATTTTGCAATAGTATAGAGGAGAGATTTAAAAGCCATAACTGACTCAAGATCAAATGAAAGAGATATATGAGCTAACTCATGTATTGAGTTGCTATCTGGATTGATTATGGCGAAAAGCATAAAGCTTATATAATACGAGTATGAATAATAATTCAGAATTCCTAAAATAAACAAACAGCGAAATATTGAATCAAATATGAACTACGAGAAGAAATTTGAAATTCTTATACGTAAGAATCTTAAAGAAATAGAAAGATGTGAAATACAGATGGTGCTCATTCAAAGGAAACACCACAAAGGTTCGCATCAGTCTTGGGAATGGATAACATAAAAGCTATCTGCCCAAGTCTGTTCGAACATATCTAACTTCGAGGACGAAGTTTGTGCGTGGTGGAGCCCATTCTGTAACAACTCAACTTTTAGCCAACTTAATATCTGACCATTGAACCAATAATGTAATCTTATTATATCTGATCTTGAGATAATAATGTAATTTTATTACATTATTTATGATGTAAGTTATTTAAGTTTGAAATTATTTACTTAAATTATATATATGATATTAATTATTAAAGATGAGTAAATTAAAAGAGATGTAAAATACAAAAATATATTGGGTTAAATTTTAATGTAACTAAATGGATATAAAAATCAAATTAAATGATCATTAAGATCATTAATCTTGAAAGCTCTCTCTCTCTCTAATCTCTCTCTAACTCTCGGACGAACTCAAGAATTTACCAAGAATTCATCATAAATTGGCAATCAATTGAGGAAATTATTCAGGAAGGAGTTACAATATCATCAAACAATTGGAATCTACAAGATTTGAGGTAATTTTGAGTTATATTTCAAAAATTATAGAAGTTTGGTTCAGTTTTGATGAAAACCGAAACCAAAGACTTAAAAATCATGAATTTTAGGTTGCATGTTTTAAATCTTAGTAGTTTATGATGAATTAATGTTAATAAATAAAACGGAAACAAAATTCGAGGATCAGATCATCCAAAACAAGCAACAAATTCGAAATTTTTGACAAAATAAGTGTTCTTGACAAATATGGTTATTTTTGGATGATCTTGATGAATCTATAGTGTTTTTGATAGGGAAAATAGTATAAAATCAACCAAATAATGATAATACAACTTTATGTTAAGTTGCATGTTGATAAAATGAACTTTTGGGAATTTTTATGAAAAATCCGTAAGTATAAAAGATGAACACCAAGAACAATTTCTGGAAAATTATGAAGACTCGGGATCCGAATTCGGATGAGACCGAATTCGGATGTAGCCCCATTTCGGATCTGTACTTCGGACAAAATACTTAAATTCAGATATTTTGGCTATTTTGGATGAAGTACCATTTCGGACAGAAGGTGGTCCGAACTCGGATGACCCGAGTTCGGATGGCCCATTTCGGATGATGCTAGTTCGAATGAATCATTTGGACCAACTTCGGATGTACCATTTCGGATGACCTAGAACCGAATCCGGATGATCCGAATTCGGATGGTCCGAATTCGGATGGTTCTAATCCGGATGTGGTTTTTATGATTCAAAATATAACAACAGAATTCCTTATATAAATATGAATGATCAGATTTCAGAAATGTAACTTTATAAGACTTTGAGGTTATTACTGACAAAGAATAGAAAGATTCTGATAAGATTTAAGAGATTGATGATAATATGATCAAAATATAAGATTGTGAGATCAAAGATCAACGAATGAATCTTGAGCATAAATGATGAACACTGAATATATATTATTCAGATAATATAAGAGCTAATAAATATCAGAAATGATATTAATAACAGATTGAGCAACGAGCAAGATGATGAGCAACTGAAAGTCTGATATAAATCAGATAGTGGTTCTATCCACTACAGATTGTGAGCAACAGAGCCAGAGCCAGAAACTAAAAGAGCACAAATAGCCAGTAACTGTGAGTTGTAGATTTCATTTTAACTGCATATTATGTGAATTGAGACTTTTGTTGCATGATTCTGATTTTTTGATATTCTGATCTTGAGCTTATTGAAATATTGTCATAGTATATTTACTATGATTTGTTGAGCTGAGTATTTCTTCTTCTAGATTCGATTCTTTGACGAGTCAGTTGATTGTTAAGCTTAACACCATCACTATTGTTCAGTGTTGGGTTAATGTTAGGCTTATGATGTGCTGATTTACGTGATGAAAGCACAGAGGGTAGCTAGAGCTGAGCATTCCGATGATATCCATATAGAGCTTTTACTGGTAGCTAGCCCAGTACGTGGCTGATCCCCACTAATGATGCGTGTGTATGGATTTATCATCATCCGAGCATTCCTTATGAATTTGTCTAAAAGTCTCAAGAGCAACAACAGTTTTATAACTGGGAGCTGAGCAAAGCCGCGCATCAAAAGAGCATTAATTGGCCAATGACCCTTCGAGATTGAGCTATGCATGAGCCTAGTGCAGTGCATATAGAGCTGAGCCGTGCATGAGCCGAGTGCAGTGCATGTGCTTCCGCGTTCATAATTGCATGTTAAATGTGAAATTCTACATTCTCACTAAGCAAATAAGCTTACCCGTTGTTGCATTATTTTTCAGGTAAAGGCAAAGGATTGGCTGGACCTAGTTCATAGGTCAGGACTTTGAAAGAGCTTGAAGTGCATTAGAACCTGTTTCAACATCTTGGTATTTGGATGATAATAGAGCTTTGGGGTTCGGGTTTAGTTTATATTATGTGATTTGATGTAATAGTCTAGATGTTTGTACTTTGCTACTTAAAATCCTGTCTCTGTTTGTAATTAACTTTAATTCCGCACTGTTAATTTTATCTTAGTTTCATGATTGATATTGCATTGCTAATGGGACCTAGACTTGAGACCTTTGAGAAATCAGAGGGTCTTACACATACACTCCAGTTAGGTCACACACTCCTATTATACATCACACACCGGTTAGAGCTCAGGGATCTCAATCTGAAATGCAATATAATCGAAATTATTCAAGAGCTACACAACAAATGCCTATTCAAAGGCAAAGAGTGAATTTACATCACTCGGCACCACAACAAACTCCTGTTCAATGACCCAAGTCACCTGAAAGGCGAGATGGGTATTTGAAAGAGTTTAAGTATGTGGACGAGAATGGTATAACCAAGTCAGTTATGGCTTGGGTTCCCCGTGATAACTAACCTATTTTCTTTCATGTGCAGGAGATTACCACAGGTCCAAACAACAAATGGTTCGTCGACAGTGGATGCTCCAGGCACATGACAGGGGAAAGAAGTCTCCTTACAGAGTTCAAGGGTGGGAATCGGGGATTTGTATCATTCGCGGGAAACAAGGGTGGAACCATCACTGGTACTGGAGAAGTCACTAATGGGACGATTACATTGGATCAAGTTTATCACGTTGATAAACTGGTTCATAATCTCATTAGTGTATCTCAAATCTGTGACAAGAAGAATTCAGTGCTGTTCACTGACACTGAAGCGTTAGTGCTAAAATCGGGGTTCAAGATTCCAGAAGATTGGATATTAATGCGGGCACCAAGGAAGAATGACTTGTACATGCTCGATATGAACAAGCCGGAATCTTCAATGGGACCGATCTGCTTACTGTCTAAAGCTTCGGAGACTGAATCAGTTTTGTGGCACAGACGCATGGCACACTTGCACCTAAGACAAATGAACTATATAACGAAAAATGGGTTGGTGCAAGGTGTGCCTATGAAGAGTTTTCAGTTCGAGGACAAGTGTCTACCATGCAAGAAGGGAAAACAACATAAGAAGGCACACAAGTCCAAGACTCAGAACTCCATAACCTCTACATTCGATTTGTTGCATATGGATCTCTTCGGACCAATCAACAAAAGGAGTATAGGAGTAGTTGGTATTGTTTAGTTATCACTGACGATTACTCACGATTTTCATGGGTTTCTTTCTAGGTACAAAGGACGAGACAGCATCCAAGCTCATCGGGTTCTTAGACCAAGTGGAGAATTCCTATGGAACACGGGTTAAAAGGCTTCGCAGTGATAATGGAACTGAATTTAAAAACACTGTAATTGGTGTATATTGCCTCTCAAAGGGCATAGTGCATCAATTTAGTGCACCGTATGAACCTCAACAAAATGGGGTGGCCGAACGAAAGAACAGGACATTGATTGAGGCAGCTAGGACTATGCTTTCGGATTCAAAGCTTCCTACCATGATTTGGGGGGAGGCAGTGAATACCGCATGTCATATTTTAAACCGGGTCCTAACTGTCAAATCTTTGAACAAAACCTGTTATGAAATTTTGAATAAGCGGCCACCTAATTTAACTGGCTTCGAACCGTTTGGGGTACCATGTACTTTATTGCGAACAAAACATCAACCTAAGTTTGGTGAAAAGGCTGACGAAGGATACTTCCTAGGTTATGTGTCGAACTCACCAAACAAACGGGTTTTTAACAAAACGAATGGTACAGTAGAGATTGTGTATAACATTGAAGTCACAAGTTATACACATGAACCCCAAACAGGTCCAGAATGGATATTTGACTATGATAAATTGTTTGAGTCATTTAACATTCCGTTGGATGAAAATGCAGGTACAATCGAGAAGGACTTAGCGACATTGAATCTGAATGACGAAGGCCATACCTTTCCGAGGACTACTTTTCAATCCACATCCGAGTCTACTTTGACTGAAGATGGATCTCAAGAAGTTACGAATTCAGAAGCACCGTCAACTGAGAATCAAACTCAGACATCCAACTCTGAGGAAACTGTCCACGAGGAGGAAAATGTAGAATCTGAGGATGTTCCCCCACAAGGTGAAATAGGATCTAACTTAGGAGATAATCTGAGAGTTGACGAGATAGAGACTTCTAGGATTAACAAGAACCATCCTATAGAAAGCATCATAGGAAATCCTAATGAGGGTGTGAGGACTAGGAGTAGTTTAAATAACAACACTGTCTTGTTGTCGATGATAAATGACTCCAAGGCCTATCATACCTGCCTTTATTCTTGTTTCATCTCGCAAGTAGAGCCGAAGAATGTGCAAATGGCACTAAAGGATAACTCCTGGGTTGAAGCGATGCAGGAAGAACTCTCGCAATTTAGGAAGCTAGAAGTATGGGAGTTAGTTCCATTATCTCCAGGAGAAATTGCAATAGGAACCAAATAGGTTTTTAAGTGCAAAAGAGACGATCGGGGTATTGTCACTCGCAACAAGGCTAGGTTAGTTGTAAAGGGTTTCAACCAAGAGGAGGGAATTGATTACAATGAGGTGTTTGCGCCAGTAGCAAGGCTGGAAGCCATTAGGTTGTTTCTGGCTTTTGCTTCCTTCAAGGGCTTTAAGGTATATCAACTAGATGTTAAGAGTGTTTTCCTCTATGGGAAAGTGAAGGAACTGGTATATGTAGAATAGCCGCCCGGATTTATATATCCAAAATATCCAGACAGAGTATATCGATTAGATAAGGCTCTGTATGGATTACATCAAGCACCAAGGGCGTGGTACGAAACTTTATCCAACCATCTGTTAGAGAACGGGTTTGAAAGGGGTAGGATACATAGTACGCTGTTTGTCAAGAGAAAGGGAGAACACTTCATCTTGGTACAAGTGTACGTCGATGATATCATCTTTGGATCATCAGACGTACAAATGTGCAAGGATTTTGAGAAGGTGATGAAGTCGAAATTCGAGATGAGTGCAATGGGCGAGTTAAATTTCTTTTTAGGGTTGCAAGTTGACCAGAAGAAGGAAGGTATGGTTATCCATCAGACGAAGTATGTCTACGACATATTAGAACGCTTCGGGATGGAAGGGACGAAACTGACTGCTCATTTCAGCACGCCGATTCAAGTGAATCACAATCTCGGACCGGGTACTGAAAGTGATACCGATGTGGATCTGACGTTATATCGGGCCATGATTGGATCACTTTTGTATTTAACTGCTTCAAGACCTGACATCATGTTTGCTGTGTGTATTTGTGTTGGGTTTCAAGCTAATCCGAAGGAGATGCACATGAAAGCTGTGAAGCGGATTCTACGGTACCTCAAGTCGAAACTGAAGCTGGGACTTTGGTATCACGCGGAGGGAGATCTAGAGTTGGAGGCGTTCACGGATTCTGACTACGGAGGATGCAGCTTGACGCGCAAATCAACAACTGGAGGTTGTCAATTCCTAGGAGGGAGACTGGTTTCCTGGCAATGCAAGAAACAGACATCGGTAGCCGTGTCAACGTGCGAGGCCGAGTATGTTGCTGCTGGTAGTTGCTGCTCACAGGTTCTGTGGATACAACAACAATTGCGGGATTACGGTTTGACTTACACTCAAACTCCCATTAGGATAGATAACCAATCTACAATTGCTATAACAAATAATACAGTTAAACACAGTAAAACAAAGCACATAGACATAAGGCATCATTTTATTCGTGATTGTGCTGAAAAGAACTTAATCAAATTGGTAAAAGTGGCAACGGACGATAATAATGCTGATTTATTTACCAAAGCCTTTGATAAGTCACGGTTTGAATATTTGATTCAACTAAATGGAATGCGCAACCCAGAGTAAATTGACCTTAGTAGAAATTTTATTGCCTTTTATAGCTGTAGTCTTTCTTTCTTTTTATAGTAAGTTTGCTAAATTAGGATAGTTTCTATTTTTAGTAAGTTAAGTAGGTTATATTCTTTTATTGCTATTTCTTATGAAAAACAAAAGAAAAAAGAGAGAAAATCATAAAAATAAAAAAAAATTCAAAAAAAAGAAAATCAGAAAAGGAGTTAAGTCTTAGATGCATAGGTTCAAAGTGACGAAAATTAGCACAATCGTTACAAACTCTAAGTGTTTAGGCTTTCACACATAATGCACCTAAAATTCTAAGTGTTATACTTTATTTTAGTTTGATGTGTTGGTAGGCATAATACATATAGGGAGTCCCAAGGCTAATAAAATATTCAAGAAAAAGTCAAACGTGTCCCTAACTTAGATGTATGACCAATCGGTCTTAATTTTTATGTACAAGACATACAAACTTTGAGTCTAAATGAGGTATGCAAATTGTCTGGGGATGTATAGCAACATCAAATACATCTAAAAATAGAAAGCATAGAAAAATCATAAGGAATTGAGAGTCAATTACATGTAACTCTGTTGTACGTAAGTACAGACCTGTTGCCTCTGTTTTGATTCGGGTTAGCAAGATAAGTCGCTTTGTTGTACGTCGGTACAGACCTGTCACCGCTGTCTTGCTAGCTTTAAAAATAAACTTTAAGTCAAACTAAGACACTTTGTTGTATGTAAATACAGACCTGTGTCTGATGTTTGTCTTTTAAAGAAAGTTTGCAAATACCAAAAAGTTAGAATCATTGTCCGTATGCCTTGATTATAAAAGTATGTCTATGTCTGAGTCACGTAAGATAATTTCATGATAAATAAAAATGCCAAGGGATGTTTCGAAATGTAGCATGCTTAAAGGGGTAAATACCAATAATCAGCTAAACGGGTATGTCACGCCAAACAATCAAAGGAATCAAAAATTCCTAAGTGTGAAAGTTTAAGTACTGAAAGTGAATATCTGACATCGCTATCTGATTGAGCCTTTCTTTGACTATGCTCGTCAAAAATAATTTGTTAAGCATTTAGCATAGGTTGTCAATTTTAATAAATGTAGTTTAAGTCTAAGTTAAATTTTTGTTCAAATTTTAAAAATTTTATTTTTACTTTTACTTATTTTTATTTTATTTTTATTTTATTTTTATTTTATTTTATTTTTAATTTACTTAGGAAAAATGTCAAAAATTACTGAGAGTGCATTCATAGTTGAATAAAATAAACATTGCGTGAAAATCTTGTGCTTAGGGTAAAAGATTTGGCATAGTTTATTCCGTTACATAATAAGGTTGAAAAAGTTGAATTTATTTCAAAATTTTTGAAATTTTCAATGTTTCAGGGGTGAATTCGAGTTTAAGTTAAACTCGAAAATAGAAGGGCTCGAATCTGTCAGTAGATTCGAATCTGTCACTAAACTCGAAAGTTGGTGGTATAAATAGGTTAACAGTAATGGTCATTAATTCATCTGTTTTCGAATTTGTTCTCTCGAGTTTGTCTGGCGATTTTGAATCTATTTCCTCGAGTTTGTCGCTTTCAAGAAAACAACTATTTGTCGAGTTTTCGTCCATGTGGGTTCGATACTACTCATAGATCTAGGTATAATCAAGTGTTTTGTACAAGATTTAAGTAGTTTTATACACCATTTAAGCCAAAATCACTGAATTTTGAAGTTTTATTGGTAGAAAGTTTGTTTTTCAAAATTACAAACTTTGAACCGGTAAAAACTCAAATTAACTACTAATATCATTGATTAGAACCTAGTAGGACTAATGGATGTGACTTTTTGAGTTCAAAATGGTTAAAATCATGGATTTTAGTGATGGTTGTGGCCGACTCCTTCGAGTCTGTTCATGACTTAATTCGAGTTTGTCAGTAAACTCGAATTGGTTAGACTCGAATGGTACATTAAACTCGAAAATATGTTACTTCAAATCTGTTTGTTCGAGTTTGTCAATATATTTGAATTATTTAAGTTAAATTTTAACTTAAACTTGTAGAAATTCATATGTGTTGGAATTTGTACTTAAACAAGTTCAAAATAAAACAAATTTGAATTTAAATAAGTTTATTCATTTTTAATAATTCTAATATTTTATCTATTGTGCTGACATGGCGGATAGAGTGTTTGTTCCTAAGCATAATATGGTCATTCCCCCTGACCATAATATCCCTGAAGCACAGGCTTTCCGCCAGATGGTGGATTTCCTGGTGGAGTCCAGAATTGCATATGCACTTTCTCATAATATCCAAATCGTTATTCCATACGTGCGACAATTTTATGAACATTTGCAAGTCGATTGCACTGTCACTCCGACAGTTCTAAGGACAAGGATAGCTGGACAGCCGTTGGTATTTTCTGCTGATATGCTACGCCAAGTTCTGCAGCTGGGAACTCAGGAGCAAGAGAATGGACCTATAGATTTCCCATTAAGTATTAGGCAGGCTGCCTTTGTAAGGATGGGTTATAGTTTGGATATTACTAAGGCATCCTATATGAAGAGTGGGCTCATTGGCCAATGGCGATATCTGGCGCACGTGTTCATGGTATGCTTTGCGGCGAAGAAAGCGGGATTTGACTACATAGTGTCCAAGATTCAATCTGGCATGATCGCTTTACTTTATAATCGACGTTTCAGTTTTTCAGAAATGTTTTTCTCAGAGTTTTTTCATCAAATTACGGCTCCAGAACGACAAAGATTGTTACTTTACCCCCGATTTGTAATGATGCTCATCAGGCACTTCTTGCCAAATTTGCCGTAGCTTAATGACATTCAAAGCGTAGCGGTTATCGATAAGAGGATTTTTGCTGATTGCTCCTCTCATAGAGGAAGGTTAGCGGTCCCGGTAGAGCGACCTTTGTTTGGGGCTGTAATTGACCGGAACTTTGTCGCCCCTGATGATGCCAATTGGGCAGGTGAGGTGGAAGTACAGCAACGACAACCACAACAACAACATCAACAACAAAGGCCTCAGCAGCAGAGAAGACGTCAGAGGCCTACAGCGAGTCAAATTCAGGCAGATAGGCCTTCGACTAGTCAATCTCAAGAGCCACAAGAGGCAGGGCCTTCAAGTGCACCACCCGAATCTGATCAGATAGCACAAACATTGGAGGAAATCTGGTCTTCTGGGCCTAATGCTAATGAAGAGATAACAGCTGAGCTTGTTGATCAACTTCTAGAACCTCCAGAAGGAGAGATTGATGTATTTAGACAAATTGATGAATATCAACCTGAGCGAGCAGCTGATGACAAGTCCATGTCAGCTACAGAATTTGAAGAAATGGAAGAGATTGAGGTTGAAGCTCCAGAGACTATAACCGAGGAACCATCTGTCCAGATAGGAACCTATGGATCGAGGTTAGTGGTGATTGAAGAAACTACAAGGCGACAAGCGTCAAGGGAGTCTGATGACTCTGATTTTGAGGAAGAAGAAGTTGCTCCATTGATAACAAGGCAAAGGGCTAAACGACACCGTTTTATGCAGGGAGCTACCTCAGCTTCTGTTGCTCAGCCAGAAATTCCTCAGCCTCCATCCGCTCAAACTACCATACCACCACCACCTCCACCCGTTGAACCGTACATTCCATCTCCAATCATTCCGACCCCAATACAATCCATTCCATCCACCTCATCAACCTTCATGGAGAATCAAAGGTTTTTGGAGCTGAAAAGCAGAGTTGACTTCCAACAAATTCAAATCTTTGGCTTGACAACAGCTCTAGGTGAAATACAAAAGCATAATGCCAATCTAGATATCGATAATGCCGAGCTGAAGAAGGTTGTGGACAAGGTCCAGGAAGAAAACTTAGAGCTGAAAACGTTTGTTGCTGATCAAGCAGCTGAAATACGATCGATGCGCTCCCTGATTGAGGAATTAATGAAAAATCTAAAGGCTCAGGGGGAGACAAGCTGCCGAGATCAAGTAGAGCTGCCTAGGGATGATGATAATGACGGCAATGATACCAGTGCGCAAAGAGATGAGCCAGTAGATTTTTCTGCTACTCAGCATGCTGAAATTTAGGGGGAGCCAGGTCAATCGGGAGCTGAAGGAGGTGAGGCAAGTTCATCAAAAGCCACAGAATGTGAAGTTCGTGAGATAATTGAAGCTTTGATGGACATTGATGAAGAACCTCTAGAACTCGAATTCGATTTTGAAGATGATTTAGAATATCTAGAAGAAGGAGAGTTTGTTCCAGATGATATTGCCGATTGGAGGTCTGATGAAGAGGATGTGATAGATGAAGACGATAATGTAAATGAAGTAATCATTCAATCACAGCCTGCCACAGAACAATATGAGCAAAATGATCAACATGTAATAGATATTGATGACGTCAAATTGGCTTCAGTAGATGATTCAGAACTGGAGGAGGCTGAAAGAGAGCCTAGCAGAGCTGAATTGTTAAAACTATGGTTCCGCAAGGAAGAGAAGAAAACTGAGCCGAAAATGAAGAAGAATATGAGGATTCCAGGTGCAGGAAACTTCTCGGGAGGTATTATTAGCTGGTTCTTCGACAGGGAACTGCATCTTTTTATTCTAAAGAGAAGAGATGGTCTCCAGTACCTGAGGCGCAAGCTTAAAGTATTCAACACATTGCCGAAGGTAGAGGTGAAGGAGTTGGCCTGGAAAGAATTGATCAATATCGGAAATGATCCCTATGCTGAAGTGATCGCTAAGATAATCAGACGAGAGGGGAGATCTGGAAGGTTTGAAAGACTCAAACCGAGGTCTGGAAAAAGAGTCGAGGATACTTCAAGAATAGATCCTCATACAGGACGACCATGGGCGAAAATGGTTTACAAACCTGTTAAATGCTTAAGAAGGGTGCCAATGAAGAAGATGCCACAAGATATTTTGAGCAACATGAAGTGGTGGTACATTGACAACGAAACTGCTGAAGCAATAATGGAGTATTCTGACGACAAAGTAATTTTGCGAGTATATGATCCTCTACATCCGATAAACTTATCAAAGGACGATCTGAAGAAGCTTCATGGTCAGCATATCTTCTTTCATGAAGGATGGAGATCTGAAGCCAGAAAGTTCCAAAAAGTAGTCAGAGTATGTATAGATGCAGGTATATACACAGGTAGTAGTATATATAGCTATAGTACTTCATCTAGATGTAAATTGTTAGAAGCTATCGTCAAGGGGGAGTCTGTTGGTACACCCTGTGTGACGATAGCAGTCTAAGTGATCTGGCATTTTGTTACAAGTTATATTCAAAGTATTTGAAATTAACTAGTGTTTTGATATGTTTGATAGTTATTGATTGTATGTTTGGACTTGATGTAACGTATTACAAGAAGTTCAAACATAAAGTTCAAAGATAAATTCAAGCATAAGTTGAATACATAAGTTTCAATACTAAGTAAAATATGTGAAAGAGTAAATTCGAATTCTCTAAGGACTGGGATTCGAATGTGTTCCTTAAGCAGATTCGAATGTGTTCCATTAGGCAGATTCGAGAGTATCAAGGGGACAAACTCGAATGGGCCTTGGGCCTGATTCGAGTTTGGCCCATGGTAAACTCGAATTAGCCTCTATAATTAGGGATTAACTCGAATCATTACGAGACTTTTTGCAGAATTCGAGAGAGATTAAGCAAAAGGCGATTTCGAGTTTATCAGTGTTTTTAGTGTTATTTCGGAGAGAATCAATTAGTAGGTGCGTCCGTCGTCGTTCGTACAGCTTGTTGATAGTCTCCGTGTTCCGAGTGAGAGTTGTTTCCGTCAACCCGTTAACGAGGATTCCGCACTCGTTGACGGTCTCGCGTCTAGATAGATCCGTAGTGTGTAGACCTTACACACTGCCTGTGGATTCGACCCTTACTTCTCTAGCTATTTAGTGGATTTAAGGATTAAATCGGCAGGTCACAACGACGGCCCGTCAGAATTTTGGCGCCGTTGCCGCGGAGTGTAACGGTAGTTTAGGTTTGAAGTTAGTTTGTTGCCTTAGTTTTAAGTAATTAGGTTTAAGTTCCTTTCGTTGGTAATTTTTAGTCTTTATTTTATAATTATTAAAAATCAAATAAAAAATTTTAAAAATTCAAAAAGGTAATTGTAGTCCTCTACTTTACCACCAAAAATATTAGTTTAATTAAGATTTTAATCTTTAATTAGTAATTTATTTAGTGTATGCACACACGTCGATCGACTAAGGGATTGCCGCTACAATTCGAACCTGAAATCGAAAAAGTAGCGAGATTGAACCGAAAGACTGTCAGGATTCAAAATCAATAATTAATCACCGAGAATTTAAACGCACAAGAGGAAGAAATTCCTGATTTAGAAATTCCCGATTCAGAGATTCCTAATTTAGAAAGCCCTCCGATTTTGCCCACGAAATCGTGATCAAGAAGAACCTGAGCGCATAGTTGCTAGAATGGGTGATCAACCGAGACGTACGGTTGAGTCGCATTACCGTCCAGGTGATGTGCCCGATCCGTCTCCAATTCGTTATCCCGAAAACGAGAACGAACCTGAAGTTCGTCATCTATTATTTCAAATTCTTCCGATCTTTCGAGGGATGCCAAGTGAGGAATCCTATGAACATATAGCTGAGTTCACAGCTATTTGTAAAGCAAACCATGTTCGAGGTATAACCACCGACGGTTTAAAACATCGATTATTTCCATTTTCGTTAAAAGAGAAAGCAAAGAATTGGTTCGTATCCTTACCAACCAATAGCATTACAACATGGGATCAAATGAAACGAGAATTCCTTAATGAATAATACCCCATTAGTAAAATAACCGAGAAAAGAAAGGAAATTACCAGATTTAAACAAAAACCGGGCGAACAATTCTACGAAGCGTTCGATCGTATGAACGAATTATTAAGAGCTTGTCCACACCACGAGGTACCCAAATGGATGCTTATCAAAACATTCTTTGATGGTGTGAGTCAAGAGAGTCGTAATATGATCATAGCTGCCACAGGAGGCACATTTTTAGGTAAAGAAGACGATGAAGCTTGGGAGTTGCTTAATCAACTCGGAAAAGGTCTTAAAGTCCAAGCTGGTTCTGAAATAGTATAGGAGTTCAAGTTATGGGCATAGATAATGCCTGGAAACGTGAGGTTAAAAGTGATATTTCAGAATTAGGAAAGAAAATGGATCAATTAATGAAGGGTTTTTCAAACCCTAGTGTATCAATTAATTGTGTTACATGCGGAGATCCATCGCATCATTCCGACGCATGTCCTCAAGGGCAATCCACTGAGGAATTTGCTAATGAAGTTTATGGATTTAGAGCTTATCGAGAGAGGGATAATCCATTTTCGGAAACATACAATCCGGGATGGAGAAACCATCCCAACTTTCAATGGAAAAATGATCAACCTACCGATCATCAATCCAAACCAAGATATGAACCACCAAAGAGAGAATATCAATATGGTTCAACTTCAGCAGCTAAGGATGAGCGATATTATAAGTCAAATCATCGTGATCAACCACAATTACAAGTAGAATCAAATATGACTTCTGCGCAATTCGCAGAATTTGCTGAATTTATGAAACAACAATAAGCTATTAGTACTAAGACCATGGAGATGTTAACTCGCCAGATGGGTCAGATAGCTGAGTCGCTTACTAGGCGTGAGGAGGGGAAGCTTGCTAGCAATACTGTTTCCAATCCTTCACACGCCCATCATCATAACAAAGATAAAAAAACATGAGATTAACTAAGTTAATGAAATATCTAAGATAACCACATTAAGGAGTGGAAGAGAGGTAGACAATAAAATAGAGATGCCTAAAGAGAAAGAGACAGAAGAAGATACCGACACTGAAGTTGTGTATGAGGATAAAGAGGATCCAAAGAAGAAGGAGATTCCTAAGAAGGTTTTTTTAAATAGCCAATTAAAGCAGATATTCCAACGCCCAAAGTTGGGGAGGCAGATAAGAGTCAGGATACTTCAATTCCTCCTCCTTATCCTGCCGCTTTAGAAAATCCAAAATCTTCTACATACGACAAAATAGGCCCACAACCAGAGGATCTTTGGGATTTATTTAATCAAGTTAAGATCAATATTCCTCTGATAAAGGCTATTCAACAGGTTCCATCTTATGACAAATTTTTAAAAGATCTTTGTACCCAGAAAAGAAAGTATAAGGTCTCGCTTCCAAAGCAGATCAATCTAACTGAACAACTGAGTGCAGTATTTCTAGTTCTCTACCTCCTAAGCTGAATGACCCTGGATCACCATTGATTCCAGTGACAATAAGCAATGTGCAGATTAAGAAGGCATTGCTTGCCTTGGAGCTAGTGTTAATATTTTACCTGGAAACTTGTTTGATAAACATGATCTAGGTCAGTTACAAACAACTGATATTATCTTACAACTGGCAGATCGGTCAACCAAGTGCCCAAGAGGTATTTTATCAGATGTTATAGTAAAAGTTGAAGACTTTTACTATCCAATTGACTTCCTAGTATTGGACACCGAAAGTTCAATGGGAGATAATCAACCGACTATTATCCTAGACAGACCTTTCTTATAGCCATGATTAATGCACAAATTAATTGTAGGACAGGAGCAGTGGATATTGCCTTTGGAAATAGGAAATTAAGACTGAATGTATTTAATGCTTCAAGTGTCTCTTCTATTGATTCAAAATGTTATCTTATAAACATGGTGGATGAACTTGCGCAACAGCATTGTTCGTTAGTCAACACCAAAGATGCTACTGAGTTATTATTTGCTGAGAATGAATTAGCCAAATTAAATCATACTGAGTGTGATGAGTTAGAAGTAGTCATGGAATCCACATTAGAGTCAAAACAACCACCGTGGACCCATAGGACTGAAAAATTACCTACTGATTTACCCAAGTCAGCCAAACCTTCAATAGAGCAACCGTTTGTTCTAGAATTGAAGGATCTGCCATCGCATCTGAAATATGCTTTTCTAGGTCAGAATGACATGTTGCCTGTCATAATTTCATCAAATCTGACTGAAGAGCAAGAGAAAGCTCTACTGCAAGTGTTAGTCAAATATAAAGAAGCAGTAGGGTGGACGATAGCTGATTTAAAAGGAGTCAGTCCCACTTTGTGTATGCACCGAATCATTACTGATCCAAAAGCTAAACCAGCTCGGGATGCACAAAGGAGGTTGAATCCTAATTTGAGAGAGGTAGTTAAGAAGGAAGTATTAAAATTGTTGGACGCTGGAATTATATATCCTATATTTGATAGTAAGTGGGTAAGTCCAACCCAAACCGTGCCCAAGAAATCAGGAATTACAGTAATTAATACTGAAGAAGGAGAGAAGATAACTACTCGCCCTATAACTGGGTGGAGAGTTTGTATAGATTACAGAAAACTTAATGCTGCTACTTCAATAGATCATTTTCCGCTACCATGTATAGATCAAATAGTGGAAAAATTAGCAGGACAAAAGTTTTACTGTTTCCTTGATGGGTATTCTGGTTACAATCAAATCTCAATCCATCCAGAGGATCAAGAGAAGACCACATTTACTTGTCCCTATGGCACCTTTGCCTACCGAAGGATGCCGTTTGGACTATGTAACGCACCCGCCACATTTCAGCGATGTATGATGGCTATCTTTTAAGATATGGTGGGTGGTTCTCTTGAAATATTTATGGACGATTTCTCCATATTTGATAAAACATTTGAAGATTGTCTGGGAGATTTAGAAAAAGTCCTTTCACTGAAAGGAACTTAGTATTAAGTTGGGAGAAAAGCCATTTTATGGTAAAGGAAGGGGTAGTCCTAGGCCATATTGTGTCCGAGAGAGGAATGGAGGTGGATAAAGCAAAAGTTCAATTAATTTCCTCACTTTCACCCCCTACCAACGTTAAAGGAATAAGATCATTCTTAGGCCACGCTAGTTTTTATCGGGGATTCATTAAAGATTTCAACGAGATCTCAAGACCGTTATGCAATCTTCTTTCAAAAGATATCGAGTTTAATTTTGATGATGCTTGTATGAAAGCATTTGAGAAGCTTAAATCAAAATTAACCGAAGCAACAATTCTGCAATCTCCGGATTGGTCTCAACCGTTTGAGATCATGTGCGATGCAAGTGATTATGCGGTTGGTGCAGTTTTAGGACAAATATTTGAGAAAAAGCCAGTGGTGATTACTAGGCAAGTAAAACCTTTAATGAGGCATAGATCAATTACACAACTACGGAGAAAGAATTATTAGTTGTAGTGTTTGCCCTGGATAAATTCAGATCCTATATTTGGGGGGCAAAAGTAATTGTGTACTCTGACCACAGCGCTTTAAGACATTTGTTGGCAAAGAAGGATGCCAAGCCTAGATTGATTCGGTGGATCCTTCTATTGCAAGAATTTGATTTAGAAATTAAAGATAAGAAAGGCACAGAAAATTTTGTTGCCGATCATTTGTCAAGGCTTCAATTAATCCCAACAAACTCAACTGATCAAATCAGGGACTCCTTCCCTAATGAACAATTATTATCTGTATCTAAAATTCCCTGGTTTGCAAATCTAGTTATTTATTTCGTAACAGGAAGATCCAGAGCACTAGAACTCACAACAAAGAAAATATTTCTATGCTCAAGCAAGGCAATACATTTGGGATGAGCCTGATCTATTTAAAATTGGAGCAGATCAAATTATAAGACGATGTGTCTCTAACTCGGAACACGAAGATATTCTTAAACACCGCCATGCATATGCATGCGGTGGCAACTTCAGCGCAAAGAAAACTGGCCACCGGATATTGCAGTGTGGGTTTTTTTGGCCCACAATATTTAAGGATGCATACGGGTTTGTTAAGGGATGCACAAGATGCCAGCAAACTGGTGGCATCGCGAAAAGAAATGAAATGCCTATGACCCCGATATTAATTGTCGAAATATTTGATGTATGGGGTATTGATTTTATGGGACCATTCCCTAAATCATTTGGATATGAATACATCTTAGTGGCAGTAGATTATGTTTCCAAATGGGTGGAAGCAGAAGCTACACGCACTAATGATAACCGGGTTGTGTGTAAATTTGTTAAACGAAATATTTTAGCACGACACGGTATTCCAAGGGCTATTATCAGTGACGGAGGGTCACATTTAGTTGTTTTTGATTCCCCAGCACTTTAATGTTCTATAAACACTCACAATCAGAATATGCACTCAATAATTGTGAATGATTACGAAGACAAAGAGAATGTTTGAGAGATTAAAAGTGGTGGCTGGAACAATGTATTCAATTCTCATAAAATGTCAACCGTAAATGATACAAAACCCTAGGAGCCTAGTTGTAGGCTCCTTTAATTAAGTTTCAAGGTATGACACATTTGGCCCTTGAACTTTTCATACAAAATAAACTAACTAAGAAATAAATTACAAGACTAAATATTATCTAAATAATTATTACAAAATAGATCCACAAGATCGAAATTTAATATCTAACAATCTCCCCCTTTTCGATCATTGTGGAGGTCTTGGAACTCTGGCATGATCAGTAGATTCACGGAGCCCAAGGATGACATCAAATCGTTTAATCACTTGTCTCATGTGTAGCCGTTCGTTCAGGTATTCAATGCCGCTGAGGATGTCCTGTATCTCCTTTGGTGAGCATCTAAGTTCTGGATCAGGTTGAGCAACAAATTCTTGTACTCTTCGTGTAAGTTCGGCTCTAACCATTCTGATAGTACCATCGGAGTAACAAGGAAGATCCTCGAAGCGCATGAATCTTTTATGCCCTTTTTGATTCACAAAAATAAGTCCCAGGTATTCTCTAAGTACCACTCTAAAAGCAGGATGATGATCAAGAAGAAAGCTATCTTGCTCAGGGGCTCGTAGACCTACTTTGACCAACGCGCTCTCTATAGCCATTTGAAAATCTCTTAGGCACATGATGATTGAGCGGCGATTCATACTTCGAATAAGCATGGCTACGGCGGTCATGTGAGACAAACGTTTTTTAATTCTATGTTTCAGTCGGTCGTGTAAAAATTCGACGTCGTCCACATTCACAAAGTCCAAGTCATTTTCATAGAGCTCCTCCACTGTGCCATCTTCTCTCTCTACCTGAAAGGCAGGATAGTATACTTTTGCTTTCTTGCACATAGTGATGGTTAGAAGTCTTAATATCTTTGACTTAGAAACTTTGGACCTCCTCTCCCTGAGCATTAACTGATTGTATTCGGTCTGCTGAACGACCCAGGCTTCTTCCTGAATACCATTTTGAACCTCTCTTCCAGATAGGGGTTCTGGAACTGCTCTGGAGGAAACTTTTGCAAAAATTCTTTCAGACCCTGAACGAGGGGATCTTTTATCTCAGATGATTTAGCTTCGAGTAGTTTGAAGATTTCCCCCCTACGTTCTTGTCTCAACTCCTCTTTTAACTTTGGTGGCAGAGAGTGTACATCACCTTTCGAGTACCATCCCACCCAATAAAGATCACCTCTGTCTACACGCCTGGTTTCAGAAGGTCCTGGTTGTTGGGTTTGCAGTTGGGGTACAGATTGGACATGGGGAGGACTATGAGATCTAGGCGGGCTTTGAACTAGCTGGGATTCTTTTAGTATGGAGGGAGCCTGAATGGAGGATAGTATTTCTTGTTATGGAGCGGGGGGCGGAGAGTTTAGAAATTCGAATAAAGATGAGGATTTTTGTGGTGATTCGGGCTCAGGCTTTGGGATGACTAAGGATTGGTCATCATCAGTATCGGAGTCAGAGTCAGACACCTATATGATTTCAACCTTTTCTTGAAAGGGTTCGAACTCAACCATGGCTGACATCGGATCCAATGGAGCAGGACCTTCAATCAGGGGTTCGTCTTCTATCAACAACATCTCCTGAGCCTCGTACCTCTTTTCCTCAGACCCCTTTATATCTGTTCTCTCTGATTCAGCTCCCCCTACAATCATCATAAGGTCCTTAGACCGAGTCTTTTGACGTTTCTCCCCCTCATGGCGATCAGGGTCGTCCTAATTATCATGCTTTCTCTTATGGGACTCAGCCTGGGGACAACACTGGAGCTTGATTACTGCAGACTCAAGACGGTCCATACGGGAGTTGAGTTGCTCCTTGACTTGAAGGATTAATCTATTTTGCGGGTCTATCTTGTCTGATAACTCCTGAATCATTAATTGGACTGATCGGGTCCCTGGTGGAGGCAAATCCTCAGTAGCGACACCCTTACCCTTAATTAATGAAATAAGGGCGGTATGTCGTTCTTCGGCAGCCTCCTTGTGGGCGTCCAGGGCAGACTGGGTAACAACTATGGCAGCACGTAGAGCTGCCTTTAACATCTCAATATTGATTTGGAGATGACCTGGAGTGGATGGCATTGATAAAGCCACTCCAGGTCTTCCTTCTGTCATTTTTGGCTGCACAATTGGATGCGCAGATCCGGAAGTTTGAGGAGCCGCCACGAAGGCAGCTCGTTGAGGGGACGCCACGAAGGCATCGTGTGATGTGTGTGGGGGAGGGGAGTGAGCTGTGGGTGAAAGATGTTCGGTCACATGGGGCGGAGTGTGACCTCGTTCAACACCACGACTCTCCGAATGAGAGAGTGATGGCGTGTGTTGAAGATCCCCGTGGAATAAAGTAGCACCCTGATGGGAGGATGCTAAGTGGGTGGTGGGGGTGAATTCGACCATTGGACTGATGGTCTGAAGGTGGGTTGTCCTGCTGATGGGGCTAAGGTCACCCTCGGATGTTGCCTCTATCCCTCGCAAAACAGAGACGGTTCTTTCGATATCCGCCGTCTCTGCTGCCTCGCCTTCTCCTCCCTCCCTTACACGCACAATCTCCCGATCACCCATACCCATTATTTGTTCAACTTCCACCGCTTCTCCCTCAGCCTCACTCGCTCGTATCTCTCCTTCGGACTGGGTAGGCTCAGTCGGATCTGACCGAGCCTCATCCGGATAAAACTCTCTCAAATAATCCCTAACCCTTTCAGATTGCACCGCCCTTTGGAGAAGGGACAGTGGGATTGTCATAACCGGCACAGTAGGAGCCCCTTTCGGAAGATTGAGCTTTTGTATCGCAACTGTCAGGTATACATCGGCCTCTTGATGTTCATGGATATCATCGTCGTTGTCCATGGCATATTGAATTATCAATTGTAGGAAACGCTGGAGAGGGATGTATTTACGTCCACGTTTTGTGCTCCTCTCCAGGTTAACTCTTGTAAATTCCTCGTACAGGAATGCATCATAATCGTAGTGTCTGTCATATGCGAACGCTGCGAACATGGCAAGGACCTGAATTGACGCTGAGTCATGGCCAGCATGCTTTGCGGTGAAACATTTATTGATGACATAGAAAAGAACCCTCCAGTGAGCCTGAAGGTTCTTAGTTCTGAAGTCCGATGAATTGGTGAGCGGACAATCGTATCCCAAGGCTTGGATTTCATTTAGGGTTTCGAGGGGGGAAGGAATTGGGGCAAACTGTAGGCGGTTCATGGAATAGGCTTCAGCGGGTAGGCGTAGAATATGGCGGATGGCTGCGATGGTGATTTTGACTGGGACATAGTCAATTGTGGAAAGTGAAGTACGGTTCGGCATCGGCTACAAATTTTAATCGATGCTAGAACTGTTGAAGGTAGATCTGGGGTACAGAGATGGCTGTGGAAAGTGAGTAGAAGATTGGGTGGTTTTGAAGGATGTCAGAGGCAATGGTTTCGGTTTCACGGCTAAGGATTGATACATGAAGCTGCCAATTGTGTGCAAAGAATTCAACGTATTCAGCTTGGGGTAAGATAGACTCTTCGGGTAATTGGGCATTGTTGTTTGGAATTGGGGAATGGGGCATGGTTTTGACGACTGCGGGTTCCACGATTCTTGTAAAGGTGCATCAAAGTTAGAACAGAAGACTTTAGATGATAAGCCATTGATACTAAGTCTGGATAAGTGTGAAATAGAAACTGCCTGATCTGTTTAAAGCATTGGGTCTTTATTAGTAGAATGGAATTCTACAGAATAAAGTCCAAAGACAATCGTTAAGAGACCAATGTTAGAACAAGCATTTTCAGTCAAACACTGATCCTAACTCTAACCAATGGTGCACCGGACTGAAAATCTTTTTGGATTTTTGATTTATAATGAAAATGCAAAAATGGAAAAATTTTAAAAATATGCTAAGTGTTGGATTTCGGGTGGGCAGAATTCGGATGAATAGTACCATCAAATTCGGATCTAGCCGAAATCCGGATGAGGCATCAGATTGACAAGGAACGGTCCGAATTCGGATGGGATCCTGAATTCGGATGGGGACCGAATTCGGATACCAAACGAGTTCGGATGCACAGGTGATGAAAATTTTAACTTAGAAAAATAATATGAAAAATATTGAACATTCTTTGAAGGACCGAATTCGGATGCACAGTGGTCCAAGTTCGGATGCATAGTGGTTCGAATTCGGTCATTGTAGGTGGAGAATTCTGAAATTTTTCAAAGTGAAGCATCCCAATTCGGGGCTTAGTCTGAATTCGGATGGTCCGAACTCCAACAATGTTCATTAAATGGTCATGCAACATGCAACGTGAACAGTTGTGAATGTGATAAAAATGCATGAAAATGAAGATCCTAGACTAAAAACATGTAAGGAACATTTTATTTAACTACAACTAACTAAACAAAGCAGATTTAAGGACCTAAAAATATCAAAAAACCGAAAAAAGAAACTATGAAAATTTTGAAAATCAAACAGTCAATATAGTAACTTAAATGCTGAAATAAAGGTAGAAAATGGTTACCTGATAGTGCCAAAGATGAAATATGCAGAAAAAACGAAGTAAAATGATGATCCACAAAGCTTGAAATCGTGAAAATGGTGGTTTGGGCGGCGGTGGGTGCGACGGAAATGAGAGAAGGAAGAAGAAGTGAAAAACATGAAAGAGAAGGAAAGTGACATTGACCATTTGACCCGCCCTATTTAAAGGGAGCGGGTCGGGTCGGGTGAGACAGGATCTGCGCCCAAAGCCATATCTGGGCCGCCGGGTTTTGCACAAAACAAACAAAATTTGTTGGGCCTGAAACTAAAATAACTAAAAACAAACACTTTACACAAAAATTTGCCCAATAAAACAAATCATTTTGTATTTTTCTTTGAAACAAAAATAACCAAATGTAAAATAAAATATTTTTGTGATTTTCTTTTAGCAGTTAAGTTAAGACAAAATAAAATGAAATAGAATAAAAATGTAATGTTTTTGGCTTTTTGACGATTTTAAACAAATAAAATCTTTTTGTGATTTTCTGACCGATTAAATTAAACTTTAAAATATAAAAATTAACCGACCTAAAATTTAAAATTTTAACTAAGAGAAAAAATAAAATAACAAAAATTATAAAAACTAACATCCTAACTATACTCCCCCTCAAATAAACACCTATTCACTACTTTTTCTTTTTCAGATTAATTTCTTGAACCTATTTATCCTTAAAGATACAGACAAACCTGGATTAATTTTGCGTCCCACTCAGTGATGAGCAATTCACACAGCAATTTGTCAGGATCATTAATTATTAAAGATGTACATAGATAAGAAAATATTGAATTTTAATTTTGTGTCACAACCCTTAAATTTAAATAACAGATATTTTCTAAAATAAAGGAATTTCAAACACGATAGTTTGGAATAGAATTATTTTAGACAATGTCTGACATTTAACTAGAAGGTGGATTCAACATGCTGTTATGGGATACTAAAAACTGAAAACGAGTTCGTCCAAAGCTTTAGTAAAGATACCCGCAAGTTGATATTCTGTGCCAACAAAATACAACTCAATTGTTCCCTTTTCTACATGATCTTTAATAAAATGATACCTGATATATATGTGTTTTGTTCGAGAGTGCTGCACGGGATTGCAAGAGATGGCAATTGCACTTTGAGAATCGTAGTAAATTGGGATGTTGGTGAGTGAGAATCCATAATAACGTAATTGCGTTCTAATCCACAGCACTTGAGAGCAACAGCTTGCAGCTGCTACATACTCAGCTTCAGATATGGATGTTGAAACACAATTCTGCTTTTTGGACGACAACTCACCGGTCTGTCTCCCAAGAACTTTATTCCACCTGATGTGCTTTTTCTGTCAACTCTACAACCTGCAAAATCAGCATCTGAAAAGGTAGTAAGATCAAAATCGGTTCCCTTTGGATACCAGAGACCAAGATCGGGTGTACCCTTAAGATAACGAAAAATGTGTTTTACCACAGTTAGGTGTGATTCTTTTGGGTCGGCCTGAAAACGAGCACAAAGACATGTTGAAAACATTATATCAGGTCTACTGGCAGTCAGATACAGTAAGGATCCTATCATCCCTCTGTAAGTTGTATTATCGACACTTTTCCCAGAAGGATCGGTGTCTAACTTACAGTTTGAAGCCATGAGAGTTGCGATACTCGTGCAAGAGTCTAACTTATACTTCTTGAGAATGTCAAGAGTATATTTCGACAGGTTCACAAAAATCCCATTTTCAAGTTGTTTGACTTGTAATCTGAGGAAAAAGTTCATTTCCCCCATCATACTCATCTCGAACCTGGACTCAATTAGGGCTGAAAAATTCTTACAGAAATTACTGTCAATAGATCCAAATATAATGTCGTCGACATATATTTGCACTAGCATTATGTGCGGGCCTTCCCTTTTTGTGAACAGTGTTGTGTCCACCACATCTTTGCTGAAACCAGCAGAGATAAGAAAATAAGAGAGACTGTCATACCATGCGCGAGGTGCTTGTTTTAAACCATAGAGGGCTTTGTCTAGCACATAAACATGGTCAGGTTTATGTGCGTCAACAAATCCTTGTGGTTATTTAACGTTCACCTCTTCGTTAAGTTCACCGTTAAGAAAGGCTGTCTTGACGTCCATCTGATACACTTTGAAGTCCTTGTGTGCCGCGTACGCCAAGAAGATTCTGATAGCTTCAATCCATGCAACTGGAATGAAGGTCTCGTCATAATCTATCCCTTCTTGTTGTCGCTAGCCTTTGGCGACAAGTCTCGCTTTGTTCCTTATCACAATGCCGTTTTCATCTCGTTTGTTCTTGTAGATCCACTTTGTTCCTATGACTGTTTGGTCTTTTGGCTTGGGAACTAACCACCATACTCGGAGCTGTTCAAACTGGTTGAGCTCTTCTTGCATTGTAACTATCCAGTCTGGGTCTTTTAGGGCTTCATCCACACGAGCTGGCTCTATCATACTAAGGAATGATGCAAAGAGACATTCATTAGCAGACACCCGTCGGGTTTGGACAAAAGTTGAGACATCACCAATGATTTGATCGGTTGGGTGACTTCGGGTCCATTTAGTCTCGTGTGGAAGGGGTGCTCGGGATGGAATCTCAGTGGTGAGAGTGGGGATGGATGATGATTCATGGTCAATGGTTTCTAGTGATGGTACCACTGGTTCCGGTTCGAATTCTAAATGTTCAGGTGAAGGAAGGATGTTTGGCATGATATGCGAGGGTATTTCTTGAGTAGATTCAATTGCGGATGTATCATTGGATGATGTTGATGGATGAGGGTATGATGTGGATGAAGATGGATCGGATAAAATTTGTGGTGCAGTTGAATTGTTGGATGGATTACATACATTAGGAGAAACATTAGAAACATTAGTGTTAGGACCGAAAAATTCTACATAAAAAGGATTAAATAAATTAACTAAATTAGAATATGAAAAAGAATTAGATTGCGTAGAAGAGTCTCCGGGCATTGGTGTAATGCGTGGTCCTGAATGATCAACTTCGGGTGCCAGTTCAGCCAACTCATCAAATGTGACATGCACACTTTCATTGATTGTCTTGGTTTGGGTATTGAATGCACGATAAGCGTTCGAGTTGGATGAGTATCCAATGAAGATCGATTCATCCGCTTTTTCGTTGAATTTCTCGAGGTTGTCTTTATCATTAGCACATAACACCTGCAACCAAATACATCTAAGTACTTGATAAAAGGTACTTTATTCAAGAAGAGTTGATATGGAGTTTTATTGAAGCGCTTATGGATTATGGAGCGATTCTATGTGTAGCAAGCAGTTGACACGGCTTCGGCCCACAAGAACGGAGGTAGCTTTGAGTAGGTTAGCATTGTACGAGCGGCTTCCACAAGGGTACGGTTACGCCTTTCTACGACTTCATTTTGTTGAGGTGTTCTAGCAGCAGAATATTGATGCTGAATACCTTTGGATCGAAGGAAGCCCTCAACTACCGAATTCTTGAACTCCGTGCCGTTGTCAGATCTGATTGATTGAACGGACAGTTGCTGTTGGGTTTCGACACTCTTTATAAAATTGATGATTTCTTGAGCTATCTCATCATTGGATCGTAAGAACTTAACCTAGGTATATCGTGAGTAATCACCAACAATAACGAACACATATCGCTTCCCATTTATGTTTTGGGTCCGCATCGGTCCGCATAAGTCCATATGAAGTAACTCCAACACTCTCTTCGTTGATGGTTCGGGTTTTGGTTTGTGAGATGATCGTTTCATCTTTTCCTTCTCACAAGCTCCACAAAGATGGTCTTTTTCATATCGTAATTCAGGGAGACCTTTCACCAGTTGTTTCGCAGCCAGCTTGTTGATGTTTTCAAAGTTTAAGTGGGATAACATTCGATGCCACAACCAAGAGTCTTTTGAAGAGGCTTTTGATAAAAGGCAGATGTTATCCTTAACCATGAGCTTAGCTACGTCTATGGTGTAAAGGTTAGAGTTACGGGAACCGGATAAGATTTCTTTGCCATCCATACTCTTAACACTACAGTTCTTAGCCCTAAATGTTACTTCTAATCCTTTATCGCAGAGCTGTCCTATGCTAAATAGATTATGTGATAATCCCTCAACATAGTCAACATCCTTGATGACTAGATTATTCAAGACTAAGTCCCCGTATCCTTTTAAATGAGCCTGATGGCTATTCCCTAATTTTACCGTCCCACAATATTGTTCAACTACGTTGGACAACAATTCTCTTCTCCCAGTCATATGCTTGGAGCAACCCGAATAAATATACCAGATGGATTTAGCCTGAAAAACAAATAAATTCATATAATGAAAATCTATAAGCATTCAAACACATCCATCTTTTATTGACAATTAAACCGTGTTCTGAACCGAGATGTTCAGAAAACATGATGAAATAAGACCGGGTCCTGAGTTGTGTGCACAGAAGCCAAATGTGCCGGTTTTAGTACAACCGACAAGCAGAAGAATGGGTCCTAGTCTATGATAACTAGAAGCCAATTCATTGAAGTACGAGTCTTGATCTGAAGTAACCAAGAACCATCTGCATTAAGATCACACAACTTTGGGTACCCATCTTATTATGGGTCCTTTTTGGTTAGGAGTTCCAGGTAAATATGGCATGTTTACAGTTTTAGGAATGCATTTTGCAGTTATGTGTGGTCCGGATGCATAGCCTTTTGGAATCCATTGAAAATAGGATTTATCGGGCTTTGGAACCTTATGCGATGAAATTACCTTCAGTTTTTGACTTTTTGAGACCTTTTTGACTTTTGTTTTGGCTTTGGGCCTCGGCAAAGGACAAGTCTCATTTTTCGTTGTGGCCGATGATGCAACATTTTTTATTTTATTTTTGCGAATTCTTTTAGCAGGATATGGCACAAAAACATTCATTTCAGGAACTTGGCGTCTAAAACGAGTTGGACATAAATTGAACAAGTCACTAAATGAGTACTTTAAACAAGCAGTAGGATTCGTTACATCATTACAAATATTGTTTTCATAGATTACAGGCATCCTATCTCTAGAAACAAATTCAATTGGCATTACAACCTTCTTCAAAAAAAAACTTGTAAAATCCTGCATGGTGGTTTTTGGGACTCTTCTTACATAATCTGTAGGAACAAAACGACGAGAGTCAGTACGCATGGAAGATTTAGACTTTACAAATTTTTCTTTTTGTTGGTGAGTGGGTTTCTTAAAAGACTTGGATTGAATCTGAGTCTTTTTAGAAACCTCAGCTTTAAAAGGTTTTGAGCACTCATCTTTACAACTGATTGATAAATTTTCAGTTTTAGTCTTTCCTTTGTTGGATGACACTAGTGGGATTTTAGTAGGATGAGAAACTCTTGGTTCTTTTAAAAGATCTTTCAATGTTTGAGAAACCATGTCAAATTTTTCTCTGTAGACAGTTAATTCTACCGGTTGTTGAAAACTTTGATTTACCAAATTTTCCTCACTCTTAAGAAGAGCTTCTTGAAAATCAAGAGCTTTCTATTGAGTTGACTTTAATTCCTTTTCTAAAACAGTGATTTGATGTTGAAGAACTTTTGTAAGAATGTAAAGGTGAGGGATTGGTTTTAAAGGTTCTGCTTTCATTTCAGCTTTTGAATAACTAGACAAGAAGTCTTCCTCTAAAATGGGTACTCTAGAAGGATAACACTCGTTTAGTTCTTCATATTTAAAAGATATTTCTTTTTCTTTATTTGCAATGCGTTTCTCATCCTCTTGGGTTAAAATTTCTTTTGATGACTCAAAAAATAAAGATTTAAGCCCATCTCCCATATAATTCATGTCATAAAACAAAGGTAAAACTCTTTGAGCCTTTTCCAAATATTTAGGATTTTTAAAACTGATTCCTTGTTTAGAATGGTAAAACCTAGTTTCTTTGGGCTGATTCAAGTGAATAGTTTGTTCAGTTTGACCCCGTTTTAAAAATGCATCATCAAGGGTCTTTATTCGTGAGTACAAACTTATTCTTTCTTCTTCTATCATTTAGTATTTTTCTAATTAAGCTGTCTATATTTTCCATACTTAATGTCTCTAATTGTTTTGAAAGTACATATATTTATTCTTTTATGATGTTTTTGGGAGAAAGTCGCACACCCAACCGTGGTTTCTAGTTCTAGGGTTGTGAAAATGATGAATTGGGGCTCAAAAATGATTTTAAACTCGACGGGACGCAGGGCCACCGCAGGCCTGCGCCCCCCCTGCCCCCAACTCTGCTGAAATTTCAATTTTTTACTGTTTAGGTACGCGGGGCTGTAAATCTTTCTAATTTTTTATATGGAATGTAGTCTAAAACTTTTTTGTGAGGGCTAAATTAATTAATTAATTTTATCATTAAAACCTACCATCCCCAACTTAGACTTTTGTGACGTCCTCGCCACATCAAGATTAATTTATCGGTTAAGAACATAGAAAGATAGATAGGTACATATTCCTTATTCAAAATAATAAAAATTAAACAAATAATAAAACAAACAAAATTCAATTTTTATAATTCAACATAAATAAACATCACACTTTAAAATTAAAATAAAAATAAAGTACTATTACAATCCAAATAACATAAATAAACAAACCAAACCACCACATCAGAAAAAAAAATACAAACCATACTTAATGTTTTAGCACACGTAATTAAAATAAATATTCAAATAATTATAAAATTCATCATTTGGTCTGAGATGTGACGGTTTCTTCCAACTCTCCAACAGTGATCTGAAGGTTGGTGAGCCAGTCTGAGTGCGTGTTAAACAATTGCTCATTCTTCTTTTGATTTTCCCGAAGCATTTGGATCTCCTTAATCAAAATGTTGTTTGCGTTTACTAAACCTCCAACTGTTTCCTTCAACTTGTGCAAGTGATCCCAAACAAGATCAACGGTCTCGACCCTCTTCCACGGCCTCTGATAATCTTCATCAACGTCCATTCGTGCTTTTCCTTTATTATTCTGTCTTTCAGGTACAGGTTCTGGGGCTTAGAAAGGTATTTAGGTTACTTTAGTAGACTTTGGATAACGAATTTGGAAACCCCTCTCGGTATGTTCAAAAACTAGCCCTACCATCGTAAATCTTGTAAACCATAAGGTATTTGGGTTAAGGATTTGTATGGGCATATCCTCAGACACAGTCTTTTCTATCACGAATAATTCGGTTAACATCCTACAATGGGGGTAACTTATCCGTTGGCCTAATACATGGCATTCCCACAAATTTTGTATGATAATGTACCCTAAGGATATTGTCGGGTGTCCAGTCATTAATGCATGTACTACTAGAATCTCCTGTGGTTTCACATATGTGGTGTCTTGATGACGCGGAAGTATGTTAAAGATAACAAACTTCCACATAACTTTGGCTAAAGGGCATAAATCACCTCTGTTGAAGGCGGTATAGGTCCGAGCAGCTCTAATTGAAATACCAAAAATGGTTGCTATCATTTGATCCCATTGATTAGTCCATTTGTTAACTGTACGCATTCTATCCCCCTGGGTATTAGACAGTGTCCAGAATTCCATAGGACGAGCTATTTCGGTGTCAATTAAAAATTCTTCATATAATTTTTCTCTAGAGATTAACACCTCTTTGTTTCCTACCCTTCCCACTAGCTCGAAATTGTGTTCTTCAGACCTCTCAATCCTACGCATTGTGGCAAACCACTGTTGGACCAAACTAGTGTGGATATATGGAAGTTCCCATTGTATGGCTTTGGCCCATCCTAGCCTCTCAAAACACTCCAAAATTTCAAAATTGTCAAAATCACTCTTTTGTGCTACGTTCTATGAGAAACCTAGGGGGTTTACCATTTTTAGTGTTTGGTGGAATTTCAGAGAATTCCACATTAAGTGGTTTTTCAAAACGGACATCCCTAGGATCGTGGGTTCTCATTCTAGGTTTTTGGGAGGTTCCTGGACGGTTACCGTTTGCATGATATTGGGTTGACATCTAAAAATAATGCAAAAAACCAAAGATTAAAAATGTGAGCTCAATCTAACCCTATCAAATGTATGAACTTTCAATAATCAATAAAAATATCACCTTTTACGACAAAAAGTTTATAATTTATAATAAATATGGAAAAATGCATGATTTTTACAAAAGTTTTGCAAAAATAATTTTATATTAATTAAATGAACATTTAAAAATTATTAATAACCCTTTTTCTATAAAAACCATATAATTCCCAAAAACTCAATTCATGCATGCGTGATAAAACGTAGTGAAACTGATGTAGAATGAAGTTTAAGGGATTCTAAGGAGTATACCATGCTAACCTTAGCGATAAACAAGCGTTGGATCAAAGAATTGACGTAGAAAAGCCGAATTTTTGATGTTTTTAGGATTAGAAAATCGAAATCACCGTCTTCTGGAACTGGAATTAGGGTTTTGAAATTATGGGAATGATCACTGCCATTTTTATAAGATTTTAAGTGCGTCGGGCCGCAGGGAAAGCGCAGGCTTGCACCCCCCCTGCGCCTGGGCCTCTGGATTTGCGATCTGGGCCGTGCACTTAGACCTGGCAATTGGAGACACGAATACACGAGTTCGTGAGAGACACGACACGACACGAATACACGACACGAATACATATTAAAATTTGAGATGAAACTTATTGCCCTTCGTGCATTCGTGTCGTGTCAAATTCGTGTCTGACACGTGAAAACGACACGAATACACGAATTGCGGTGCACTAGTGTTGGAACCCTAATTCTTTAATTTTTAAATTTTTACGGGTATTCTCCCCAACTTACGCTTGTATTATCGGGTTAAAATAAATCTGCTACGTGCGTAAATTTTTATTTTCTGATGCGGGGTCTTATTATTTAATTAAATCCTAATTTTTAAACACAACCAAGTTCAGGAGGATGAATCCTCTCCAACTTAATTGGGTACACACAAGTAACACAAATAAGCAAATAAACACACTTAAAAAAGAATAAAATTCAAATAATCAAATTACTCTGGGTTGTTTCCCAGAAAGCGCTAAGTTTTACGTCTTCAGCCAGACGTACTGCTCCTAAATTAATTAATTAACCTTAGGATCTTGTAGTCTGATGATCTTAGTTACTACATATCATTGGTGGCCCATTGAACATATAATTTAAGTCTATGTCCGTTTACTTTAAATGGCTCACCACCTTTCAGGTTCTGTATTTCTACCGCACCGTGTGGGTAGGTATTCGTTACAATAAATGGACCTGTCCATTTACTTTTTAATTTACCAGGAAATAATCTAAGTCTTGCGTTAAATAACCAAACTTTATTTCCTTTGGTAAATATTTGATTTTTAATCATTCTATCGTGGAAAACCTTAGTTTTCTCTTTATAAATTCTAGCGCTTTCGTAGGCTTCTCTACGAATTTCTTCCAGTTCATTTAATTGGAATTTCCTATCAACACCAGCATCATGTAAATTAAAGTTAGTGTTTTTGATTGCCCATAGAGCTCGGTATTCTAATTCCACTGGGAGATGTCAAAGCTTACCATACACAAGTTTGTATGGGGACATACCGATTAGTGTTTTAAATGCGGTTCTGTATGCCCATAGAGCAACCTCTAATTTGTGAGACCAATCTTTACGATCAGGTCTAACAGTTTTCTCAAGGATTATCTTGATCTCTCTATTAGAGATCTCGACTTGTCCGCTTGTTTGCGGATGATAAGGCGTTGCTATTCTATGATTAACTCCATACTGTTTAAGGAGTTTAGCAAAATGCTGATTATTAAAATGTGTTAGATATTAAATTTTGATCTTGTGGATCTATTTTGTAATAATTATTTAGATAATATTTAGCCTTGTAATTTATTTCTTAGTTAGTTTATTTTATATGAAAAATTCAAGGGCCAAATGTGTCATACCTTGAAACTTAATTAGAGGAGCCTACAACTAGGCTCCTAGGGTTTTGTATCATTTACGGTTGACATTTTATGAGAATTGAATACATTGTTCCAGCCGCCACTTTTATTCTCTCAAACATTCTCTTTGTCTTCTTAATCATTTCACAATTATTGAGTGCATATTGTGATTGTGAGTGTTTATAGAACATTAAAGTGTTGATATTATCTGGGAATCAAAAACAACAATTGGTATCAGAGCCCAAAAAGGTGGATTTAAACTGCAAAAATCGGATTCTGCTGCTGTCTTCGAGCTGTTCTTCATCGTTTTCTTCAAAAACTGCAGGTTAGATCTTTAGTTTCTCCAATAGTTTGCTATTTTTGTGTTGTCCTTTTCATATAATCATCATATTATCATTCCACACTGATTTAGAGCTTCCTAAGTTCCATTTTAACATCATATTGATCATATAATCGGTTGTTTAAAAATCTTGAAAAATATGGGTTTTCTTGCTATTTTGGTCAATTTTTAAAAGCTTTTTTTTAAGTGTTTTGGTATATTTTAAAGGCTAAAAAGTGTTTAAAATAATTTTCCAATCATTTAGAAACAATTTTAGGCCAAAAATCTGCTAATTTTAAGTCTGGACTGTTACTGAAAAATTTCATATCTGTTGTAATTCGGATCTGCACTGTAGCTTTTCGGACCATAGTTCGGACCATCTAGGACCCCTAATTCGGACCAATTCGGACCATACTTCGGTCCATTTTGAAGCATCTTCAAGTGTAATTCGGACCAAATCTTGCCCAATTCGGACCCCACTTCGGTCCCGTCCGCACTTCGGACCACCCGAAGTTCAGATCACGCAATTTTAACTCTCTTCATTTGACTTGTGCTTTAATTTGCAATTTCATTTCGGACCAACCGAATCCGGACCATCCGAATTCGGTGTTCCCTTCTCGAAATTTTTTCCAAAGTGTTCATCCGGACTCGGTGCTGTACATCCGAATTCGGACCACCCGCATTCGATCTTCTGTTTTTTGTTCATCCGAATTCAGAGTTTAGCTAGTTGTCACAGTTCATCTGAATTCGGTTCATCCGTCCATTGGTCAACACAGTCTGGTCCATCCGAAAGCACTGTTCACCCAAATTCGGTTCCAGTCCGAACCCACTGTTCACCCGAATTCGGTTCCTGTCCGAATTCAGTTCTTGATCCGAATCAGTACCATCAGGAGTACTATTCATCTACAGTTAAGTTCATCTGATTCACGTTTCCAACTTCAAGATCTTATTCTTCTATATCAGCACCCGATATCATGTCTCGTGAAGCTCTTGTCCTCGGATCCGAAACAGACCACCTGTTCTGTATCCCGATGAGTCTGAGTAGTGGAAGTCCCGGTTCCTAAAGTTTGTTGGTATGCAACCCAATGGAAACCTTATGCTTCAATCCATCTCTGATGGCCAGTTATCTACTATCGGGAAATAGCTACTAGACCCGAGGCTGACCCCCGTGTACTCACATCAAAAGTTGAAAGGGAACCTGCCAATGATGCCGAGCGAGACAGGCAGCATGCAAACAAGAGGGCCGAATATCTGATCTACCAAGCCCTCCCCAATGATATCTTAGTCGGAGTAGATAGCAAAATGTATGCTAAAGAAATGTGTATGAGTTAGAAGTTCAAATGCTGGGGGCAGACCTGGATGACCGTGCAAAAATTGAGGAAGCAATGACTAAGTTCACTGAATTCCGGGCCAAAGACGGGGAGTCGCTGCAGGCTACATTTACTAGATTTTGTGCAGTTCTGAATGAGCTAAAAAAACTGCACATCAAGAAAGACAAGGATGACATAAACATCCAGTTCTTTTCAGCCTTAGCCCCCGAGTGGCATATTGCATGCCGAACCACACGACGAGTGTTGGACATTCCCGAAGTATCGATCAATGTGGTGTTTAAAGAGCTGAAAAAGTATCAAGGTGATGTGGACCAACAAAAACAGATGGCCAATCAACGGGCGTGCTTGTTACTATCTGGCAAGACCGGCATCAAACCCACTGATTCCCTGGCCCTGATCTCCAACACGAACATTCCCACTGCATCTTTTGCTCAAGGTTCATCTTCGTCCCAATGCCAATGTGCTTCTCCTCCGCGTGAGATTATGAATGAGGAAGAAGCGGCCATTGAAGAACATATAGCCTTATGGACAAATCGTCTCCAAACAACGACGTTTTTCCAACAAGACTAATAATCAACTCCGCTACGACACCGGTCCGCGGAGGAACTCGGATGAGAGAAGAGATGAAAGACGAGATGATTATCGTCGAGACGACTATCGCAGGGATGACAGGGATGATCGAAGATACGATGACCGAAGGGACTATCGGGATGACTGCCGTTATGAAAGGCGAGATGATCGTAGGGATGATCGACGCGACTATGATCGAAGGGATGATTGTCGTGATGAACGCAGGGATGACAGAAGGGACGATCGAAGAGAGTTTGATCGTCGGGATAATAGGAGAGATGATAGTAGGGAACCTCGCTATGCCGATAAGAGGCCTGTGGAGAGGAGAGATGAGAGGCCGAGAGCCGAAGAGCCGAAAGGAGCCGAAGAGCGTCTCTGTTATAAGTGTGGAAAACCGGGCCACTTTGCTCGGGAGTGCAAAAACAAGTTTGACAGGGACGTTTGTTACTATGAGCGGAAATTGGAAGCCGCCAAGAAGCGCACAGATGCTATGGCTCTCGTTGCCCAGGAAGACTATTGGGACGTGGAGGATACTGATGACGAGGATGATAAAGGAAAGAATTGCTACATGGTTGATCGTCTGGGATTGGATCGCTATGCTACTTTAACTGATTCAGATTCAGACAGTTCTGCTAAGGGGGAGACAACGACAAATCCACCAGCATGTCTGATGGCCAGATCCGACGATCCCGAATGCTCGTCATCAGATTCCGAGACACGAGAGGTACATTCCTATTACATTCCAAAGCATGTAAATAATTTATCTGTAAATAGTGAATGTAAATTTCACACACATATACTTGATTTAGAAGCTAGGTTAAATGCTGAAACAGAAAAGTGTGTGCATGTTGAAGATCTAGCCCAAACTTTAAAAGAGTCATCTAAATTATATCAATCAAAATGGTTAACTAATCATATTGTGATAAAACAGATGCTAATTGAGAAGGTAGATGTTCAGGATAGGAAGACGTACCTAGAATCTTGTATGGATAGGTTATCTAATGAAAATTTCTCATTTACGATGGATTTTATCGTTAGACTTCCACATGATATATAAACACATGAAATAAACGAAAATATTATGAAAACAAGTTATATAAATGTGTTTTATAACTTTTATACAAGTAGTTTTTGGATAAACAACAAGAATCACAAGTTATTTAATTCAAGTTCATGAAATACGGAATTTCGGCAGAAATGTTGCATCAACTTTGAAAAATCATAACTAATTCATAACTTAACAAAATGAGTTGATTCTTGTATCAAAAGTTAGATCTATGTTTTAACTAAAAATCTGGAACTTTTCATAATTTATTATGTAGTTTAGAACCCCTTGATATTATTTGGGAACCCGGAAGTTTGACAGCTCAAAAATGGCCAAGATAGGGTTTTTAACAAGCTTTTTCCCTGGCGTAAACACCTCAAAAATGGTCGTACTTGACTTTAAAAATTCTTGGTAAAATCGTTTTGGAGCTTGGTCAAAAACAGCCTCAAAGTTGGTCGAAAAACCTTCGAAAAGCTGGAAAATTATATAATGGTAAAGCCATACAATAGTAACCTACTTTTGAAAATTTATCAATATGGTACATCTACTTTTTTAATTGTCGATATGGTACCTGTACTTCAATTTTTCATACCGATATGACCACATTTGTAATAGACCCCTGTTTTTTCATACCATTAGAACCATGTTTCGTATGTAAAACCGGGCTCTATTATATAGAATGATCATATCGATACTGAAAATTGAAGTACACGTACCATATAGACAATTAAAAAAGTAGACGTCCCGTATCGATACATTTTCAAAAGTAGGTTGCTATTGTAAGACCTTAACCCAATATATATAAACTTGACGTTTTAAGTGAGTTTATTTATAAACTTGTAATGTTGGGAGATTTAAGACATAAAAACCTTTATATACACATATTATCATATATGGGAGATTATTAAGTCCATTATAACAGTTAGGGCTTGGTTAATCACATCCGGATCATCACCCATCAATCAATGCTAACTTGCATTTTACGCGAATATTTTGCCATCACATGTTCGGTGAGTCTTCATATCCCCTATTTTCACACTATTATTTTTTGGGGTTGAAATACATGCTACGTTTTCATATGGACACAGAAACTACTTCATTTCTATTATGTATTACACATGTGGTTCCATCAGCCCTCAAATCATGAACCGTTAGTTACATTGATTTGTAAGCGTGAATATATTGTGGATACATCTATCGGGAGTCATGTCCCCTATTCGGGTTAGTCTTAACCGGCTAACGGCGGAATACATATATATTTAACATCTCGGTATTATGTATGAGAATACTGCACATGACAAACTCATTTAATTAAGCTTCGGTTGCATGATGGTTTATATGTAATACATAACATGGAATTTATGATTTTATAAATTCAAACTCAACTGTTGATGTCCATACAAGTCATATTTACGTGTAAACATATGAGCTCACCAACAATTTGGTTGACGTATTTTAGCATGTATTTTCAGGAAATTAAGGCAAGTGCACCGCATCGGAAGTATTTTCAAGCTTCCGTACTTATGGAGTCACATTCATTTTCAAACCATCGGAGATTTATTTGCATTATTTTGATTTATTTAATTATGTATTTAAATCTCTGTATCTTGCGAACTACTCTTTATCATTTTCGGGATGTGTAAAACATTTCTATATTTTAAAGATTATATCGATGTATTTTGAAAACGTCCATATAGTGGTCGTTCGTTATGATTTTTGGTAAGCTTCTGTGAGGTCACGCTTCGTTGCCAACTGGGGTAACGGGGTGTGACAGATTGGTATCAGAGCCATAGTTATAGTGAACTAGATTGCATTAGTACCCTTGACTATAACTGCATTTAAGTTTTACTGATTTTTGAAAATATTTTGTAACTAACTAAAAGACTATAAATGGACCTTGATAGCAGAAAACATGTCGAACAACACCATCATCATCTTGTCCGATTCTGATGTTGAGTAGACCCCCACGAGCCCCGAAGTCACTGAGGTTTTCACCGAAGGAGAACCGTCTGAAGAAGAGGACCCCTCCGAAGAGCCGATGGAGGAGTCAGAAGAGGAGCCCATGGAAGACGACGCCGGAGAGGATCCACCACTCCCGGTGAGCCCCTCCTACACACCATATCACCCCGAGGTTTGGTCATTCAAACCGTACCGTCCCCACCCCAACGGCCTAAAGATGCTATATACACCCCGTAAAAGAGTTTTCATGCCGAGACGGGAGACTATACCCATCCCGGCTCCCCAACCAAGTCCACCACCACAGTAGCAACGGCCAAACGCCCGTAAATGGGGCTGGATGCCCGAGACCCTCCAAAAGTGGAGGCGGGAGGAGGGAATCCCCTCCCACTTTGAGATCGGAGGACCATCCTCCGCACCTACCCCACCGCTCACCCAAGAACCTGCCGATCAGACCATACCTCTCTTGATAGCACGGTCTTCAAGGCACGACCTCCAAGTGTGGTTGCTTAACCAAGACATTGGAGAGATGACAGCTCGTTTAGAACGGGAGGAGTTGCAAAACTGCAACCTATACTGGGCCAACCAGCACGCCCTCGCCATCCAACAGGCCGGGCTAGATGAGCTTCGGCAACGATTAGCCAAGAGCGAGGCCCGTAATGAGGAGTTGACACAGCGCCTCAATGCATTTGAAAATGGAGAGACCCCCGATCACTCCCACACCTAGTACCCCTCCTCTATCTTTGTAATGTTAGGAAATTATTATGTAATAGAGTAGGACTAAAATTTTTCATGTAATAACCCACCCCAATGTAAGAAAATTATGAATGATTAATGAAAATTGCAAGTTATTTATGAATCTGTGTTTGATGATTATAGAACTTTGCCCTAAGAAATTTTTTTTTAATATTTAAGACTCAACTTCTTACACTATAATCTTTTCTTTAAACTTTAAGATAATGCCGCCAAAGAGAGCTATGAACACCGCCGAGATAGAACAACTGGTCGCACAACGAGTGGCAGCAGCTAAAGCCACCTATCAAACCAACAGAAATAACACCGCAAACGGCGACGGAGGTGCTAGTCGCACCACAGGAGGATCTGATTCAACCCAGAAAGGGTGTGGAATCAAAGGATTTTAAGTTGTAAGCCTCAACATTTCAACAGAACAAAAGGTGCTGTCGGACTAGTTCACTTGTTCGAGAAACTGGAGTCGGTGTTTCGTGTTAGTGGTTGCATCGAGGATGAGAAGGTCAAGTTCGCCACCCACACTCTCCAAGAAGGCGCCTTGACATGGTGGAATTCTTATGCTCAATCAGTGGGAATTGATACGGCTTACCAACTCGCCTGGGCCGAGTTAAAGCAAATGATGACCAACGAGTATTGCCCGAGAAACGAACTACAAAAGATGGACTCAGAGTTCTGGAATCTGGCTATGAAGGGAACAGATGTAGCTGGGTACACCAACCCTTTTCATGAGTTGAGTCTGCTATGCCCATAGATGGTGACACCGGAATACAAGCGTATCGTGCGCTACATTTGAGGACTCGCACCCCATACTCAAGGGAATGTCACCGCCTCCAACCCAACTACTATCCAGATCACCATCCGAATGGCGAACAACTTAATGGACTAAATGGCCCGAAGGAATGAGGCCAAGGCCTGGGAAAACAAGAGGAAGTGGGAAGATAAATCGGGGAAAGGTTCGGGTTCACAGTCCAAAAAGCCCAAGACTGTAAGTTTAACGCCAACGGAGGCAACAGCGGCACGCAAAGAAGCTGCTTCGAATGTGGGAATACGGGGCACTTCAAGAAGGATTGTCCCAAGAAATGGAACAATGGTGGAGCTCAAGGGAGAGCTTTTGTATTGGGAGCAGGCGACGCTCGTCAGGATCCCAACGTAGTAACGGGTACATTCCTTCTTAATGATATGTATGCTTATGTACTATTTGATACTGGGGCTGATAGAAGTTTTATATCTGCTAAGTTTAGTGAACAACTGAATGCCACTCTTTCCCCATTAGAAAATGCTCATGTCGTAGAATTAACGGACAGAAAGTTGATTGAAGCAAATAGTATAATTAAGGAGTGCACACTAAAATTGGCAGATCATCCCTTTAAGATAAACTTGATGCCTATTGAACTCGGAAGCTTCGATGTAGTTATTGGTATGGATTGGTTGTCAGACAACCATGCCAAAATCTTATGCGGTAAGAAGGTCGTAAGAATACCACTTAAGAAAAAGAAAGTCCTCACAGTCCAAGGAGAAAGAAAGAATCGCCAGTTGAACGTCATCTCTGGTCTAAGAACGCTGAAATGCCTTCGAAGAGGTTGTCAAGCAGTGTTAGTTCAGCTAGTGGAAAAGGAATCAAAGGATAAGAGACTCGAAGAAATCCCATTAGTGTGTGACTACCCAAAAGTCTTTTGTTAGGCACAAAAAGATCTCAGTCAAACCTGCTCTACATCTTAGGAGGAGATTTTTAATCAAACCTGTTTGATGCACTTGAAGGTATAATTTAAGGCCTGTTAATGCCTTATTGAAACCTGAAAAGTGATTTGCAATATAAGTCAAAGCTGTTTACCTTGTTGCATTCGTTGCAACAAAGGCAGATTGTCCAAGCTGTTCTGTATGCTGAACAGGCTGGACATAAACTATCTACGCTGCTCTATTTTGCTGAGCAGCTTGGACAGATTCTAAGTGTTCTGTTCTTTGTGAACAGGATAAACACTTTATGGAATATGTTTCCAAGTCCTCATGTATTGTTTTTTGCTACAAGATCAGTTTACAAGTCGAAGACAAAGTGGAAAGCAGAAACTGCAAAAGCCTGCCTACACAGTTCTGTCACATGAAGACAAAAGGATATTTGAAATGGGTGACAGACCATTTCTTATATCAAATAGGCCTTAACAAAAGAAGAAAGATGCAAAGTTGACATTCCTCTTTTGGTTAAAGACTTATGCAACAGAGACGAAAAGGAAAAGACAAAGATTCTGCCACAAGAAGACAAGTCTGCTTTTTCAGAATGTGCAGAAAAGTTGTTTTGTCTTTTTGGAAAGACATCCCACTATCTCTTCGTCTAATGAAGAAGCTTCACTGAGATTCTCAGTGAGAGTATAAAACGAAGCTTCTAAGGATTGTGAAATAACCAAGAGTGAGATATTCAGATCGTGCATTGAAGTGTGTTATTCCATGCATACAAGTCTTCCTTGAATAAAACAGTAACGTGTGTCCAAGCTGTTCTTATTCAAGCTGTTCATCTATGTCTTGTAAAATCAGTGAGTTCATCTAAGTGAGTGTATTCATTGTATCTAGTCTGAGTGTGTCTTAGATTAGTTGAACATCTGTTGTATCTGTCATCTCAGCTTGAACCTTTCCGCAGTCAAGCTTGTTTGTAATTAACACTTGTTAATAGTATACACAAACATTGAGAAAAGAGTGTTGAGTTTTAAATTGTTGTATTCACCCCCCTTACAACTTAGAACAATTCACTAGGGAAACCTTTTGGGACCCACAACTGGTATCAGAGCAGATAGAGTGTGTGTTAACTCTAGATCTCTCATTCTCCCTATTTTTTCCGTGGACAACAGTGCTGCCAGTTCCTCCTCTTACTATGACAATGGTTCTATGGCCAAACCCCCCAAATTCAATCATCAAAACTTCTCTAGTTGGAAGTGCAGAATGATGCCCTACTTAGACAATCTGGATGTACAACTGCCAGAGATAGTAATGGAAGTTCCATATGTGCCAACTTCTGTTACTACCATCACTCCTGCTGTTGAAGGAGTTGCCCCTGAAATCTGAACCTTTGAGAAGGCTAAAGCTCAATGGTCTGATGAAGACAAAAGGCTGGTTGCTCTTGATGCAAAATCTAGGAATAACCTCGTCATTTCTCTTCCTGATGATGTGTTCAAACAGGTTGAGAAAATGAAAACTGCATAGGAGATGTGGGATACTTTGTGTACCGTCTATGATGGTCCCACTATCCACTGGATAACATTATTAACAACCTTGTTAGACAGTATGAACTCTTCTTTGCAAAACCAAAGGAGTCTCTCACAGAAACCTATACCAGGTTCACTACTCTTATCAATGATCTCAAAGCTGCTGGGATCACAAAGGACAGCTTGACACTGGTGAACAAGTTCTTGGACATCCTGCCTGAAGAATGGAACTATTTTTCAAAGACATCCTTACTGAATGATGAGCAGTCAAGGCAACATAATAGAAATGCCTTGGAAATGTCTAAGAGAGGTGCTGCCTTTGTGGGCAGCGTGAGACAACCTGTTGGTCAGGTATGTGATGTGTTCACACAACCTGATCAACAGGCTGATGATGAAAGGGAAGAGATGTCTGAAGAGGAAGACTGTGAAGATCTTGCTGAACTAGATGATTAGCAAAGGATTGCATTGCTTGTCAAGAAGTTCAACAAAAAGAGGTTTGGTGGAAGAATGCTGCAGAAGAAGTCAGGTGCCATAAAAAAGAAGGCAGTTGATAAAACTAAGGCTGAGTGCTTTAAATGTGGCAAAACTGGCCATATAGCTGCTGATTTTGTGTCTAAAGCTATTGGTCAATCATCCAAACCATTCAAGACAAACAAGGACGATGGCTACAGGGTTAAGTACCTTATGGCCATGGCCAAGGCAAGACTGGTTGCTCAAGGCTACAGACAGGAAGAAGACATTGACTATGATGAAACATTTGCTCCAGTGGCCAGGTTAGAGGCAATTCATTTGTTTCCAGCCTATGCTGCCCACAAGAGTATGAAGGTATTTCAAATGATGTAAAGAGTGCATTTTTGAATGGAAAGCTACAAGAGGAAGTGTATGTCAAGCAGCCTCCAGGTTTTGAAAATGAACATCATCTAGGTTTTGTCTATAAGTTGGACGAAGCCCTCTATGGTCTAAAACAAGCACCTAGAGCCTGGTATGACACTCTAACTGATTTCCTTATGTGCAATGATTATTCTAGAGGTAAAGTGTATACCACACTGTTCATAAAGAAAGTGAAGTCTGATATTATGCTTGTTCAAATTTATGTGGATGACATAATATTTGGTTCTACTAATGAGCAGTTATGCAAGAATTTTTCATTACTCATGAAATCAAAATATGAAATGAGTATGATGGAAGAACTTACTTTCTTTTTAGGATAACAGGTTAAACAAACCTCAAATGGAATTTTCATAAATCAAAGAAAGTACACTTTAGATCTTTTGAAAAAGTTTTGATTTGATCAAAGTTCTCCTATCAAAACCCCAATGGCAACCAATGTAAAGTTGGATGCAGATAGTGGCAAAGCTGTTTCAGTAACAGCTTACAGAGGCATGATTGGGAGCTTGCTATATTTAACTGCTAGTAGACCAGATATTATGTTTGCTACTTGTTTATGTGTTAGGTTTCAAGCTGATCCTAAAGAATCACATCTAGCTGCTGTCAAAAGAATCTTCAGATACCTTAAGGGCACACCAGGTTTGGGTATTTGGTATCCCAAAGACTCAAGTCTTGAGCTAACAGGATATTCAGATTCTGACTTTGCAGGCTGCAGGCTAGACAGAAAAAGCACAACAGGTGGGTGTCAACTCCTTGGTGGTAAGTTGATAAGTTGGTGTAGCAAGAAGCAGAACTCAGTTTCTATTTCTACTACTGAAGCTGAGTATATTTCTGCTGGAAATTGCTTTGGGCAGCATCTGTGGATGCAGCATCAGCTTGAAGACTATGGACTTGTATATAGGAAGACTCCTATTCTGTGTGATAATACAAGTGCTATAGCCATCTCTAACAATCCAGTATTTCATTCCAGAACAAAGCATATAGAAGTCAGACATCACTTCATCAGGGATCACATCCAGAAAGGTAATGCGGAGGTAAGTTTTATTTCCACAGATGAACAGCTTGCAGACATTTTCACCAAGCCTCTTGATGAAAACAGGTTTAATTATCTTGTCAGCAAGCTGGACATGTTGAATAAAAGTGACTAAGTGTCCTAAATGTTCTAAGTCATTATATGTCTCACACTGCTCAAGTTTCTCAGAACAGGCTATGCATGTTCTACACTTACCCAATTTCTGAAAACTTGAACAGCTTGAGCGTATAATAGGTTTGACAATATCTGTTTTCACCTCAAACCTGGTCTGTTGATCAAACCTTTGCTGACTCTCTCAATCTGTCATACAAGACATTGTCTTGTAACCTGGTCAGCTATTGAACACAACCTGTTCTTGCATAGCTGCACAGGTTGAATGAACAGCTTGTGATGACCCTGCTCATCACAGGTTTGACCAACAGCTTAGACCATCAGTTTTAATTAGCTTTCTTCATGATTAAGTTACCTAATTTATGTATTTAAACTCTGATCTATTAAAACCAGTTAATCTTAGGTGATTTTGATCATGACAAGTGGTATCATGGACACAGGTTTTTATTTGTTATTCTTTGTTTTCAAAGTCAAAAACTTTCTTCGTTTAACATTTTGTTTTTCTGCAATGGAGTTTGAAAATAGCAGTAGTGGATCTGGGCAAGGACTCAAAGTGCCTATGCTTAAACCCATTGAGTTCGAGATGTGGAAACTCAGGATTCAACAGCACATTCAATTTATTGACTATGCCCTATTGGAAGCTGTTGAAAATCCTCCTACAGTTGATCCTGAACTAGATGTTGAGGGCAAACCAAAAAGAATACCTCCAAAAACTGAGATTGAAAGAAAGACTAGAATGAATGAAGTCAAAGCTCTTACTCTTTTACAAATAGTCATTCCTAATGCTTATCAACATCAGTTTAAAAAGTTTTATACTGCTCATTCTCTTTGGCTTGCTTTAGAGAAAAGATTTGCTGGCAATGCTAGCACCATAAGAAACCAAAAGGATCTTTTAAAACAGTAGTATGAAAAATTTTCTGGTGGCAAGAATGAAAACCTTACTCAAATTTTTGATAGGTTTAATAAGCTGATTGGTGAGTTCGAGAGTGCTAAAGTCAGCCTGGATCAAGTTGAGGTGAACAGAAAATTCCTCAGATCTCTTGCTGAAGAATGGACAGTCTATGCTGCCCAATGGAGAACCAAAGACACTCTTGATGAAATAGAGTTGGATGACCTCTACAACAGCCTGAGAGTGTTTGAATCTGAAATTGAAAATAAAAAAAAAACTCTTTTCTTATAATCAAAACACTGCTCTGCTGTCATCAGCACTAAATGATAGATCTAACTGCTGTGACTCTTTCTCAGAAACAGATGGAAACTCTTCTGAAGTTCATTATGAAGCATTTGTTGCAAGTGATGGACCTTTTGCTCTTAATGTTGAAGATCTAGAACAAATCCATCCAGATGATTTAGAAGAGATGGACTTAAAGTGGCAACATGCCATGTTGACTATGAGGGCCAAAAGATTTCTGAAAAGGACTGGCAGATCAAACTTTCAAGTCAGAACGGAAGGCAAGCCATCATTTTACAAATCAAAGGTTGAGTGCTTCAAATGCCACAAACTTGGTCATTTTTCCAGAGAGTGTAGATCACAAGGTCAGCAGCCACCAAGACCCCAACAAACTAGTCAGACATCATCTTCACAAGCTCTTGTCTCTCAAGAAGAAAATGTATTTGACTGGAGTGACCAGATAGAAGAGGAGTTTCAAAATCAAGCTCTTATGGCAGAAACTACGACTGTCACTTCCACTGAACTATCATCTGAGGTAAATGCTAAACTCTACTCTCAAACATGCAAAAATATGGTTAAAAAGTACAGAGATCATAATGAGAGCATGTGAAAAACTCTATCTAGGATGGAAGAGAGGAGATATGAGTATATGCAGGCAATAGAGGATCTTGAAAAACAGTTCAATGACTATAAGGATAATGAGATTCAGATGGGACAAGATAGAAAATATCATGAGTGGGAGAAAAAGGAACTTAATGAGAAAATAGAGACCCTAAATAAGAAATTAGATGAGGCTGGACAGAAGGTGTTAGAAGCTAACAAGAAAGTAGAATCTATAAATATAGACTTGGGCAGCTTCAAGCTGGCCAACCAAAAGCTAGAACACCTAACGGAAGTCCAATTTAAAGATAGGGTAAAATCTCAACTCAATCCTAAGGAAGGTATAGGCTATAAGGCTACTCCACCCCCATATAACAATAAATAAATTCATCCTATGAGTGAAGTTGCTGACAGGCTTGTAAATGAGCCATTAGATGAGAATATGAAAACTGTAGATCCTATCCTTGAGGACAATCTTGAACCTAAAGAAGATTTGGTTTCCAATAAAAGGAGTAAGAGTAAGGAAACTGAGAGTAACTCCAAAACCATGAGTACACCTATAGGACCTCTTGTTTCCAACTCTATAAGCCTCAACAGTCTGAAAGGAAAAGAGAAGATGAATGAATGCAATCATGCTCCACATGTTTCTGTACCTTCTAACTGTAATATTGCATCTTCTTCCAGAATAAATAAAAAGGGTAAACATGTTCCAGTATGCACATGTCAAAAGCATGGTGTCCAAAAGTTTCCCACACAGCAGCAGGTAAGGGGAAATCAAAGGAACAGTTCCCCTATCAAAACAATCAAAAGATGTTTCCACTGTGGCAGGAAAAACCATATGGCCAGGCATTGTTTATCTAAACCACCTGTTCCACAACAGCCTGTGTTTCAAAAACATGCTATCCTACAACATTCAAAAGTTTCAAAGGCCCAAAAACCTGTCACCCCAGTTCCATAGAAGACAGTTGATCACAGGTACTTAAAAGTCAACAAAAGGCAGTCTGTAAATCAAGCATGAAAAAGGTATGGTGTGTTAATGGCAAAAACATAGATCAAACTGCTGATGCAAAGGTTGAAACTGTTAAGTCAAAAGTTGGAGCTGGTAGAGCAAATTTTAAAACTGCTGGCACTCAGCATCCAGTTCCAACTACTAAGTCAAAAACTGGAACTGGTAGTGGATCATCTGAGACTGTTAAAGAAAAGATTGGAAAGAACACCTGGATACCTCATGTCATAACTAAATACTCCTCACAGAATCCACCAGTAGATCTCACAAAGTTTAAAAAGACACAAACAGTTTTTAGTTATGTCAATGCACAAGGACAACCCAAAACCAATTTGGTTTGGGTTTACTCCACTACTAACTAAGTTTTTTTATTGTGCAGGGCAACCACAGGACCTAACATAAGACAAGATGGCATATGGACAGTGGATGCTCTTGGCACATGACAGGCAACTCTGAATGCTTGTCAAACTTCAAAAGCTTTGAAGGAGGGTTTGTTGCATTTGGTGGAAATTCCAAAGGAGGTAAGGTAACAGGTAAGGGTACTGTCAAAGCAGGCAATATGATATTTAATGATGTTTTGTATATTGAACAACTGAAGTATAATTTACTAAGTGTGTCTCAAGTTTGTGATAAACAAAATATTGTTTTGTTCCCAGACTCCGAATGCATTGTCCTCTCAAAAGATTTTGAAATACCTGAAAATCTTGTTTTACTCAGAACACCAAGAAAGGACAATGTCTATTGTTTGGACACAGAACTTTTATCCAAATCAAATACTTTAAGCTGTTTAATATCCAAAGCATCATCAAATGAGTCTGCTCTTTGGCACAGAAGGATGTGTCACATGAACTTCAAATCCATGAATGTTTTAGTTAAAAAGAACTTGGTAAGAGGTTTACCACAGAAGGAGTTCATATGTGATGATCATTATGTGGCCTCTCTCAAAGGCAAGCAACAAAAAACTTCTCATAAGGCCAAGGAAGTAAATTCAATCTCATTTGCTCTTTATCTTATTCATATGGATCTTTTTGGTCCAACATCTGTCTTGAGTTTGAATAAAAGAGCATACTGTTTAGTCATTGTTGATGATTTCACCAGGTTTACATGAGTTTATTTTCTTAGGACTAAGGATGAAACTGCTGAGTTGGTCAAATCCTTTATTCTAAAAATTGAAAACCAATCTAACTAAAAAGTTAAGGTGATCAGGTCAGACAATGGAACTGAATTTAAGAATCATATCCAAAACAGTTTCTGTGAGTCAAAAGGAATTGCGAGATAGTTTGGTGCATCTAGAACTCCAAAACAAAATGGTGTAGCAGAAAGGAAGAATAAAACACTAATAGAGGCTGCTAGAACCATGCTAGTTGAATCCAAATTGCCAATGAATTTCTGGGCAGAGGCAGTAAATATAGCCTGTTATGTTCTAAATAGGGTTCAAGTTGTTCAGTTACAAGGGAAAACTCCATATGAGTTATTCCATCACAGGATTCCCTTAGTAGCTTTTCTAAAACCTTTTGGCTGCTCATGCACAACCTCCATACTAAAACTCACTTAGGTAAGTTTGAAAGTAAGGTTGAAGAAGGATTCTTTGTAGGATACTCTATTCAAAGCAAAGCCTATAGGGTATATAACAGTGTGTCTAAAACCATTGAAGAAAGTGCTAATGTTGAGTTTAATGAAAACACTGCAAATGTCAAAGGCACTGGTCCTGATTGATTGTTTGATTTAGACTCACTAACAAATTCTCTGAGCTTTGTTCAGTATTCTACAGGAGCTGTTGGAAACAGTGTTGAAACTGCCAGTACAAATTCTCATGCTGGTAACACAAACATTCAAGTTGTTGGCACAAAGTTTCCAACTGTTGGAGATTCTGATAAATGGGATGAGTATACTGTACTACCACTTCTCTCTTGTGACCCACCTGGGGTCCTGATTGATCAACAAGACATACATACAGAGTTTGAAGTGCCAATCCCAAGTCCTGATGTAACAGCTCCAACCAATAGGGAAACAGTCCAATCTCCTAATCAGACTGTTACTGAAGCAGAATCATCAAGTGGTGCAGATGGTGATGATACAAATCTGGGGAGCTCATTTCAGACAGAAAGTGAACCTACACTCAGGGTTCACAAATATCATCCTCTTAACCAGATCATGGGAGATCCACGCACTCTTGTGCAAACAAGGACAATGATTCACAGGGAATCAACTGCTACTGAATCTGCAGTCACTGAATTCAGTCTAGCTGCCTTTGAACATGCATGCTTCATGTCACAATTAGAACCAAAGAAGGCATCTGAAGCACTGAAGGATCCATCTTGGATTGAAGCAATGCAAGAAGAACTTCTGCAATTCAAAATTCAGAATGTGTGGACACTAGTTGATTTGCCTAAAGGAAATAGGGCAATTGGTACAAGATGGGTGTTCAGAAATAAGAAGGATGAGAGAGGTGTAGTGATAAAAAAACAAAGCAAGGCTGGTAGCTCAAGGATACACTCGAGAAGAAGGAATAGACTATGATGATATCTTTGCCCCAGTAGCAAGGATAGAAGCCATAAGATTGTTCCTAGCCTATGCCAGCTACAAAGGATTCAAGGTGTACCAAATGGATGTGAAATCTGCATTTCTATATGGTACAGTTCAAAACGAGGCTTATGTGTGTCAACCCCCTGGATTTGAAGACTATAAGTATCCAGACAGAGTCTACAAGTTAGACAAAGCACTCTATGGGCTTCACCATGCTCCAAGAGCATGGTATGACACTTTGTCTTCATATCTACTACAGAATGGTTTCAAGAGAGGTACTCTGGACAAGACATTGTTCCAAAGTGCATCAAATCAGAGATCCTTCTTGTTCAGATCTATGTTGATGACATCATCTTTGGATCAACAAATGACATTCTCTGCAAGGAATTTGAGACTTTAATGCACAAAAAGTTTCAAATGAGTTCAATGGGGGAACTAACTTTCTTTTTAAGATTGCAGGTCAAGCAGAAACCCACTGGACTTCTTATCAGTCAATAAAAGTATGTGAATGATATCCTGGAAAAGTTTGGATACAAAGACACCAAGGTTGCCAGCACACCAATGGACACTCATAAACAGCTTGATGCAGATAATGGAGTGGATGTGGATATTCATTTGTACAGATCCCTGATAGGTTCACTAATGTATCTTACATCTTCTAGACCTGATATAATGTTTGTTGTTTGTGTGTGTGCCAGGTTTCAATGTGCTCCAAAGGATTCACATCTGTTTGCTATTAAGAGAATCTTTAGATATCTCAAAGGTCAACAAAAATTAGGCCTATGGTATCCTAAGGACTCCCCTCTTGAAGTAACAGCTTACTCTGATAGTGACTATGGAGGTTGCAACATAGACAGGAAATCCACAACTGGTGGATGTCAATATCTAGGAGCAAGACTAGTCATTTGGCAGTGCAAAAAGCAAACCACAGTCTCCACTTCATCCACTGAGGCAGAATATGTTGCAGCTGCCAGCTGTTGTTCCCAAGTTATGTGGATACAGAACCAACTAAGAGACTATGGTATGAACTTTCTATCTACTCCTATTTACAATGACAATTCAAGTGCAATCAGCATTGTACAAAATCCTGTGAAATTTCCCAAAACCAAGCACATAGACATTACATTCCATTTTATAAGGGACTGTAATGAAAAGAAATTAATCCAAGTTACCAAAATTCATAAAGATGATCAGTTAGCTGGTCTATTTACAAAGCCATTTGATGTTGGAAGATTCACCTTTCTGGTATCAAATATTGGTATGGTAAATATGGATTAATTTGTTTTTAATTATTCTCCCTTATTCTATGAGAAAAACACTTATTGACTGTGCTTAGTTAAGGGGGAGACACTATTTCATTAAGCTGATGTTCAATTACCAACTAACAGCTTGAGATTATTCTCAAGCTGCTAGTTCATTTTCTCGAACTGTTAGTTGTTTCACTTGGTCTGTCAAGTGTGCAGGGCATTTCAATCATTACTAAGGAGATTGTGCGCGGGACTAGATATTTTTGAAAAGCGAAACCCTTAAAAGTCCCCGTTTCATTTGATTGCAACTATCAGTTGCAAAATATCTTTCACAATCTTTTCACTTTCTCTCTGGGTGCGATTCTCAAATAATCGTTCAAAACCCTAAATCCTCGCCTTTGTGATCACCAATGGAGTTTGTTAAAGAACACAACTGCTTACCTTACTCTCTCAAACATGCTGAACTATAGCCTTTCCATGAAATGATGGATTTTCTACGTGGTTCTCATATTCACTTTGCTCTAACTGTCAATCCCACTATATACATCTCTCATATAGAGCAGTTTTGGAAATCAACCATTGTAAATACCCATGAGGGAATCACTTCTTTTGCATCCACCATTGATGGTAATCCCATTACCATCACCGAGGAGACCATATGACAACATCTGCATCTGCAAGATGCCACAGGTATATCTGATCTCTCCCTCACTGCCTTACATGAAGGTCTTTTTGAAATAGGGTATAGGGGCCCAACATACTCTTTTACCTTCTATAAAGCACATTTTGGTCCTAAATGGAAGTATCTTGTACATATTATTCAACAGTGCTTAAGCCCTAAAAGGACTCGTTGGTCTGAATTTTCTTCAAATATTGCCACTGCTCTAGTGTGCTTATCCACAGGCCAACAGTTCAATTTTTCAAACATGATTTTTCAAGGAATGTTAAGGCACCATGCCTTAAAGAATGTGAAATTTTTTATGTATCCACGGTTTTTGGCAGAAATAATTGCAAAATCTTGCAATTCTTTTAAAGTACATAAAAGGATACATGTTTCCCATAGGCACACTTTACCTACTATAAAAAGACTTTAAAAACCAAGTGCCAATTTTCACAGTATAGATGTCCCTTTGCCTCATGCAATGCAGGATGTCTATCCAAGAAACAGAGGAAAGGATCCTGAGCAGGCTCAGCCAAGTATTACTGCTTCACCCCCAGGATCCCAACCAACTCCTCATGATACAAATATTTCCTCTACTCCTTCTACTATACATACCTCCCCAGCCCCATCACTAAAAATATATAAAAGACAAAGGGCTGTGGGAGCTCCTTCCTCCTCAGTCCAATCCCTAGAGCCAAATAGCTCTGTGCAAGAGGACACTCTTGCACAGCATATCGATAGGGAACCCATTGAGGACACTCTCACCCTCAATTTGGAGGTGAACATCCCATCTGAGGATATTCATATGGGTTTTGTGGCTGGTGCTACAGATGGCTCTGCACAAGGGGCACAAGACAGTACCAACATCACTAAGACCACACCCATGGCAACAGAGGGTGTGCAAGCACCTTCTGGAAGTCCCCAGTACCAAGAACAAAGGGGCCTAGATGTATCTACTTCTGGAATTAATGCCAGTGATAGATCTTAAATACCACTATCATTTAAAGATCTTGAGGCTAGTCTGCAACTTATGACATTAACGGATCAACAGCTGAAATCTGTTGTAGCAATTTTGGAACATTACAAGTCCAAAATTGCTTCACAGGGTTCACAAATCACTGCTCTACAACAACTCACAACAGTCGAACAACAAAAGCTTGCCCAGTTTCAGCTTGGGTTGACGTTATATGGAAACAAGATTGTGCAGCTTGTGAAGATGGTTCAAACCCTATTAGCAAAGGTTTTTGGTCCTCCTGATCAAACCAATGCATCCAAAAAGGGGAAGAATCAGGAGATCCCACTTCCTGTCCAAACAGCTTCAACTTCTCCAGTGGCAACTTCAGTTTCTAGGCTAACAGTCCCAACAGTTTCTCAAGCTGTTAGTCTAGATGCTCAAGTTGTTCCTATTAAGCCAAGTGGAGTATTCATCAGAGAAGGTTTTCAAGCATCTGCCCCAGCAGTCCAAGCCACAATATCAGCTTCAGCAGCAACCACAAAGAGGGAAAGGGCATTTTGATTGAGCCTCCAAAGATTAAATTTATTTCTAAAGAAGCCCAAGTTGCTCATGATGCTGAATTGGCCAGAAGATTGGCAGAAGAACAATATCAGATCTTTGACCAGCAAACCCAGGAACCAATGGGAGATGATGAAACTCTAGGAGATTATCTGAGAGGGTTTGTAGTCAAAGAAATCCAGAAGAAAAGGAAAAGGTCAACAGGGCCTTCAAAGGCAGAACACAGAAGATTTTTGATCAATTTCTCTGCAACAGCTGGTGTGTCTAAGGTTATTGCTTAATCTTGGTCAACAGAGAAGCTTCAGGCTTTATATGACAGAGAAAAAGAAAAAGCCTCCAAAGCCTCCAAACAAGTCCAAGATCCCCAAGACCTCCCTCAAACTGTTGCTGATGCTCCTCAATTAGAAACTATTCATCAAGAAAAGTTTGATCAAGTAAAGAGAGTGTTGTTTGACCAATAGCTGCAAAAGGCTATGGAGATAGAAAAAGCTCTTGATCAGCATCACTTCTCCAAACCTCCAATTATTAACTAGTATGCCAAATCAATGGATGACATTGATCTGGTATATCATGTTGTAATCAAAAGAGAAGCTAGTTTCAATTGGTCCAGAAGTTGACTAGAGATGAGCTAACCCAGATGCACAATATTGGGACGGCTAGCCACTCTAGGTCACCAATAATATGGGTTCAGAATAACCAAAAGGACCTTAAAAGCATTTTTGATCCAGATTCCACCAGAGTGGATATAGAAGCTACCAAGGAAATGAAGATTGTAGAGATTGATTTATATGCAAAATCTATGACATATAGACTCAAGCTTACAGACAGATCCAGCAGATTCTACAGTTTTGAATTCCTTGATTTGCCAAAAGCATGACTACTCCAAATGAGCTCAATAAAGATTGAATGTGATAAAGAGGAGTTGAAAAGAGAGTTCATAAAAGCTATAAGGCAGAAACTTTCACAGTTGTAAGTTTTTGGATGCCTTAGTTTGTATATAATAGTTTTACCTTGTTTTATTTTCTTATTTGTATAGAAACTTAGAGTATTTTGTAAAGAGTTAAAGTTAGGGGGAGATTGGTCAGAAATAATCTAAGTATGTCAAGCTGTTAGTTAGATCCTCAAGCTGTCAATAGTATTTCTGTGTAATTACAAAGTTCGAGCTGCCAGTTCAACAAACTCGAGCTGCTAGTTCAAAAGTTCAAGCTGCCAGAGTTAAAAGTTCAAGCTGCTAATCAGATAGATAACATAAAGTGTTGAAATTCAGAAGTGATATATATTTCAAGACTTGAAGATCTTCCAATCAGATCCACTACCAGAGAAATCAGAGTCTGTCAAGGAAACAAATCAGAAGGCTATAAATATAGATAGACTAGGTCTTTTTTATTGCAAGTTTGTAATCGTGGTGCTTAAGTTTTTTATTATTGTAATTTGCATTCTGATAAGTTTCTCAAGCCTCTAAGGTTGTAAAACCCTTAGAACAATCAGTGTTCTTCGTCCAATCAAAACAGAATAGAGGTGATTGTAATCAGAGATTTTGGCAATATAATGATTTTGATATTGGTTATGTTTATTTGATTATTTGTTCTTTATTGTTCTAAAAGTTTTCTTAAAACAACTAAGTGTTATTCCGCAAATTTCTTAATTGGACTTTGATTCAAAACAAGTTTATTGGTTTAAACTCTGATCTATTAACACCTGTTAATCTTAGGTGATTTTGATCCTGATATTGAGGAACCTGGTGCAGCAGGAAACACGTCCAGCTGCTGTTCGATATCCACGGTTTCTGAGCCTTATCTTCAAGCATGTGTGTGGTGAGCATTTATATAACTCTCAGCCTATCTTACGTACAGCTGCTTTCCCAGTGATTGGGAATAGAGTTTTCTACACCCCTGTACTCCAAAATAAGCCTCCTACATCTACACCAATGAGGAGGTTGCTTGGTATAGTGGAAGGACCCTCTACTGTGAGGGTGGATCCAGTGACTGCTCCCAAGGGAAAATCGAAATCCAGGCCAGAAGTTGTCAAAAGGGTCTTGGAATCGACCCAAGCTGAGCCTATCCGCAAGAAGGCAAAAACAGCTAAGTCTAAGTCTGCCCCAACAGCCTCTGTGGCTGAGGGGGAGCAGGCTACTCACCCTGGTTCATCTGTTGAACCTGAAGCCTTTGTGGCTGGTGCCTATGTGGCACCTGAGAGTATGGAGTAGGCTAACCCTCTTGATTCTGACCCAGTCTCACCACCTGTCCAAACTGTTAGTGCATCCTGTGTGACGATAGCAGTCTAAGTATATATGATATTTTGTAATAGTCCAAGTGTTCGTAATTGCACATTAATACATGTTTGACATATGTTTTGATATATGTTCTGATATTGATTGTTTTTATGTTTTGAACTTGTTAGTGATTGATGTTTTACTTAAGTTCAAACATAAGTTCAAAGATAAATTCAAACATAAGCTAGAACAAGTTCAAAGACAAGTTCTAGAATAAGTTCAAAGCCCTGGTTCGAACTTATGGTGGACAAGTTCGTGGGCTTTGGCCTTCTAGAACTTGTCCAGGGTAAGTTCGAATCTAATGTCTATAATTAAGATTTAATCAGTTTTGATTGTGAATCTTTGCAGAAATTAGTATTCGGGCGATTACGAACTTGCAGATAGTTTTCAGTGTGTTCTTGGAGAGAATCACGTGTCGGGACGTTCGAGTTTACGTCTATCATTGTGTGTCTCCGTGTTTCGTGTGTGTGATCGATCCGTTAAACCCCTGACGAGGATTCTGCACTCGTTGGACGGTGTCGCGTCAAGATCGGATCCGTAGGTAGGTGACCTTACAAGTGGTATTAGAGCCTAAAGGGTGTTCATCGTGTTCTTCGCGTTCATCTTAAACATTCTTGGTTTCTTGACGTTTTGGACGGAAAAATCACATTTTTAATAAGTTTTTCGAGTTATACAAGCAAAGTAACGGAGAAAAGTTCACATTAGTTCATTATTTCAGTCGAAATCATAGTTTTTAATCCTAAAAACTTTGGTTTAATCTGAAAACTTGAAAAAATCGAACTTTTGGCCGTTTCTCAAACTTGCGGCGCTCGAACATAGGGGGTATTAGGGTTGATTCGAACTTGTCAGAAATACGCTCCTCACGAACTTGATTTAGGGCTTCTTTCGAATTTGGTTGAGATTTGAACTTGTTACATTCGAATTTGTCAGATTTCGAATTTGTCAGAAATCTCGAACTTGTCAGACCTTCGAACTTGTTGATTTCGAACTTGATCACTTTCGAATTTAATTTCAAACGAATTTAACTTTAAACTGATTCGAACTTGCCTAAGTTCGAAAGGGTTTATTTTAAATTAATTTTAAATTAAATTATATAAGTTCGAATACAAAAAGTTTAGAAAGGATGACCAGTTTGCAAAAGTTCATCGAAATGGATCATGAGGTCGGCAAGGCAAATTCTCCTCCAAAGGTAATGAAGTTGGAAGACTATTATTGGTGGAAGGATAGGTTCGCTGATTTTGCTCATTTCAACAATATGCGAATGTGGATCTGTATCGATGAAGGATATGTGCCACCTACGCAAGAATTTGAAGGTCGTCAAAGAGTCTTATCATATCAGAAGATGAAGGATGATGATAAGAAACTGTATGAGGCCGAGAACAGATCATTCTCCATCATTCGTATGGCATTACCTCAAGAGATTCTACACACCTTGAGGAATCATCAAACTTCTAAAGAGCTATGGGATGCTCTCGAGAAGCGGTGTGAGGGAAATCCACGGGTTCGCAAGGGAAGGACCGAGATGCTAAAACAGCAGTTCGCGATTTTCAAAGCATTGAAAACCGAAAAGCTGGATGAGACTATAACTAGATTTTACCATCTGCTGACAGAGCTTGATAATCACGATGTTGACTATAAGGAGACTGAGAAGATTAAAAAGCTTCTTGATGCTTTACCTGCGAAATGGGAGATGTACACAGCGCTTATAAAGCATGATGAAGAAAAATTTGAGACTCTTACTCTAGAGGGAGTCATAGGAACGCTTAGGGCTTACAACTTTCAGTTACAAAAGAAGGAACGCGAATATGATCAAGTCCAAGATCCAGAGATGTATTTTGGAAAGACTAAACCGTCGATAGCAAGCGAACTGAAGACAGCTACAACATTCTACACGGGAACAGAGTCCAGTCGAGTCAGAGGTAGCAGCTAAAACTGAATCTGATAATAATAAATCAACTTAGGTGTCTAATAATAACTCTACGATTAAGAAAATTTAAGTTTGTGCAGTCTTCTAGTGACACAATTCTAGGAGAAGCTAAACCTGAAGTTACTAATCTGAAAGAGGAAATAGTCACGATAGTTGAAAAGAAAGAACATAACACGAGTGAGACACCAAAATCAAAGGGCACTCATAAGAAGTCGACTGATAAGATGTCCTGCTTTAGATGTCATGAGAAGGGACATGTTGTGTCTAGCTATCCATACAAGAATTTGGAGTCCACACCCTCTAAACCAGAGTCTAGACCTACTGTAGGAAAGCCAGAACAATAAATACCAGTATCGAGTGTTGCTAGCATAAGTGGTTCTCAAAACACTGAGAAGATTGTGAATGCGACACCCAAGACAACTGTCAGACAAATACCTTTGTCGGTTAGACCAAATGAAGTGGTTAGGACTAATTCACCGAATAGAGTCCCTAATCAGTCTAGGTCAAGACCTCAACAAGCTTATAGGAGTACAACACCTAGAAGGGCTTACACTCCAGTTAGGTCTCACACTCCTCAAAGACAACAGACACCAGGTAGAGCCCATGGATATCAATCTGAAATGCAATATAATAGAAACTATTCAAGGGCTCAACAACAAATGCCTACCCAAAGGCCAAGAGTGAATCTAAATCACTCTACATCATAACAGGTTCTCAATCAAACACCCAAGTCACCTGAAAGGAGAGATAGGTATTTGAAGGAGTTCACGTATGTGGATGAAAATGGTATTACTAAATCAGTCATGGCTTAAGTTCCCTGTGATAACTAACTTGTTTTCATTCATGTGCAGGAGCTAACTACAGGTCTAAACAACGAGTGGTTCGTCGACAGTGGTTGCTCTCGTCACATGACTGGGGAAAGGAGTCTAATCACATACTTCAAGGGAGGGAACAAGGGATTCGTATCATTCGCTGGGAACAAGGGAGGACATATCACTGGTACTGGAGTGGTTACTAATGGGACTATCACACTTGATCAAGTTTACCATGTTGATAAACTTGATCATAATCTCATTAGTGTATCTCAAATCTGTGATAAGAAGAACTCAGTAATTTTTACTAATACTAAGGCGTTAGTGCTGAAACCGTGATTTAAAGTACCTGATGACTGGATAATGATGAGAGCCCCAAGGAAGAATGATTTGTACATGCTAGACATGGACATATCAGATTCGACGATGGGAAAAATATGTCTTCTATCCAAAGCTTCAGAGTCCGAATCCATTTTGTGGCACAGACGCATGGCACATTTGCACCTAAGGAAAATGAATTACATCACTAAACATGGTCTGGTGCAATGTGTCCACTGAAGAGTTTTCAGTTCGATGACTAGTGTGTACCGTGCAAGAAAGGCAAACAACACAAAAAGTCACCCAAGTCAAAGACTCAGAACTCGATAGCTTCCACTTTCGATTTGTTGCATATGGATCTATTCGGACCTATCAACAAAAGGAGTATAGGTGGTAGTTGGTATTGTTTATTTATCACTGATGATTACTCACATTTTTCATGGGTTTTCTTTTTAGGTACGAAGGACGAAACAATTGAAAAGTTGATTGGGTTCTTAGACCAAGTCGAAAACTCCTACAGGACGAGGGTAAAACGTATCAGGAGTGATAATGGAACTGAATTTAAAAACACAGTAATTGGTGTATATTGTCTGTCCAAAGGCATAGTGCATCAATTTAGTGCACCATATAAGCCACAACAAAATGGGGTGGCAGAACGGAAAAACAGGACTTTGATTGTGGCAGCAAGGACCATGCTCTCGGATTCAAAGCTTCCTACCATGTTTTGGGGGGAGGCAGTGAATACTGCATGTCATGTTTTAAATAGGGTCCTTACTGTCAAATCACTGAACAAAAGCTATTATGAAGTTCTGAATAAAGACCACCTAATTTAACAGGCTTTGAACCGTTTGGGGTACCGTGTACTTTATTAAGAACAAAACATCAACCTAAGTTTGGTGAAAAGGCTGACGAATGATATTTCCTAGGTTATGTGCCTAACTCACCAAACAAAAGGGTTTTTAACAAAACAAACGGTACGGTAAAAATTGTGTTTAACATTGATGTGATTATGACTTATTGTTTGAATCATTTAACATACCTGTTAGTGGAAATGCAGGTACAGTGGAAAATGACTTCTCGTCATTAAGTCTGAATGACGACTGTCAAGGTTTTCCAAGGACAAGCATTCCATCAACTTCTGAGCTTACAACAACTGAAGATAGGTCTCCAACAGAGAATGAACCTGAGTTACCTACAAACGAGAGTCAGACAAATACTTCTAACACCAGTGATCATGAGGAAGAGAATGTACCATCTGAGGTCGTACCCCCATCAGGTGAAATAGGATCAAACTTAGGAGATAATCTTAGGGTCGATGAGATAGAGACATCAAGGATAAACAAGGATCATCCGATTGAGAGCATCATAGGAAATCCGAATACCAGTGTGAGAACTAGGAGTAGTGTGAATAACAACACACTGCTGCTGTCGATGATTAATAACTCCAAGGCCTATCACACTTGTCTTTATTCATGTTTTATCTCCCAAGTAGAGCCAAAGAATGTGCAAATGGCACTGAAAGACAACTCTTGGGTTGGCCATGCAAGAAGAACTGTCACAATTCAGAAAGCTTGAAGTGTGGGAGTTAGTGCCGCTACCTCGAGGAGAAGTTGCAATAGGAACCAAATGGGTTTTTAAGTGCAAGAGAGATGATCGGGGTATTGTTACTCGAAACAAGGCAAGACTTGTGGTAAAGGGATTCAACCAAGAAGAGGGAATTGATTACAACGAAGTGTTTGCACCAGTGGCAAGGCTCGAGGCAATTCGTCTGTTTCTGGCCTTCGCGTCCTTCAAAGGGTTTAAAGTCTATCAGCTGGATGTAAATAGTGCATTCCTGTACGGCAAGGTGTAGGAACTGGTGTACGTCGAACAACCGCCTGGGTTTCCTTATCCAAAGTATCCCGACAGAGTATATCGACTCGATAAGGCTCTGTATGGATTACATCAGGCTCCAAGGGCATGGTGTGAGACGCTCTCAACTCATCTTTTGGACAACGGGTTTGAAAGAGGGAGAATTGATAGTACATTGTTCGTGAAGAGAAAGAGAGAAGATCTTATCTTGGTACAAGTGTACGTTGATGACATCATTTTCGGGTCGTCAAACGAACAGATGTGCAAAGACTTTGAGAAGGGTATGAAGTCAAAGTTTGAGATGAGTGCTATGGGAGAGCTGAACTTCTTTCTAGGTTTGCAAGTTGAACAAAGGAAGGAGGGCCTGTTTATCCATCAGACGAAGTATGTCTACGACATTCTGGAGCGCTTCGGGATGGAAGGAACTAAGCTGACTGCTCACTTTAGTACTACGATTCAAGTGAATCACAATCTCAGGCCCGGTACAGAAAGTGACACTGATGTGGATCTGACTCTATATCGGGCCATGATCGGGTCACTCATGTATTTAGCTGCTTCTAGACCTGACATTATGTTTGCTGTGTGTATTTGTGCTAGGTTCCAAGCTAATCCGAAAGAAATGCATATGAAAGTCGTAAAGCGGATTCTGAGATACCTCAAGTCAAAACCGAAGCTAGGACTTTGGTATCACGCTGATGGTGATTTGGAATTGGAAGCATACACGGATTCTGATTATGGTGGATGCAGCTTGAACCGCAAATCAACGAATGGAGGTTGTCAGTTCCTTGGAGGGAGGCTCGTATCCTGGCAATGCAAGAAACAGACTTCGGTAGCCGTGTCAACGTGCGAGGCCGAATATGTAGCTACTGGTAGTTGTTGTTCACAGGTTTTGTGGATACAACAACAATTGTGGGATTACTGTCTGACTTACACTCATACTCCCATTAGGATAGATAATCAGTCTACAATTGCTATAACTAATAATCAAGTTAAACACAGTAAAACAAAGCACATAGACATAAGACATCATTTTATACGTGATTGTGCAGAAAAGAATTTAATAAAACTGGTAAAAGTGGCAACGGAAGATAACAATGCAGATTTATTCACTAAAGCTTTTGATAAGTCACACTTTGAGTTGTTAGTTCAACTAAATGGTATGCGTAATCCAGAGTAACTTAACCTTAGTATACTTTCTTTCCTTTTATAGTAAGTTAGTAGTCTAGTAGAATCTCTTTCCTTTTATTGTAAGTTAGTAGGTTAGTTTATTAGCTTATCTTAAAAACGAAAAAAAAAACAAAAGAAAAAAGAGAGAAAATCATTAAAAATTTCAAAAAAAGAGAATATCGAAAAATGAACTAAGTCTTAGAATCATAGGTTCAAAGTGACAAAAATTAGCACCGTCTAAACAAACTCTAAGAATTGAGCTTTCAGACATAATGCACCATAAATTCTAAGTGATATACACATTCTTGTCTGATATGTTGCTAGACATAATACATAAAGGAAATCCTAACAGCTAATAAAATAATCAAGAAAAAGGTATATGTGTAACTAACTCAGATGTATGACCAAATGGTCTTAATTTCTATGTTAGAGACATACAGACAATGATTCTAGATGAGGTATGCAAATTTTCTGGGGGATGTATAGCAACATCAAAATACATCTTAAAGAAAAGAAAAGAAAATTTTTGAAAAGAAAAGGGAGTCAAAACAAGTCGCTTTATTGTACGTAAGTACAAACCTGTCACCTCTGTTTTGACTCATGTTAGCAAGATAAGTCGCTTTGTTGTACGTAAGTACAGACCTGCCACCGCTGTCTTGTTAACTTAAAAGGAACTTTAAGACAAACTAAGACACTCTGTTTTATGTAAATACAGAACTGCGTCCGACGCTTGCCTTTAGAGAAAATTTGCAATACCGAAAAGTTATAATCATTGTGTGTCTGCCTTGATCATAGAAGTATATCTATGTATGGGACAAGTAAGGTAGTTTCTTGATAAATAAAAATGCCAAGGGAATTTCCAAAGCATTAAATGTTTAAATGGAAAAACATACCGACAATCGACTTGGAATGTATATCACGACAAACAACCAAAGGAATAAAAATTCATAAGCATGAATGTGAAATACTGAAAGTCCGTTTGATACCGCTATCTGATTGAACCTTCTTTGACTTTCTCGCAAAAATATTCTGTTAGTATAGGTCGTAATTTTTAAAAATACTTTTGAGTAGTTTTAATTTTATTCTTACTTTAAGTTATTTTAATTCAGTTCATTTTATTTTATTTTACTTTAAGTAGGATAACGGTCAAAGTTACTAGGATGCAATTCTGGTTGAAGAAACAAATACTGCGTGAAAATCTGTTGCTTAGTGTGAATGATTTTGCAAAGTTTGTAAAATTCCGTTACATGAAAAAGTTGGATTCTATTCAAGAATTTTCAAAATTTTAAGCTCAGTTCGAAATCCAGACAAATTCGAAGTTACCTTCGACCTTGCTAGAAGTTCGAACTTATGCTAAGTTCGAAGGTAGTTGATATAAATAGGTCAACAGTACTTCATTTAAAACGCCTACCGTCGAATTTGTGTTCTCGAACTTGTGTACAGGCGATCTCGAACTTGTTCTCGAACATACCGACTTTCGAATTTCGTCCTATTCCTCGAAGTTTTCCCTCTATTTCTCGAACATACACATATACTAGGGTATTCTATTCATCATAATACTAAGTAAGTGTAGTTTCGGACATTATTGTGGCAAAAATCGACCTATTTTGATAGTTATGTTATTTGAAACAACTTGGTTTAAAATCATGAGTTTTAAAAGATAAAACTTCAAATAAATGATAAATAACTTCGATTAGAACCCAATAGTACTAGATTATACGGTTGATTAAGTCAAATGGGGTTAAACTCTTAGTTTTTAAGTTGAATGTGACCGACTTCGAACTTGTTCTTCAGGTTCGAACTTGTCAGAAAGTTCAAACTTGTTGAAATATCTATAAGTTCGAAGTCAGTCAAGTTCGAATATATGTCTCGAATTTATTTAAGTTCGAATGCATATTAATAATCTCGAATTTGTGCAAATTCGAATGTGTTGGACTTCGAACTTAATCAAGTTCGAAGTTGCAAATTTGATTTTAACAAATTTCATTTTATTTTAATTTTAATTCCTAATGTTTGTTGATGATTTTGTGTGCAGATATGGGTGATCGTGCCTTTTATAATAAGCACAACATGGTCATGGCCGTAGATCTTCAATTACCATAGGCACAGCCTTATCGTCAGATGATTGAATTCCTGAGGCAGTCTCGAGTCTCATATGCTCTCACACATAATCTGCAAATTACTTTGACGTATGTGAGGCAGTTCTGAGAGCATATTCAGGTTGACTGCTCGGTTACCCCTACTGTACTGTGAACAAGAGTATGAGGTCAACCAATTGTGTTTTCGGCCAATATGTTGAGGCAGATTCTACAGCTGGGCACTGAGGACCAAGAATCAGGCCCAATAGATTTTCCTTTATCTATAAGGCAAGCGACCTTTTGAGGATGGATTATGCCCAAGATATAACGAAGGCGTCATATGTTAAAAGTGGATTGATTGGGCAATGGCGATATCTTGTTCACGTAATTATGGTGTGTTTTGCACCAAAGAAGGCGGGCATTGACACGATGTTGTCCAAATTGCAATCTGCGCTGATCGCTTTGGTATACAACAAGAAGTTTAGTTTTTCCGAGATGTTTTTTGGAGAATTTGTCCACCAAATAACTGCTCCGATCAGGGAAAGGTTCTTAATGTATCCCCACTTTGACATGATGATAATCCGCCACTTCTTGCCGAATCTGCCACCACTTCCTGATCAAAGTGGCGTGGCCTTGATTGATAAGCGCATATTTGCTGACTGCCAGACCCATGACGCTAGAAGGGCTGAGCAGGTCAGACCCCAAGTGGCACCATTGTTTGGGGCAGTTATAGATCCAGATTTGGTTTCCCCGGAGGGTGAAGATTGGATTGGTGAAGCCCCACCCCAACAGCAGCAGCAGCAACAGCAACAGCAACAACCGCAGTAGCATCGGAGAAGAGCACCGGCAAGTAGAACTCCGGTTGCTAGAACCACTTCCTTCCCACAGCCAGCCACTGAAGCTGCTAAGCCATCTAGTTCGACTCCTCAATACGACCAGAGGGAGCAAACTCTGGAGGAAATTTGGGCCAGGGAACGGCTGCTGAGCAAGATATTGTTGAACAACTGGTTCAGGAAGTTTTAGAGCCTCCAGCTGATCTACATGATATTTTCAGGGATATAGATGAATATCAACCCTCTGATGCCGAGTTTCTAGACACAGAGGTTCATGCCGAAGAAGAGCCTGCTAGGGATCAGACTGAAGCTGAGGGTCACGTCGAGACCGCCTCCGAGTCTGCATCGGAATCTAGTTCTGAAGATGAAGATCCAGAAGTCATAATTGGCAGATATGGATCAAGGCTAGTTGTTAACAGACGGAGAACGACAAGGCCTGCAATTATTGATGAAGAGATCGAAGAATCTGAGTTTGAAGAAGAAGAAGAAGTTCCTCTCGTTCCTAGTCATAGGGCAAAAAGGCATAGATTCATGCAGGGAGCTCCATCCACTTCTGCATCTCCAACAGTGTTACCGGCTGCTCCATCCGCATCAACCACGGCTCCATCTACATCCGCCTCCATTCCATCTACCTCGACTTCATTCACAGAGAATCAGCGGTTCACTGAGTTGAAGGGAAAAGTGGACTTCCAAACAGGCCAAATTTACCAACTATCAACAGCTGTGAAAGAGTTGCAACAGCACAATGCTCGATTGGATCAAGAGAATGTCGAGTTAAAAACAACTGTGGCTGATCAACAAGCTGAGCTGAGGACTCATCAAGCACAAATTCTGACAATGCAGACTCTCATTGAGCAGATATTGAAAGATCTACGAGCTCAGGGGGAGAGTAGCTGCAAGGATGATCAGTTGAGGAATGTTAGGAGAGACGATGAGGAAGGCGATGATCCAGATGCACAAAAAGAAGATGAGATAGCAGATCTTTCCCAAAAGACTGCTCAGCAAGCAATCATTCAGGGGGAGCCTAGTTCGTCAAGTATGGAAGGAGGTGAAGCTTCAAAGAATGTTGAGCATGAGATGATTGAGGCGTTGATAGATCTTGATGATGAAGACGAGTTTGGATTTGATCAAGAAGATCTTGAGGAAGAGGAGTTCATCCAAGAAGAACTTGTAGACTGGAAATCAGATGAAGAAGTTATAGAAGATGAGGATGACGATGTTGATGAGGTGTTGATCCCGAAGCAGCCTGTTACTGAACAATTTGTAAATAATGATCAGAATGTGATAGACTTAGATGAGCTTAACTTGACATCTATAGAAGAATCAGAATCTGATCCAGCTGAAAGGGAACAATCGAAAGAAGAGATGATGAGGCTATGGTTTAGAAAGGAAGAGAAAAAGACTGAGGTAGCTGTAAAGAAGAAAATGAGATTGCCAAATCCAGGAAAACTGTCAGGAGGTATCCTTAGCTAGTTCTTCGACAGGGAATTGCAACTTTTTGTACTTAAAAGAAGAGATGGGCTTCAGTATCTAAGGAGAACCTTAAAAGTCTTTAATACATTGCCCAAATGTGAGGTGAAGGAGTTGGCCTGGAAGCAGCTTATAAATTTGGGAGACGACCCCTACGCTGAAGTGATTGCAAAGATTATCAGAAGGTAGGGTAAATCTGGAAAGTTTGAAAGGCTAAAGCCAAGATTAGGCAGGCGAGTAGAAGACGAGACGAGAATAGATCCTCACGCTGGTAAACCTTGGGCTAAGATGGTTTACAATCCAGTCCGATGCTTGAAGAAAGATTCGTTAAAGTCTATGCCACAGTACGTACTTGCAAACATGAAGTGGTGGTTCGTAGATAACGAAACAGCTGAAGCAATTATGGAGGATCAAGAAGAGAAAACAATTTTGAAAGTATTGGATCCGCTGCATCTAATTAACCTATCCAAGAATGACCTGAAAAAGCTTCATGATCAGTCGATTTTCTTTCATGAAGGCTGGAGATCTAAAGGAAGGAATTTCCAAAAAGTTGTAAGGGTTTGTATAGAGCAAGGATAATATGCAGGTAGTAGTTTGAATAGACCTAGTGCTTAGACAAAATGTATATCTAGTTAGAAGCTATCGTCAAGGGGGAGTCTGTTAGTGCATCCTGTGTGACGATAGCAGTCTAAGTATAGACGATATTTTGTAACAGTCCAAGTGTTCGTAATTGCACATTAATACATGTTTGATATATGTTTTATTATATGTTTTGATATTGATTGTTTATATGTTTTGAACTTGTTAGTGATTGATGTTTTACTTAAGTTCAAACATAAGTTCAAAGATAAGTTCAAACATAAGTTCTAGAACAAGTTCAAAGACAAGTTCTAGAATAAGTTCAAAGCCCTGGTTCGAACTTATGGTGGACAAGTTCGTGGGCTTGGCCTTCTCAAACTTGTCCAGGGTAAGTTCGAATCTAATGTCTATAATTAATGTTTAATCAGTTTTGATTGAGAATATTTGATGAAATTAGTATTCGGGCGATTACGAACTTGCAGAAAGTTTTCAGTGTGTTCTTGGAGAGAATCACGTGTTGGGACGTTCGAGTTTACGTCTATCATTGTGCGTGTCTCCGTGTTTCGTGTGTGTGATCGATCCGTTTAACCCCTAACGAGGATTCCGCACTCGTTGGACGGTGTCGCGTCAAGATCGGATCCGTAGACAATTCCCAGCTACTTCTCCTCAATCCCCCACACTGTCACAATATTCCAGGAGGAAATCACTAGCTAGGAAGAAACCACCTACCCAAACCAGCCCCTCTGACTCTTCCCAACAAGAATCAGTTGACAAAGAAGCATCCCATATTACCTCTCCTATTTTGGGGGAAGGTCCAGCATCATTGGAGCAGGCTTCACTCCAACAAGAGTCCACCCTGAGTCAGCCTAGGCCCTCTGGTTCCTCTCAACAGGAGCCGGTTATACATATGGAGACTACCACATCAATTATCCCAGCCTCCCAACAGGCTGAGGATATTGAAAGACAGGAGTTCACTCCACTCCACACTGAGTCTACACAGTCTCCACTCCATACTTATCTTACACAACCTGAGTCTGCACGAGGTGCCAAACCTACTGGACTAGACCATCCAGTAGATCAACCTCCAACTTCTGCTCCTAGTGATATAGCTGTTGTACACCCAACAGCTGCTGAAGGACCAACTTCCCAAGCTGATGAACCACAGGGAACAGACCATCCCTCTGGTGAGGCTGCACCTCAAATGCACATTCCATCATCAGGTTTCACCACTGTTGATGTTGAAATGCACATCCCATCTCCCCATGATAAGACACCTCTAAACCAAGTTGCTGTTGAGGTAACCACCCCAGGCTTTGATGAGGGTGCTGCAACACAAGCAGCATCTGAAAGGCCACCATCTTCTACCCCTTCTCCTGATGAAGCACCTACAGCCACTGTTGAAGGACCCAGTGACCCTTCCAAGCTGGGCCATCTTACTTATGCCCAGGCTATGGAACTTCTATCAAAAGTAACCCTTCCCTCTCCACCACACCCTCAAACACCTGCCTCATCCTCATCCCATTCTCATTCCTCACCATCTACACAATATAAACAGTTCACCCATACACCTCCATCCCCCAAAGATCTTCCTTTAAAGGATCAGCTTTCCTTGCTGACCAACAAAGTTGGTTCTTCGGAAAATTCCATGACTTCCCTACCCTCAATAATCTCAGACTCTGTGTCTGCACAACTCAAGGGATTCTTTGATTTGTTCAAGAATTCCTTTCCTACTGCTCCCCAAGCTGATCAGTCCTCACAGCTGCTTGCACTCACTGCACAGCTGCAAAATATCTCCACTACTCTTTCCTCTATCCTTTCAACCCAACAGGACTCTGTGTCCTCCATGACAGCCATCTCCCAACAGCTGTCCACTCTCCTCAGCACTTGCACTACTACCCTTCCTACTACATTGGCCAGCTTAAACACTCTCATTGTCCCCTTGTCCAATTCTGTGTCAGCAAACCTTGATGATGTGCAAGACTCTCTTGAGTTACATCTTGCACAGCTTCAAAGTTTGTTGTTCACAGCTTCTGATAGAGAAAACCTATTAAAGCTATCCTCCATTGCTGATTCTCAGTCCTCCTCTCTTTAGACCTGCCTTACCCAACTTGCAGAGGTTAAGGACAATCTGGCTTTCTTAGTGCATAGCCTGGTTGGCCCCAAGCCTGCTGCCAAAACTGTTGCTAAGCCTGCTGAATTTTTTTCTCCAGGCAGACCCATCGTTGAAGGTTCTGAGCCATCTCCTTCAAAGGGGGAGAAGTTATCTACCTCAAAGACTAAGTCTAAGGGGGAGAAAACCTCTTCTCCTTCTAAGGAGAAATCAACATCTGTTGGTCAAGCAGCAGGTGCATCACAAACAGGTCCCAATGAGGATGTCTCCCATCACAATGAAGATGCTCAGCCTACTCAGGCTGGATCTCCAAACCCTGCACAAACTAAGGGGGAGGAATCCATTCCTGGGGACAGGCCAAGCAGAAGGAGACATTTGATTCTGCAAGAAGAAGAAGAAGAAGAAGAAGAAGAGGAAGAGGCTCTTGAAGCTGTTCAAACTATAACAGCCAAAGGAAAGAAGAAAGCAGCTGTAGACCCTAAACACCTAAGAGCTGCACAGCTAAAGTTTGACAAGGCAAGAGCTCAAGAAATGGGCGTCTCTATGGAGCAATACTATGAATACAGAGATGAACCGATCCAAGCCCTTGAAAGACTAAAGAAGGAAGAAGCCTTTGCCAAAGCTGCTAGATCCTTTGCATTCAAAGAGGCAAGCAAAATTAAAATGCCCTCTTTGGATGTGCAAAGAAAATTGCTTGAAGCTGCTAAGGAGTCAGCGGTTGAAAAAGAAGGTGATAAGGAAAAGGGTGCCCAGGTCTCAGTGACCAAGTCCAAGCAAGCATCCTCTACAAGAGCCTAGATTCACATTGACAACTTGGCAAGGAAAAAGTTCTTTGATGTTGCTGACAGAAGACTTGCCAAGGAATCAATTGTCAAAGCTATTCCCATCTAAAGAAAAGGCAAACAGTGGAAGCTACAGATAACCAGAATGGGTGCTACAGGTCCAGAACTGGAAGCATATGAATACACTGACGTTGCTCAAATGGGATACAGAGAATGGGTGGAGTTGACAGTTGCCCTGAGCCAGTCTAAGTCTGAAACAGCTAAGACTATCAGGGCATACGTCAAAAAGTTGATGGAGAGAGTGAGAGATCTTGGCCTAATCTTAGAAGAATAGATTAAGGGTATCTCAGTGGCTACCCCCAAGATAAAGGCCAAGAGGAACAGAAAGGATACAGAGCTGGAGGAACTCCTAATAATGATTGAACAAGGTGATGTAGCCGTGGAAATCAAAGGAGTAGACCACAGCCTGCCTAAAGGAGTGGAATATGAGGAAGGAAAGCTGATTGAAGAACCTGAGCTGGGGGTATTTTTGTAGATCCCCTTACAAAGAAGAAGTGCTTTCAAAGAGCATCAGACTTGCACAAGGTCGGTCTCAAATAGATTATTGTATTCAGACTTGCAATCTCCTTTAAGCAATCCATAAAGTGGAGAGCAGCCATCTGGGATCAGCTGAGAGGCTTTTATGAAAGAGGGGAGCTTGAACATCCCAGTTTCATGTTCCTCAAGAGTTGAAATGAAGGAATTGGATGAAACCAGGGAACAACTTGAAGAGATGTTTGAAGAAGGATTGCCACCACTGCCTTAAAGTCCATCTACTATCTGAGTAGATGAAGAATGGATGTTGTCCATTAGTTGGACAGGCTTGCCATTACTTGCTCACATCATCAACAGTCCAAATTGTTGAACTTCTATGTACATTAGTTGTACTTTGTTACATTAGTTGTAACTTTTATATATTTTACATCAGTTGTAATATGCATTAGTACATCAGTTGTACTCTTGTAAAAGCATGTGTTGTTTATGTAATTAAAATCAATATATATATAAACTGATCTTTTACATTACCTTGATTTGTAATTTCAATTAAGTAAAATGTATTGTAAAAATATATAGTGATTATCGATAAAAATCAGCTTAGACTGATTATTGCAAATAGGGGGAGATTGTTAGGCACAAAAAGGCCTCAGTCAAACCTGCTCTACATCTTAGGGGGAGATTTTTAATCAAACATGTTTGATGCACTTGAAGGTATAATTTAAGGCCTTTTAATGCCTTATTGAAACCTGAAAAGTGATTTGCAAAATAAGTCAAAGTTGTTTACCCTGTTGCATTCGTTGCAACAAAGGCAGATTGTCCAAGCTGTTCTGTCTGCTGAACAGGCTGGACATAAACTGTCTACGCTGCTCTATTCTGCTGAGCAGCTTGGACAGATTTTAAGTGTTCTGTTCTTTGTGAACAGAACTTGTTCTTTGTGAACAGGCTAAACACTTTATGGAATATATTTCCAAGTCCTCATGTATTGTTTTTTGGCTGCAAGATCAGTTTACAAGTCGAAGACAATGTGGAAAACAGAAACTGCAAAAGCCTGCCTACGCTGTTCTGTCACATGAAGACAAAATGATATTTGAAATGGGTGACAAACCATTGCTTATATCAAAATGGCCTTAACAAAAGAAGAAATATACAAAGTTGACATTCCTCTTTTGGTTAAAGCCTTATGCAATAGAGACGAAAAGGAAAAGACAAAGATTCTGCCACAAGAAGACAAGTCTGCCTTTTCAAAATGTGCAGAAAAGTTGTTTTGTCTTTTTGGAAAGACATCCCACTATCTCATCGTCCAATGAAGAAGCTTCATTGAGATTCTCAGTGAGAGTATAAAAGGAAGCTTCTAAGGATTATGAAATAACCAAGAGTGAGAAATTCAGATCGTGCATTGAAGTGTGTTATTCCATGCATGCAAGTCTGCTTTGAATAAAAGAGTAACGTGTGTTCAAGTTGTTCTTATTCAAGTTGTCCATCTGTGTCTTGTAAAATCAGTGAGTTCATCTAAGTGAGCGTATTCATTGTATCTAGTCTGAGTCTGTCTTAAATTAGTTGAACATCTGTTGTATCTGTCATCTCAGCCTGAACCTTTCCGCAGTCAAGCTTGTTTGTAATTAACACTTTTTAATAGTATACACAAACATTGAGAAAAGAGTGTTGAGTTTCAAATTGCTGTATTCAAACCCCCCCCCCCCCTCAACAGCTTAGAACAATTCACTAGGGAAACCTTTTGGGACCTACATCTTTCCTGAAGACTTGCCTAGACTTCCACCAACTAGGCAAGTAGAATTTCAGATTGACTTGGTGCCTGGAGCTGCACCTGTCGCACGAGTACCCTACTGATTGGCACCGTCAGAGATGCAGTAATTATCCAATCAGTTGCAAGAACTGTTGGAGAAAGGATTATCCGACTAAGTTCCTCACCTTGTGGAGCTCCGGTCTTATTTGTCAAGAAGAAGGACTGATCCTTTAGGATGTGCATCGACTATCGAGAGCTGAACAAGCTAACGATCAAAAACCGATACCCTCTCCCCAGAATCGACGATTTATTCGATCAGCTCCAAGGATCTAGTTTTTACTCTAAGATTGATCTGTGATCCGGGTATCACCAAGTAAAAGTTCGGGAAGAAGAGATACCCAAGACAGCGTTCAGAACTCGTTATGGACATTACGAATTTCAGGTGATGCCATTCGGTTTGACCAACGCACCAGCCGTATTCATGGACCTTATGAATCGAGTGTGTAAACCATATTCGGACAAATTTGTAATAGTGTTCATAGACGATATCCTTATCTACTATAGAAATAAGGAAGAGCATGAGTAGCATCTGAAGTTGATTTTGGAGCTGCTAGAGAAAGAACAGTTGTACGCCAAATTCTCAAAGTGTGAATTTTGGCTACGAGAAGTCAAATTCCTAGGGCATGTGATCAATAGCCAATGGATTCAAGTAGACCCATCAAAAATCGAGGCCATTAAGAACTGGGCAACTCCTAGGACTCCCATTGAAATCCGTCAGTTCTTAGGTCTTGCCGGTTATTATAGGCGATTCATAGAAAACCTCTCGAAGATAGCTGGTTCTTTAACAGAAGTGAATCGAAAGGACATAAAGTACAACTGGGGTGAAGATCAGGAAACGACATTCCGACTGTTGAAGCAAATATTGTGTAATGCACCTATTTTGTCGCTACCGGAAGGAACAGAAGATTTTGTCGTTTACTGCGATGCATAAAACAACGGATTGGGTTGTGTGTTAATGCAAAGAGACAAGGTTATCGCAAATGCATCACAACAACTTAAAGTTCATGAGGTAAACTACACGAGTCACAACTTAGAGCTTAGAGCTGTGGTATTTGCTCTCAAGATATGGAGACACTACCTTTACGGTACGAAGTGCACGGTGTTTATAGACCACAAGAGCCTTAGCATATTCTGAACCAGAAAGAGTTAAACATGTGACAACGATGCTGGGTTGAGCTGCTTAGCGATTACAACTGCGAGATCCGTTATCATCCGGGATAGGCAAATGTTGTAGCTGATGCCTTGAGCCGGAAGGAACGGGTTAAACCTTTGAGAGTCCGAGCTTTGGTCATGACTATACAGTCAAACATGAACTCTCAAATCTGCGAGGCACAAGAGGAAGCAGTCACGGAAATCTGCTAGATGAAGCTTTGAGAGGAATGGATAAACAGTTTGACATCAAGACCGATGGATGTCGGTACTTCATGGACAGAATTTGGCTACCAAAATTCGGAGGATTGAGGAAGCTGATCATGGATGAAGGGCATAAAACAAGATATGCTATTCACCCAGGGTCAGATAAGATGTATCATGACTTGAAGGGAATGTACTAGTGGCCAAACATGAAGGCTGGAATTTCTACGTATGTCAGCAAATGCTTAACATGTTTGAAAGTTAAGGCTGAACACCAGAAGCCATCAGGGTTGTTGGTTCAACCAGAAATACCCCAGTGGAAATGGGAGAATATAACCATGGACTTCAGCACAAAGTTGCCAAAGACTTCTGGAGGTTATGACACCATTTGGGTAAGTGTAGACCAACTCACAAAGACTGCACACTTCTTGCCAATCAAGGAGAGTGATAAGATGGATAAGTTAACACGAATCTATCTTAAAGAAGTCGTCTCAAGGCATGGAGTTCATGTATCAATTATATCAGATAGGGACAGCCGGTTCACATCAAGATTTTGGAAATCGTTATAAGAGGCGTTGGGTACACGCCTGGACATGAGCATAGCCTATCACCCGCAGACGGATGGTCAGAGCGAAAGAACGATTCAGAAATTGGAGGACATGCTAAGGGCATGTGTTATAGACTTTGGCAAAAGTTGGGACAGGCACCTGCCATTAGTTGAGTTTTCCTATAACAACGGATACCATTCGAGTATTAAGACTGCTCCATTCGAGGCACTTTATGGGCGAAAGTGTCGGTCACCGCTTTATTGGGCTGAAGTAGGAGATAGCCATATCACTGGACTCGAGATCATTCAGGGGACTACAAAAAAGATAGTCCAGATTCGGAACCGATTAAAGATCGCACGGGATCGACAGAAAAGCTATGCAGATGTTCGACGGAAGGATTTGGAATTCCAAGAGGGAGATCAAGGAATGTTGAAAGTCTCACCTTGGAAAGGCGTAATTCATTTTGGTAAACGAGGAAAACTCAATCCTCGTTATATCGGACCATTCAAGATTTCCAAAAGAATTGGCCCGGTAGCCTACCGACTCGATCTGCCCCCAGAGCTTAGTAACGTTCATTATACCTTCCACGTATCCAACCTTAAGAAATGCATGGCTGATGAAACACTCGTCATACCCATGGACGAGCTGGAGCTAGATGATAAGTTGAACTTCGTTGAAAAGCCTGTGGAAATAATGGACCGAGAAGTCAAGAATCTAAAGCACAGCCAGATCCCGATAATAAAAGTCAGATGGAACTCTAAACGAGGTCTCAAGTTTACATGGGAACGTGAAGATCAGTTCCGGGAAAAATATCATCATCTGTTCTTGAATACTCAAGCATTGGAGAACACGAGCTCATTTCGGGACGAAATTCCCTTAACAGGGAGAGGCTGTAACATCCGACATTAAACCACCTTAGCAACTATGACCTGATCATTATTTAATAACAAATTATAACCTAGTCAGTGGTCATTAGCAATTAATCAAAGTGATTAACAATGTTCATGAAGAAATTCAACTCAATTAGAATCAAATTCATCGGTGCGATGAATCGGGAAATCAATTAATCCGATCGATTTACGATATGATGGATTAATGCAACTAAGTACATAAATAAATTATGATTATTGATACTAATCATACGCTAATACAATTACTTAACATTAATTATGCAAGACTAAAACAATTCATTAAAACAATGCATCCAAAAGTATTTATGAATTAAAAAAGGAAAATACAAGAATACATTTCTAAATACTTTTATACAAAAAATAAAATAAAAATACATCATAATACACTCTCTATAGGCTGGCCAATGAGAGGACAAAAAGGACCATGAAAAATATTTTTTACTCAACATATCAAGATCAAATCCTCTTCTTTCAATTCAAACAAGATTTCACACTATTCTTCATCATTTCACCACTTTTTTCCTATATAAATAGAGACCCAGTTCCTCACATTTTCTTCACACCTTCAAAGCACAAATACTCTCCCTTTCGCTCTTAAAGATCCGGCTAAAGGCCCTCACAAAGCCAAAAACTTTATATTTTTGGTGTTCTTGAAATATTCCAACTGTTCTTGGTGAACCTATTATATCTTATATTAATGTTTATGTGAAATGTAGTTTCTACCAATTCAATCAACACAATGCAATTAATAAGAACAATAAATGTAAACAATACTAACCGAATGATTTGATTGAAGATCTTGATGATTACAAAAATGATGAACTTCGTACAGTGCTGCTCTCTAAAATTAATGCGTACCAAAAAGGAAGTTTCTGACAGATCTCCCTAAATCTAGAAAGTCAAAATGACTATTTATACAAAATTACAAACTATAAGGAAATTACACATTAAGTCCCTAGACTTTGATATTTCATCAACTAAAACATATTCCAACAATCTCCCCCTTTGATGAAAGTAGCAAAGTCTTCAAGTTGACAATCCCAGCTTCTGTTCAAATCTTCTAATACTTTTCCGATCTGACAGCCTCCATTCAATTTTAGAAATAAAATCGACCATGAGTTTTCGATCGTTAACTGATAAAGCTCCTTTCTTTGTCTTCCTCTTTTTATCTGCTGCCAGCTTGCCTTTCAGACCATTCATCACTTTAATCAATGTTCCATCAGAAAACTTATTCAGTTCAACACTTCTCATAGCTCTCAATATTTTACTTCTATCTTTGTACATGACAGCTGGATGCTTCACCATTATAACTTGAAACTCTTTAAGTTCACCAGCAAATTTAATATCTCTGTGAGGCGCAGTCATGTTTATCTTCCTCATGCCTCTCTCAACTCCAATCTGTAGATCTTGCACTGACATTAATACCAGTTTGGTATGCATAAAATGAAACAATGTCTTCAGCGCAAATCTACAATGTTCATTCCTTTTATTCCTGCACAGTTCGTCAAAAAGATCTTCAATATCGACCAAGTGCATGTTGAACATGTCAGCTTCTGTGAATACATATGTGTTTCCATCAGACCTGGTTACAGTAAACTTCGGATAAAAAATCTTAACAAATCTTTCCTTTTCAATCATCACCAGATCTACTATCCTGAAGTCACTCTTCACCTTCTCAACCTCTTGAGTCTTGTTTCTTAAGAAACTGGCATAGTTGACCAGATTGGGCATGTTCGGCTCTAAGACTCGGAATAACTTGTGAAATGAACAAGGAGCTTGCTTTTTACAAAAGATCCGTTTCTCTAAAATGTCTTCAATGTACGGCATCTTGTTTCTTTTCCTTATGAACTCAGCAGACCTGTTCTCTGGTAGTTCAAACTTTTTCATCTTCTTCTTGCTTATCTCATCCTGATTCAACAAAGTTAGCATATCTTGAATTTCCCTCTGGACCACTTGTTATGCTTGAAATCTAAGTCTGTGTTGTTTCTCAGATTCGTCAGCTAGCACATACTCGTTAAAAAATCTATCCATAACTTCAACTTCATTCAACACAAACGTTTCTTGAGCCATACTGCTCTCAACATGAAATTCACCAAACACTTCTTTAACTTGTACAACAACCTCAGGCTTTTCAACCGTTGGTGTTGATTCAACATCTTTCATAATTTCCTCGACTAACACTTCCTCCTTTTCGATTCTTTCAGATCTAAAATCTACATCCGTCAAAGTTATTATGTCATCATCTTCAGAAACTTCTATATACTCTTCTCTCTCTTCTCCTGTCCCTTGAATACTCAAATCTTGATTTTTCTCTTGGTTGTCTTCATCTGAATCAATATATTCGACAAAGTGATAGATATCAGACTGAGTGTTCAAAGGAACTGGAACATCTTCATAAAGAATCAATCCCAACTCTCTCTGTTCACCAGCTGATTCTTTAGAGCCCCCAGCTTCTTTCTCCTGAGCTTCCGACTCCTTTTCCGGATACGTTATCATTAATACTCCAGGAGTCGGTTCATCAAGCTTTCTCCTCTTCTCCCCCTCATGAGGAGCATCATCGGAGTCATCGTCATGCTCATCATGTTTCCTCTTTGATGAGGAAGCTTGAGCCTTGCAGGATTCTTCTACTGCAGATACTCTTTCTGAAAGATTCCCCAATGCAGTTACCACTGTGTTTTCTAGACTGATCATACGCTCTCGCATCTCATCAAACTGCTCAAAAACAAAATCCTTCAACTCTTCTTTCAACTCTTCTATGGCTTGCTTTGATTCAGATTGCTTGACAGACTCCTCTGCAACATCTTTTCCCTTTAAAAATTTCTGAATATTCGTCATCTGAGCCATTACTTCCGCTAACTGATTAGTAACATGCAAATTGACACCAGATACAGCTGCATTCAGTGCACTTGTCAAAGTTGACTCTGTAACAAAAGGGGATAAACTCACCACTGGGTCACTTAGACTTCCAGTTGACACAACAGTCGAACTTGTAAAAAGAACTTCAGTGTGGCCAGTGCTCAGAGTTGGTATTGACGTTTCTCTGACTGGACTTCCACCCTCTTCAAGTGACGGAGCAACAAATGCTTCCGTTACTAAGGGTGTTCCGGTGGGAACACTAAGTTCAGCCACACTTACTTCAACGAATGAAGTCGACTCAAGTGTCCTAAAGTGTATAGGATCTAGACTTTGTGATTCAAATGAAAGCGTACACACGGGTAGTTGTGCACTTGTTTCAATATCCATCAAGTCCAATTGACTTTCGGATAGATCGTGTGTTTCATCCCGGTGATCAAATGAAACAATCTCCTGTTGAGAGGAGATTGAGTGGATAGGAGGGTGTGCAGTCGTCAGTGGGATACTGACTAGTTCAATGCTAACTCTCATAGGAGAGCTAACAGCAGATGTAGCTATGTCCCGGCTTTCTGGGCTTAGGACCTCCCTCACACTCTGTTCAGCTATTTGTACTATATCGATCATCAAACCTCCTCCCTCATGATGATCACCTCCATCATCATCATTATCATCATCATCATCAGCTCCTTCTCCCTCTTCTTCTTGAATATCAGATAAAGTCCTCTCAGAATCTGAGTTTGTTGCTTCTTCCTCACCACCCCTCACACTTCCTACTCCCTCACTCACAGACTGGGCAACCTGAACTTCAGCCCCTTGCTGAGGTTCCTCAATCCTTAAAGCTCCTGGGCTAAGAGAACCCGGTTCTTGGGTCTCTATAGGAGAATGATCTATTCTGTACAATCTCACATTTTCACTTTCTTGATCTGCATACTTCAGCAAATATTCAGGAATTGGCATGATGTTTGCATTTGGAGAGTCTGGCACTTCATGTAGACTCATCATAACATAGTCTGGGCATCGCTGAGAGTTGGCTCGCTTTGGAATATTTTCATTTGCCCTTAAGATCCCTCGAATAAGAATCTGTATAAATCTCTGAAGTGGCACAAATTTCCTTGCTCTATTTGTTGTTTTTGCAAGCACAACCTCCTTTAGATCCTCCCATATGCACTGAGCAAAGTCATAATGTTTATTGAATGCTATCCCATGAAAGATTCTCAAGCAGTGAATGCTGCATCTGTCAATCCCTGTATGCTTAGATGTCATACACCTATTGATGATCCCAAATAACGTATACCATTCGCCATTCAATCCATTTCTGTGAAACTTGGAGCTCTTTGGTAGTGGTTTTGAGTATCCCAAGCAGATCAAGTCATGTACCAGCTCTTCATCAGAAACAAAGTCTTCAAAATCTGCCAACTCAGGGAAATTCACAGTATCTATACGTCTTGGAAGAAATAGGTTATGACGCAGTCTTGGTAGGGTGATTTTCGTTTTGAACTGGTCAATCGTCACTTTGAAGTGGTGATTTCCGTCCGCGGGAACAAATTTGACAGTGTGCCAAAATTGTTGTAAATATACTTGAGGAATAGACGGTTTGTATTGTAATAGATACCCTAGTGGATGGCCTTTCAAAATGTCCACTATGATAGGATGGCTTACTTTGATGACTTTGGTATCAAGACGATGATTATTGTCACGAAAAGGAAGGCAATGTTTTGGTTTGACAAGTTGATTATCAGGAATAATTTGGGTTTGTGAAGAACGGGCTACAGAGGTTGATCTGACTGGAGTAGAGATGAGGGTATGATTTGATGATGATTGTGCATCAGAGGAATTAGAATTTTGGGATTGTACAGGAGATGCCATTTGAATTCCTGTAAAAATAAAGTTCATGTTAGGTTTATCAAGTACACAAAGCACAACCTTCAAAATGTAGAAAAACTTGTAACATTTTATCAGAAATTGCAAAAACTTGTGATTTTCTGTTTAAAGCATCGGGATTCCTGACAATAATTGAAAATTATTGAGAGAATTCCAAAGTCAATCGTTTAGAGACCAATGTTAGAAAAACACAAATTTATAACAATTTCTTAAAAAAAATGTGACATTTTTTCTTAAAACTTTAAAATTCTACACTTAGAAAAAGTTTCTGATGAATCTCGAATGAACCTATACAATTCTCGAATGACACTGTAACAATCTCGGGTGACACATTATACAACTCGAATAGGTCTACACCCAACTCGAATGATGAGTCTATAAAACTCGAATAATACTCTGTAAAACTCGAATGAAGAGTCTATGAAACTCGAATAATACTCTATAAAACATGAATGAAGTTTGACTCAACTCGAATGAGTCTTGAAGTTTCTCGAATGAAGTAACATGAAACTCGATTAAGTCACTACAAAACTCGAATGTTATATACATGAAACTCGAATGTAACATGTATTAAACTCGAATGGAAAATGGGACCCAACTCGAATGACTAAGTCATTTTCTCGATTAGATCATAGTCCCAACTCGAATATGCTTGAAACACTGATGTTCTGAAAATTTTCTAAGTGTTACACACTTGTCAACTCGCATGAAACATAAATGTTTCTCGAATGTAATGTGTAAGAAACTCGAATAACTCTGAATTCTATATGAATCAACTCGAATAAGTCATTATGAAACTCGAATAACTCATTGATGCAACTCGAATGACTCACTTATGCAACTCGAATGTCTTTCTGGTGCAACTCGAATGACTCTTGACATACAACTCGAATGACTCACTGATGCTTTATTCGAGAAAGTTCTTTTTATTTTTCTTCAAGTCTAAAACACACTGAATTTATGAATTTAAATTTAAGAAGCATTTTCAGTGTTTTAACACTTGTACCCCCTTCGAAAATGTATTTTAAACATATTTGTTTTACTGAACCTTGAACAAAAACAACTTTAAAGTTGTTAAAAATTCACATTTCAGTTTATTCAAGAACTCGAACTGTTTTATTGGAAAATCGATGATTGTGTGTGTGTGAAGTAAAAATGACTTATGAAACTTCAGATTCATAGTCATATTACCATTATGAACAACATCACACACTTAATTTCAGTTTCATGTACCAATCAAACTATTTGCCATTAACGGCCAAGAACTCAAAAAAAATAAAAATACGAACACATATTCACATTTGAACAAATACACTGAAAATATGCACAAACAAACTGAAATAATAAAGAAAAATAAAATTTTACTCACAATTTTGATGAAATAAAACCGTCGGTTGTGGGTTTTTGAGTTTCTTTGGAATGAAGAAAGCTTGTGGAAGAAGATGATGTAATTTCCGGAAAAAGAAATTTGAATTTGAAATTTCAAATTTATATTGAAATTTTACCCGGCCCATATCAAATTTTTTCAAATTTGATAAGTTCGGCCCATCAACTACATCTCATAAGCCCACATACCAATTATTTCAATCAAAAAATTGTGACTAAAAAAATTTTTGAATTTTAAAAAAAAATTAACAGCACACCAAAACAAAATTTAACAAAAAAAAATCACATTAAGAGAGAAAAAAAAATTTTGTACATAAAACAACACAAAAAAAATTGAAATCACATAAAAATAAAAAATTTTAACAAAAAAAAAAACTTTTGCTCCCCCTTGAATTTCTGAATGTTGCTCCCCCTCAACTTACGATTTCATTTTTGTAAATCTGCTCCCCCTACAAAATAACAGATAATTTTTATCAGATTTATGCAAAATCAGATAAATTGGTTTTCTGCTCCCCCTGCACATGACATTCCAGATCTCGTTAAATTCTTAAGTATATAAACTTTTTATGAATCCTGAATTTAACATCAGATAAAAATCACTTAAAAAAATGAAAATTTTAAAATTAAAATTTTGAAACTACTGAATTATTAAATCTTAACGATTCAACATACCCAATTTGTATACCAAAAAATTAAACCGTTTTTCATCTAACGCTTTGGTAAACAAATCAGCTAGTTGATATTCAGTAGGTACAAAATATAATTCTATATTTCCATTTTCTACATGATCTTTAATGAAATGATACCGAATGTCGATGTGTTTCGTTTTAGAATGTTGCACCGGATTTGATGCAATAGCGATTGCACTCTGAGAATCACAGTATATTGGAATCTTCTTTGGTGTAAACCCGTAGTCACGTAGTTGGCTTTTCATCCACAACACTTGTGAACAGCAAGAAGATACAGCCACGTACTCTGATTCAGCTGTTGACAATGAAACACAGTGTTGTTTCTTGGATGACCAACATACGGGTTTATCACCTAAGAATTGTACTGCTCCTGACGTACTTTTTCTGTCCATCTTATCACCTGCGTGATCAGCGTCAGAAAAAGCAGTCAGATGAAATGAAGACTCCCTAGGGTACCACAAACCAAGATTTGGTGTACCTTTGAGATATCTTAAAATTCGTTTTGCAGCAGTTAAGTGTGATTCTTTTGGATTTGCCTGATATCTAGCACAAACACATGTAGCAAACATAATATCTGGTCTACTGGCTGTTAAGTACATTAATGACCCAATTATACCTCGATAATGGGTTACATCTACAGGTTTCCCTGAGATGTCCGCATCGAGTTTTGATTTTGAATCCGGAGCCATGGGAGTTTTCATAGGAGTACTATTGACCATGTTAAATTTCTTTAACATGTCTTGGATATATTTTGACTGATTGATAAAAATACCATCAGTCAATTGTTTTACTTGTAAACCTAAGAAAAAATTTATTTCCCCCATCATGCTCATTTCAAATTTCTGGGACATTAAAAATGCGAATTTCTTACAAAATTCTGGATTTGTAGACCCAAATATTATATCATCTACATATATCTGTATTACTATGATATCTGGCCCCTGACGTTTTATAAACAGGGTTGTGTCAACTGCACCTTTTGTAAATCCACATTTCAACAGATATGTTGAAAGTGCATCATACCAAGCACGAGGTGCTTGTTTAAGGCCATACAGTGACTTATCCAAAATATATACATGATCAGGTTTCGAAGGATCAGTAAACCCTTCGGGCTGATATGTATATACTTCATCTGTTAGCTCCCCGTTTAAAAACGCAGTTTTGACATCCATTTGATATACTGTAAAATTTTTATGTGCGGCAAAAGCTAAAAACATCCTTATAGCTTCAATGCGTGCAACTGGTGCGAATGTTTCATCATAATCAATTCCTTCTTGTTGACTGTATCCTTTGGCCACGAGACGAGCTTTATTCCTAATAATGACACCGTGTTCATCTTTCTTGTTCTTGAAGATCCATTTCGTGCCAATTATAGATTTGTCTTTTGGTCGCTCAACAAGTCGCCAGACCTTTAACCGTTCGAACTGGTTGAGTTCCTCTTGCATCGCCACAATCCAATCAGCATCCAGAAGGGCTTCTTTTACATTTTTAGGCTCAATCTTACTCAAAAAATTTGAAAATAAGCATTCATTTATTGTAGCCCTTCTGGTTTGGACTGAAGACGATGGATCACCAATGATATTCTCTATTGGGTGATTTCTTGTCCACTTAACTGTGTGTGGAAACGGTTCTATTGGGTCTTGGTTGGGATTGGAATCGAAATATGGTTCGGGGTTTGTTACAGATGTTGTAGGTGGAACATCGGAGGTAGGAGCTTCTGACTGTTCTGAAGTAATAGGGGTTTCAGAAGTTTGTGGAGGTTCAATTGGTTGTACAGTCTCAGTAGTTGACTGCACCTTTGCTGTTGAAGCTTCTCCAGTTTCTTCTGAACTTTGTTGTTGAGATAGATCTGAAACTACGACTGGATCTTCAGTGATCCTGTCATGCACCAACTTTTGAACATTAGATTTGGGAGTTTCAAAATAATCATCATAAAAGTTCTCAAACAACTTATTTATTTCATTTTGTTCAGTATTTTGTTTATCTGACTCCAGTGAAGTCTGCATGTTAGGTCCGGGTTCTGAACTGGTGTGTTCAGAAGCCATCACTATTCCTTCGTCAAATTTAACATTTACGCTCTCGTTGACTATCTTGGTTCTCTTGTTGTATATTCGGAAAGCAACCGACTCCTTTGAATACCCGATGAAGATTCCTTCATCCGCCTTTTGACTAAACTTTCCCAGATTGTCTTTGTCATTCAATATAAAGCATCTGCAACCAAAGACATGGAAAAATTTAACATTTGGTATTCGTTTATTGATTAGCTCATACGGAGTCTTTCCGAATCTTTTATTTATTATTGAACGGTTTTGTGTGAAACATGCTGTTACAACCGCTTCTGCCCACAAGAACAATGGTAAATTGGAATAGGCCAACATCGTCCTAGCTGCTTCCACGAGTGTCCGATTTCTTCTTTCAACGACACCGTTTTGTTGTGGAGTCCGAGCAGCTGAGAATTGATGTGTAATTCCAACTGAATTTAAGAACGAGTCCAATGATTTGTTCTTGAACTCTGTTCCATTGTCTGAGCGAATTGTCTGGATGGTAAGTTGCAACTTTACTTGTATTTTTCGGATGAAGTCGATGATAGATTCGGTTGCATCTGATTTGGATTTCAGGAAAAACACCCATGTGTATCGTGAGTAGTCATCAACTATCACCAATACATATCTTTTCTTATTTATACTTTGTACTCTCATCGGTCCACACAAATCCATATGCAGTAACTCTAATGCTCTTGTGGATGAGTGTGCTGTTTTGGATTTGTGTGTGGCTTTTGTCATCTTTCCTTTTTCACATGCCGCGCATAGTTGCTCTTTTTGAAATTTAAGCGCCGGCAGCCCTTTAACTAATCCTCCTTTTGCTAGGTTGGTCAGTTCATTGAAATTTAGATGTGAAAGGCGACGATGCCACAGCCATGCTGTTTTAGATGTTGCTTTTGACAATAAGCAGACATCTTTCTTCAGATTGATCGAGGCTAGATCAATGGAGTATAGATTTGTTTTCCTGGTTCCTGCTAGAATTTCTTTTCCTTGTGCTGATCTGATGCTGCACCGATTGGCTTTGAAGTTGACTTCTAACCCCTTATCACACAGTTGTCCAATACTGAATAGGTTATGACCAAGACCGTCAACATAAAAGACCTTTTGGATTGTGATTTTGTCATACTTCAGACTTCCATATCCCTTGATCGGACAAAACTGATCGTTTCCAAATCTTACCGTCCCACAGAACTTTTCTACAAAGTCCGTGAGTGTGTCTCGTTGTCCGGTCATGTGTTTGGAGCATCCCGAATCAAGGTACCAGACATTGTTTACCTATAAAACGTAATAGCACATGAGGTACCCACTTGTAGTTGGGTACTTTAGTTTTAGGTAAAGCATGCATAGTATCATTTGTTTTTCTAACTGATATGGCTTTGGGCTTATTGTTTGAATTTATTTTAGGTACCCATTTTTGAATTGTTCTTTTGGGTATCCACTTTTGTACAATTCTCGGTGGAATTGTTTTTTATATTTTTATCTGTGGATCCTTTTGCTGTTCATACAATGGGTCCTTTTTCTTTGGTTGCCATACAAGCTTATTATGTTTCACAGTTTCAGACTTACAAACATAAGAATTCAAAGCAATTAATTTCGATCTTGAAAACTTAATACAAGGATTATTAACAATTTTATCATTATTACAGACAGAATGTTCAATTTTGCTGTTTCTATCTGTAACAATATTTTCTTTCACGCGCCATTCTTGTTTTATAATCTTGTTTTTCTCTTCTCTTTGCTTCTTTCGCCACACTTGTTTTCTCGACCCGTTCACAACGTTATCTGACATAAAAGAAGTTTGAGAATTAGAAGATTTAGATGCTTGTTTTTTCTGTAACCTTTTTATACCTGTTGAAGATTTGACTGTACGTGCAAAGGAGTTCGTTGATGAGGATGATTCACCCTTTTCAAAACTAGGAGACTTAACAAACAGTTTTGTTTTCTCCTTCTTTTGTTGCACTGATGGTGAATATTCAGATGGTTTTAAAGAGTCTGTAGTCTTTCTTTGCAGAATTTTAACAGATTCTTTATTACCAGTTGATAGTTTGTTAGTCAAAGGTTTGATAAATTCACCAATTTTACCAAATCTTTGATCTAATGAATTAACATCAGAGTGCATGAACAGATCAAATTCTTTTTCTGAATTTATAGAATCCAGAGAAATAGATGAATGTGGATCAGACACATTTATGTTTTTAGACTTATCTTGCAACTTTTGTTCTCTTTTTAGTAATTCAGACTTGAGTGTTCCATTCTCTGTCTCAAAACTTTTAATTTTCATTTCTAAATCAGAATTTATCTGTTCTAAAATTGAATTTGGTAAATATAGTTTTTGAGACTGAGTTGGTAATTCAGACAAATCCTTTTCAGAATAAGTTTGAATGTACTCTTCTTTAGTATCAACAATGTTGCTGTTTTCATTTATCTTGGTATAGTCAACATAATTTTGCATTTTGTCTGATCTTGACCTTTTGGTTTCTTCACTGGATTCTACTTCTTCAGATGCTTTTAAGAATGTCATTTTTAATCCTAAATTCATATATCTGACATCATATAATGTTGGTGAATTTGTTATAGCTTTTGTCAGATACTTAGGATTTTCCCAACCAATACCAGATTTATAGTTATAAAACTCTGTATCTTTTGGTTGATTTAGATATATTGTTTGATCTGTTTGCCCTCTTTTAATAAATTCATCCTCCATCTTTTTTATTTTCTCATAAAGTTTAGTTCTTTCTTCAAATATGGCATGATATTTTACAGAAAAGTTTGAGGCTTCTAATTCAGCTATTCGCAGACTTTCTTGTAAATCAGATATTTTGTGATTTAGATTGAGTATATTGCTTTGAAGTTCTTTTTCCTTATCTTGTAAGTCTGAGACAGCTCGTAAGGCTAATGCTTTATCTTTGGAAAAATCTAGGACTAAATTGTGTTCATTTAGAAGTTTGTTTTCCAAAGAATGAACCTTTTTCTTTTCTGCTTTTAAGGATTTTTCAAACTTTTAAGCATGAAAGCCATATTAGTTAGTTTTTCTTCTAATATGCATGAGTCGTCAATATCAGAATCTGAAATAGAATTTACCTCTTGTCCTTCTGAATCCTCTGAGTTATCAGACTCTGAATCCTCCTCATTTTCAGCTTTATTTTGGCCAGATGCCATTAATGCAACTTCTTCTTTTTCTTTCTCTTCATCAGAATCAGATTCTCTCTCCTCTTCATCCTCTTCATCCGTCAGTCCAACCCACACCTCATCTTCAGCTATCATAGCTGATTCACTGAGTTCTGATTCATTAAAGATTTCTGACTTTAAACAGATATGGGCATCTTCATCAAAAATGTCATCATCTTCGGATAACTGTAACCAATGATCATCCTCCGCCATAAGTGCTTTGCCTGACTCTTTCTCTTTGACTAAGAGGGCCTTTCTCGTATAGTAGTCTGAATTTTTGACTACTGGAGATCTGCATTCCCGGGCATAGTGACCTGGTTTTCCACAGTTATAGCATTTCTGATCAGATTCCTTCTTGGTTGATTTATCTGACTTCTCATATTTGTCAGACTTTCGTGCACTACTTTCTCCAGCCTTCTCATACTTATCCTTTTTCTCAACTTTCCTTGAGCCTGTTTTGTAGCGCATTTTGTTGTTTTTTGGCTTCCTGTAAAATTTCTTCTGAAATGCCTTTGTAAGCAGTGCCATCTGTTTTTTCATCTCTTCAATCTCTGAATCTGCAGATGAATCTGATGATTCTGATTCTGATGATGTACTGCTGATTACCGCTCTTTTCTCCTTTTTGAGCTTGTATTTATACTTTTTCTCCGCCAGTAGAGCTAGTGGATCAGCAGTTTCTTTTTCCGCTATCTTCTTTCCAGATATTTTCCTCAAAACAACTTCTTGGTAGTTGTTGAGGTTTTCAAATAGCATATGAAAATCCATCTCCTCTATATCTTTCGTTTGTTGGATGATCATAGCATATTTTTCCCATTCTGGATTTAGGACATTTAAAAATTTGACATTGATGTCCAAGTTGGACTTCGTCACTCCGTTTCTTTTTACTTCACTTACCAGATTTACAAATCTGAGATAAATGTTTTCCAGAAGTTCACCTTCACGGGCTCTAAAGTTCTCAAAAGCCATGAGACTATTCCTAGCCCTATTGGTAGCAGCTCTGTCTGATCCCCGCATGATTTTGCATACTTCATCCCAGATGGACTTAGCAGTCTTTGTATTTGTCAGACAAGTGTATATTTCATTGGGGATTGAAATTAACAATAACTTTCTTGCAGTCTTGTCCCCTAACTTTCTCTTTTTCTGGGCCTCTGTTAGGTTTGTTACCTCAACAGTCCTTGGTGGTATTGGGGAATTGCCAGTTGGTACTCCTGGGATTGTTTCCATAAAGATTGCTGGTCCTTCAGTTAATGATTTCAGCATTTCTTCAGACAAATCATGGAAACTTATAAATTCCAGAAACCTTTCCCGCCATTGAACATATTCACCCCTGTATAAGATTGGGGGTTTGGTTTCTGATCCCATAGCCAGTGCGTCTTTAGACATGTTGATTGATCTTTGGGAAACTTGACCAAGATCTGATGAACTCCGAATGAGAATGAAAGATTTGATCACACCTTGAAACACAGATTAGTACTGAAATCTACAACACAGTGACTTGTTAGTAGCAATAAGCAACTTAACTCAGACAGTGATTTGTGTTTTGATTACTGTGTGTGTCAAACTCGAATGATTCTTGTGTTATGTGTGAAACTTGGATGAATATAGTGTGAAACTCGATTGAGTTTATGGTAAAACTCGATTGAGTCTTTTACCAAACTCGATTTATACTTTCTGTGAAACTCGATTGACCTTTTGATCAAACTTGGTATATAACAAAACTCGAATGAGTATATGACAAAACTCGAATGAGTATATGTCAAAACTCGAATGAGTATATGTCAAAACTCGAATGAGTATATGTCAAAACTCGAATGAGTATATGTCAAAACTCGAATGAGTATATGTCAAAACTCGAATGAGTCTTGCACAACTCGAATGGGTCTTATAAGAAACTCGAATGTCTTATAAGAAACTCGAATAGTCTTATAAGAAACTCGAATGGGTCTTATAAGAAACTCGAATAGTCTTATAAGAAACTCGAAGTCTTATAAGAAACACGAATAGTCTTATAAGAAAATCGAATGAGTCTTATAAGAAACTCGAATGGTGTTGTTCTGAAATTCGAGTTTGTTAACAAAATGTTGTCAACTCGAATATCACAAGTTNTTATATAAAACTCGAATGAGTCTTATATAAAACTCGAATGGTGTTGTTCTGAAATTCGAGTTTGTTAACAAACTGTTGTCAACTCGAATGACAAGTTTGTCAACTTGAATATTAGTTATACACAACTCGAATACCTAAGGTAAGCAACTCGATTGACTAATGTACTCAACTCGATGAACTAAGGTACTCAACTCGAATTAACAAGGTACTCAACTCGAATTACTAAGGTAGTCAACTCGAATTACTAAGGTACTCAACTCGAATTACACACAGGATGTGTATATTTCGAGTTTCTTAGTATTTTCAGGTTTTACAAGTCTGAAATTCAGATTAAAACCAAATTTTATCCAATTTCACTCAAATTGTTATCGAAGGTAAGGTTTTTGAATACAAACTCTTTTTGTTAAACACTTTTGTGCAAAAATGGATCTAAGTCTGAGTTTTTCAATAGAACAGTAACCGTTTTTGAACTTTTCAAAATTTCAGAAAATTCCTTAGATCTTTTTCTGTGTTTTGAAAATCAAATCAAGTTTATATGCAATTGATTCGTCTTTGAATCCTTAACCTTCGATCCAATTATCACTTACAATGATCAATCAGAATCAAAACCCCTAGTGATTTTAGGGTTTTTCCGAAAATAATGCTCAAGAACAGTACCTATTTTCGAAAAAAAAATTCAATCTCAAATCGAAAAATTCACCCCTAGTGCTCTGATACCAATTGTGAAAAGTAGTTTCTACCAATTCAATCAACACAATGCAATTAATAAGAACAATTAAAGTAATCAAAACTAACCGAATGATTGGATTAATGAACTTGATGATTACAATATGATGAACTGCAAATTCCTTAGTACAGTGCTGCTGCTCTCAAAAGTTAATGCGTACAAATTCTGCTATCTGACAGATCTCTTTCAATCTAGAAAGTCAAAATGACTATTTATACACAATTACAAACTATAAGGAAATTACACATTAAGTCCCTAGACTTTGATATTTCATCAACTAAACATATTCCAACATTAACAATTTAAAGTTCATTTAACTCATTAGTTTTCTCATTCATTAAAAATTAAAAATAAATTAACCCATTAATTTTCTTATTCATTACATGAGATTTGTCATCACATTTATTACATGGAGGACTCAACTTTTATATATATATAGATATAGATAGATATATACCGTTTATTTCATTAAAATAAGCAATTCTTTTAACAAAAAAAATATGTATATTTTAAGAAATATTACATAATTTCTTTTTTACATTTAAGATTTGATTTGAGTCCCATGTATAAATAGTTGTGTTAATTTTTTAAATTTCATTTTAACTTTTCTTCTTTTATATTTAAAAATAGATTGTCTCTTTTAAATTTTTGTTTATTATTCTTTAATTTCATTACCGTTTCATGACCCTTGAATATCTATAACTAATTGTTATTTAATCATATGTTACAAAGAAAATAAATGATTGATTATCAAAGGTTATAAATAGTAGGGTTGTAATCTTTTTGATTTATTCTTCTTTTGTTTTCAAATATCAAGTTCGTTCTTAATCTCTAACACACATATGTTTATTCTATATTGTGAAATCGATTAATACAATTTTTTGTTTTGTGATATTTTAAAACATTAACACAACTATATACATGAGACTCAAAATCATTTCATAATAATAATAATAATAAACAAATAAAAGTTGAGTTTTAACCATAATAAATTTTTTGTTTTTATATAAATTTATTCATTTCATAATAATACATACATCTAGATTTATCATATAACTTAAGTCATTTTATAAATAAATGTAATATATCTATATCCATATATATAATAAAGAATAATACAAATTGTCACACGGCCGTGTTTCATTAGAAAAGATAAATTAAACCATATATATATTATTGTTTTTTCAAATAAATTAAATGAAAAGATAATAGAATTCATTAATTTTAATATCTATAAACATTTATAAATAATTAACTATATCCACTATTTGACATTATTCAATATAACATTTGTCATCATTATCTATTTGATATTTATTGAATTTCAGTTAAAATTTGAAGTTTACATACATTTTATGTATCAAATTATATATTAAAAATTATTTATTCAATATGTGAGTTCATAAAATAATTAATATTTAATTATTAAAGTTCTTTTATAAATAGAATAATAACTAATAAAATTTTTGAAAATTATATTATTATTATTATTATTATTATTATTAAAAAACAATTTCAACACTCAATTTGGTATCCATCCACTGTTTCTCTATCAGTTTGTCTTCCTCATCTCATTTGATTCATCCACTATTGTTTTCATATTTTATGAAATTTAAATATATTAGTTTGAACTACAAATAATACAATTAATTTTAAATGCATATGAATTTCTACTTTTGTAGTGTTTAATGATGCATATCAAATACTTCTCATTATGAATTTATGATTATATTAATACTTTAATGTTATATGATGTATTCATAAATGCATTTCAAATCCTCATTTTTATAATACTTTGAGAATGAAAGTTTAATTAATATTAGATTTAATAATTTCTTCAAAATAATATATTTTATACAAAAACTAATTGTTATTAATATTTGATCCATAATAATGATGTGCATGTAAATCAAATATGATACTTAATCAGTTTTATATTAGTCTATGATTATTGTTATTTTTATTTTCATCATTTGAAAAGTAAAGATATAGCATGTTATATTTTCTTTGTATAATGTTAAAAATATCAGTGTTATGTTCATTTTAATAATTGAATTATATATGTAGTTTTTATGATGTTTAATCATGATTTTATATAAATATAAATTTAATTTATTAGCGAGATATGATTCAAAATCAAAATGAATAGAAAAACTAACACAATGCCAAAACAGTAATTTTACGATTTTTATTGATCAACGGGGTAAATAGTCCAAAAAGTGATGATGTAGCGCAAATGAGATGTCAACGATATTCATGAGAGATAAATGGACATGGATTTTGTTGTTTATGGTAAGAAGATAATATTATCATTTTTATTAATATTGTTTTATTATATTATTGATTAAACTAAATTGAAAAATAAAAGATAAAGTAACTATATATGATTTTAAAATTTTTTTACATTTAAACTAATTGTTTCTCTAATATTAGACAATTTTATGTTAATAGTAATAAAAACATATTTCACTTCTCCCAACCTTATTATATTGTTTTCATGTTAAATAATTTCATGTTAATAGTTGTAATCTTTCATGTCTACTAACCTTATATATTATTTTTTAAATTATTTTAATAATACCTAAAAGTTCCATTGATCGATGTCAGAAATATATAAATTCACGTCATAATTTTGATGGAATTAAATATTGTTTTACTATATTCTAATTAAATAATAAAATATGAATGAATCTAATAAACCTTTCACTTCTAGTTAATATTTTAATTCACAAATAAAAAGTTTAAAACTTAGATAATTATTCTTGACTTATGCAATTTTAATTAGTACTTACACCTCCTCTGTTTGCTTTTGAGTAAGCAAAACTAAGTCGTTACCAAACGCACCGTCCATGCATCTTAGCATGTACTGTTGTTACTATTCGACATATCTATCGATGATGACTACAAATTTCCTGCAAGCAATAAATTAAACGATTAACAAAAACTGCATAAGAAAACAAACCTCTAATCTTTTTTTATATAAACATCTAGAGACCAACCAATTATATATGCATCATTGCATCATCATGAAAAACAAAATTAATCAATCAAAACTGAGGGAATCAAGTTTAGTGATATATATATATATATATGTATATATATATGTATATATATATATATATATGTATATATATATATATATATATATATGCATCATTGCATCATCATGAAAAACAAAATTAATCAATCAAAACTGAGGGAATCAAGTTTAGTGATATATATATATATATATATATATATATATATATATATATATAAAAGAAGAGAGAGCAAAGAGGCCATTTATATTAAAATTAATTGTGGTTTCAATTTTGACGGTCGGTTTTTTGTGTTTGTTGATGTAGCAACGTATGTAGTTTTAAAATGAGGAAGACATAGAGTTTCACAAATGATGGATGGATATTAATTTGAGTGTTGAAATTTATTATTATTATTTAATTTATTAATTACGGTTTCAAGCTTTCTTGTATTTGTTGATGTAGCAACGTAGTGGATGAATCAAATGAGATGAGGAAGACAGACTGACTGATAGAGAAACAGTGGATGGATACTAAATTGAGTGTTGAAATGCTTTTTAATAATAATAATAATAATAAAAATAATAATAAGAATAATAATATAATTTTCAAAAATTTTATTAGTTATTATTCTGTTTATAAAAGAACTCTAATAATTAAATATTAATTATTTTATGAACTCACATATTGCATAAATAATTTTAAATAAATAATTTGATACATAAAATGTATGTAAACTTCAAATTTTAACTAAAATTCAATAAATGTCAAATAGATAATGATGACAAATGTTATATTGAATAATGTCAAATAGTGGATATAGTTAATTATTTATTAATGTTTATAGATATTAGAATTAATGAATTCTATTTATCTTTTCATTTAATTTATTTGAAAAAACAATAATATATATTTAATTTAATTTATCTTTTCTAATGAAACATGGTCATGTGACAATTTGTATTATTCTTTATTATATATATGGATATAGATATTTTACCTTTATTTATAAAATGACTTAAGTTATAAGATAAATCTAGATGTATGTATTATTATGAAATGATAAGTTTATACAAAAACAAAAAAATTATTATGGTTAAAACTCAACTTTTATTTGTTTATTATTATTATTATTATGAAATGACTTAAGTTATACAATAAGCCTAGAGGTTTATATTATTTATTAAATGAACTAATTTATGCAAAAACAAAAATAAATAAATTATACAACAATTTATGACATGCATACTTATTACTCCTCATTTATTACTTTGAACTCAACTTTTATATATATACTAGTCATGATGGCCCGTGCGATGCACCGGACTATTGATTTTGTTATTTAATTACTATGTAATTATTAGAAACGTGTCTTTATAATGAACACTACTATATAAACTCTAGATTGAGGAATTTACCAATGATAAAATGTTGTGAGATATAGACTTAATTGATTTCAAATTTTTATAGCAGCAATCTAGCAATACCAAGTTATAAAAATACAAATACTTTAATATAAAAAAAACAACCGTTTATAAAAATTTGTTTACGTTTTTATGACTATTTGTTTGAGGGGATATAAAAAATGTTTAAGTTTGAAATAAAAGGGAATAAATTACTATGTGATTGTGAGATTTTTTTATATTTTAATATCAATATATCATGAACCTAGCCAATTAATATCTTTAAGAATCATTATGTTAGTACACTTACATATTTAACAAAAGTTAATTAAATGATTAATGCTATTGTTTATTAATAAATTATTATTAACTAAAGTAACTAATACTTTTATTCATCGCATATAACTCAACTTTTATGTCAATAAATTTAAAAATACAATACATACACATGTTTATACCAATATTTATGTTACAATAAGATTTTGTATTTCGTGGTATTTTTTATATTTTAGATTTCATTTTGCTTTGATATTTTAGACATTTATTACGTGTAATTTATTATTTATTTTGGAGTCTTTATAAAAAATAAAGAGTTAAGAATTCTTATATACATAACACAAATAATGATCGCGTTATAATTCATTCTTTTACAAAATATGCAATGAAAATTACGTGCAATTTATAAGAACTATTTATTTTTATATCTTTTATTGTTATTTATTCCTTAGTGATACAAAATACAAAAGTTGATGCTATTAATGATAAAGAAAATAATAATGTTTCCATAAATGTAAAAAAAAAATTATTGTTATTGTTAGCAATTGACATTTGGTATTTACTTAAATTAATATCTAGAATGTTATTCAAAACTGTCATAAATTAAACTTTATCTTTATTTAATTATTTGATGATTGAAATATTAACTAAATGAAGTTATATCGTCTAAAATTTTAATTGTTAATTAATTAAATATTAAAAATAAAAAAGATAAATATCTTAAATAATTATATATTAATTAAATATAAGATCAGTGTAATTTGTTTTTAAGTATTTAAGTAATCTTAAATAAATTATTATTAGTAATTTATTTCATATTTATGTCTTTTGGTTAATTATGTGTAACATCCTAAAATTTTATTATCGTAATTTGAGGATATTTAGTTTAAATTTCGTAATGAATATAATTAAGTTGGATTATGAAAAATGATTATATATCTGGATATTTAAAAGTTGGTTGTTATTTTAAGAAATTAAGAAATTTGAGAATTTCAATTTTAGTTATTTAGTATGATTGTTAAAAGTGAGTGATGATGAAAATTATGATGGAAATCAGTATTTAATGGAACCAGATAAGTTGAGGGGCTAGTTGTGTTAATAGCCAAAAGTGGAAATAAAAGACCTCAAAGTCTTTCATTTCAACTAAACACTTCTCTCACTAAACTCTCAATCTCTTTCTCTAGAATCTATGTTGAAAATCAAGTAATTGGAGACTAATTCGTGAATCAAATCTGGAAATCTTCAAGAATCAAAAGGAATTAAGGTAAGAATATGATCTATCAACTTGGGGTTTTCATTTTGAGGATAAAATGCATAAAAATCGGATTTAAAATCTGAGAAAAATGTGGTTGCATGTTTGTAATATTAGTTGGAAATCATCCCTTGAAGACTACTGGAGCTTTTGAAACGAGAATCAACGTTTAATTCGTCCAAAAAGGTTAGAAATCTGACTTTTTATAAAGTTTTTGTGTTCTTGAGGTTTTTCATCATATTTGGTTGAATCTGGACAAATTAGTGTGTTATAAATGGGGAAAAAGATATAAAAAAAACACTTCAATAATGCTAAATTAACCTTTGATTAAGTTGCATGTGGCTAGAAATCGAATATGGGAATTTTGGAGTAAAATCCGTAAATTGCGACCTGCATTTCTGCATATGAACTCGGGGAGTTCTATGGGAACTCGGCGAGTTCTCAAGAACGTATGAACAAATCTTCAAAAATTCATAAGTGTTGGATCCGAATTCGGTTGGGACCCGAATTCGGATATGGCCCGAACTTAGAATGGAACCGAACTCAATTAAGGACCGAACTCGGATGGACCCGAATTCGGATGGGTCAACCCAATTCGGATGTGTCCGAAATTCAGTAAAGGGTCCGAAATTCGGATAGGAACTCGGCGAGTTCCTGTCCTACTCGGCGAGTTCTTTTATTTCATTGGGTAATTCGGATGAGTTAAAAGGATCTGAAATTATGGTCAAATAAACACACTTGTGGGATATCTTTTGTACTATAATAAGGCATATAAAGGAGGGTTAATTGAGAATAATAACACCTCGAGTGTTGAGATTTAAATGTGAGTTTCGGATGACGGGTCCAAATGTTGTAACACTTTTAAATTGTACAACTTGATGTACATTTGTTGAGGAACATGTGTATGATATAATTTTATTATGGAAATGTAACAGGTCCCTTGTGGTGTTGTTTAACCCACAGTGGGGTACTTTTGAGTCCGGTTGAAATTCCGAAGAGAAATAAGATAACTTGAAGCTTAAAAACGCACCCACTGTGAGTACCTTTGATTTTAAACATGTCTGCATCTGCTTTATGTTTGCTATTGCCTGCTGAGGCATGTTGTTTCATATTCGTTTGGCACTCTACTAACTTGCGTATATGTTGATGCACATTCCTACTTGTTGCATGTCCGTTCATTTGTTGTGCATCCTGTCGATGGACCTGAGGGTCGCATCTGTACTCTGATGTTACTGTGCTATATGACCAAGAGGTTGACACCTCTGTGGTCAGGATAGACAGTAGGTCATCCCCGATGTTATGTCTGCCTCAGATGGTTGGTTTATCTTATGCCGAGCGTCATCTCGAAGGAGCTGCGGCTCGGGTTTGCGTACTTGGAGTACGTGTGGAGTATACGGTATGCGGTACCGCGGTTACTCCTTAGGGGCATCATAAGGATTTGCAGAATGTGTAAAATCATTTGGTATTCACTAAGCATTGGCTTACCCCTCAGTTGTTGACTTTTTACAGGAAAAGGGGGAAATCCGCTGCGGGACCATCTAACTAGGACGTTTGTTGAAGTATTTGAAGACTTCTACGGTTTAACTTGGTATTTGGTTATGAAATTACTGTTGTAATAAATTTGGGGATAATATAATACTTCTGAAGTTGTAGACTTAGATGTGTAACCTATGTAGCACCGTAGGGTGTTGGACACAAATTTGTTTTATTTTATTTTGTATTTTATGCTTCCGCACTGTAGTTCAAGCTATCAGATCATTATGTAATTATTCGTTGGTGATTAATCCTGGGTATACTGTAAATGGTGGTTAATGTGGCAATGGTGTCACAGCTTATGGTATCAGAGCAGTAGTTTGAGATTCAAGTGTCCGTGAGGTCTTGGTCTCAAACATTAAGTGATGATATGTAGTGATTGTAAGTAATGATCTGAACTAAGATAGGATATGATCTAGTGCTTTTAGGAAAGTGACTTTCATACGGGACAACATGTGTTATAGTTAACAATGTGATGGGATTACTAAATAATTTATATGTTTTATATTTCAGAACATGTCTGGAGGAGGAATGACGCCACGAGAAACGAGGGAAATGATACTATCAATGATGGCAGAACAAAACAGAATGATTCAAGATCAATTTCGGGCACGAGATGAGGCCAAAGTTAAAAGAAAAGAAGACAACAGAAAAGAAAAGATGGAACATGAAAGGAATTATGTTGTGGATGACGTAAACCTTAGGAATAAAGCGAAACGTAAAGACAAGGGCAAGGAAAAGATTGAGTATGAAACCAGAATTAATGAGAATTACATGAACTATGTGATTAAATCATTCAAAAACTGGCAACCACCAACATTCTCTGGATCTCTGAGAATTGAGGAATCAGAAATGTGGATTACAATTATGGAACAAATTTTTACGGAAATGAATTGTAAGGATGAGTACAAGGTATGCTTGGCTAAGGATCAATTGATTGGACAAGCCAAGAAATAGTGGAACTGTTGGGAAAAAGAATTGGGATCAGAGTTGATTACTTCCTTTAGTTGGGAACAATTCAAGTTGTTGTTTAGTAGGCAATATGGTGAGTCTGATGTTGTACCTCGTGTTGAACCTGAAGAAAAAGCTATTGGAAAGATTTCAAAGTCTGGAAGAGATGAACTAAATGGACCGTATTTGAGGTCAAGAACAAAGAAACGTGATAGATGTAAAAGATGTCGACATTGTTACCAATTTGGACATAAGGCTGACAAATGTCCAAGGAAGGCCGATGCTTGTTATAATTGTGGAAAAGTGGGTCATTTTAGCAGAGCTTGCAGATTTCGAACAAAGAATTAACATGTACTAATATTAGATGATGAAACTATGAATGAAAAGTTCAACAAATGAGATGAGATCTCTGAGACTATGGTTATAACTTTTAAACATTACTTTACAAGATTAGAAGAGTACTTTAAGTTTTTATATGTAATATTACATTGAAGTTTTATGATTCTGAAGTTAACCTGAACTTGAGTGATATGAAGTTTTGTTATTAATATAAGTATAATTATGTTCGCGACTGAGAACACTCGAATATATAAGTAGGTGTTAGATGAATAGCCAAGATGGTTAAAGCTTCGAATTGGACAAGATGCTATAGATATCATGGAATTTATTAACGAGTTTAGAAGTTATAATAAAGATTAAGTTTGACCATAATGGATTAAAGAATTGGAAATTAATCGTATTAGTGTCATGTATGATATGTTTGAAGGATTGATAACAACTTGTAAAGGTTATCATAAAGCAAATAGCATCAACTTTTATTAAGGGAAAACGGTAAGGTACACTGTGTTTATATTTTGAGTTAAAAAGTTTGTGGTCAAGAACAACAGGATACGAACTGTTTATGAGAATTTTGATGTAGTTGGAATCAAAGAGTCTGATTCAGTATTGGTTTATATATGAATATTATATGAGGAAAACAAATCTAAATATTATTGGGAAAGCATACGAGAGTATGATAATACATGGAAAATACACGTTAATTTTAAAGGAGAATTTTGAAATATGCTTATAAAGCAAGGAAAAAGCCTAGTGATACGATTCAGAATCTAAGGAAGATTCGGAGGTAGTCATGACTTCTGTTTGACTCTCGTGCTGATCAATTATTTGTATCTACTGCTTCTGCTTAACAAATGTTAATGATGTGGTTTAAGTTGTCTGTTGTGATTAAGATTGAAACTGATAAATAACACCATAGTTAAAGTAGATCGTGTGTATCCCGAATAACTATAGTGATTGAAGAGGTAGTCTTCAATCTTGACTTGACTCCAATAAAAATTGGTGATTTGATACGATAATTGGAATAAACTGGTTGATCGAGAATGGGATTCATGTAGATAGAATAAAGGAAACGATAATGACAATTACACCGGAAGGATGAGACGATCTGTATATATGGGAAAGGAGAAGCGGGGATCAATGTCTATTGATGATTGTTAGGTCCCGAAAGCTGATTGCTTAGGGTCGTGAGTCTTGTATGGTATATGCTATTGATACCAAGATTGAAGAGAGAACTGTGGCCGATGCGCCTGTTGTCCCAAATGTTTCCATAAATGTGTATGGAAGACTTGTCTGGTGTGGCACCTGAAAGACAAGTGAAAAGTTGGTGTTGACTTGATCCCTGGAGCTTCTCCAAAAGTTTGTTATTTGTATTGTCTTGTATCTACTGAATGTGCATAGATTAAAGTGGTTTGAACAAATTGACTATAATAAATAAATATCCGCTGCCGGAAAATGATGATTACTCAATTAGCTGCATGAGAGCTAATTATTTTTCTAAGATTAATCTACGAATGGGATATGATTAGTTGAGGACCGAAGAGGGAATGTACTGAAATTGGCTTTCAGGAATATTTATGAGCACTACGAGTCTCTGGTCACGATATTTTGATTAAGTAACACCCCAACCGTTTTATGGACATCATGAATAGAGATTTGTATATCAATGATGGGGGATTCGGTAATTGTAATTATCGATGACATTCGGGTATAAGTTTTAAGTTGAATATGTCAAAACGTGAATTTTGATTACAATAGATTATAATTTGTGGTATGTGATTTCTGGAATTGGATCTCGGAGGATTCTGTTAAAAGAGGAATGATTGAGAATTTGGAATCTGTCTCGCAGTATTACAGATTTAAGAAGTTTTCTACGATTGGTAGATTGTAGACAACTTGATTATTCAGTATATTTTATATACGGACTCAAGAAGTTTATTATTGGAAAGATTTTGCACAGATGTACGTGGGAAAGGTTATTAATATTGTTTTAGTATTCTAGACTCGATTATGTCAGAATAGAAGAGTTGTTTCATTTTCAACTCTTGGTTTGTGTTATAAGTGGGATTAAACACACATATAGCTATGAGTACAGCTTACTGACAACTGATAGAAGATCAGAATGAATGGACTATTTCCACATCGGAATATATGATGAGATCAGGTATGGTGGATTTAAGTATCAACTGAAAGGATAAATTTTATAGATGGAATTTTTGTATAGCACTATCTATCATAGTTAAAATCAAGAAAACACCGTTTAAAGCTTTGTACGGGAGAAAATGTAAAACCCTTACATGTTGGAAAGAAATTGAAAGAACTCTGATTGGTGAGTCTGTGATATGAAAGAAGAGTTATAATGATGAAACATATTTGTTAGTATCACCAATGAGAAGTGTTACTTATTTTGAAAAAGAGACAAGTTGACACCAAGATGTGTGGGCACATTTAGAATAATAGAAAAGTTGGGAATTAGTTGTGTCATTTGGAGTTATCTAAAGAAATATCAAAATAACACTTGTGTTTCAGGTGGAAATCTTTAAGAAATCTTCACAAATGGTAATAAAGATTAGACTGATTATATCGAATTCGAAATCAATAAAGATTAATATATGTTGAAAAGTTGGAGTATATTAAGGATATGAAAGTAAAGAAGTTAAGAAACAAAGATATTAAAATGGTACTGATACGTTGGAAGTATCACAAAGAAGTAGATCACAATTGAGAGACAAAAGCCGATACGATGAATAAGTATAAGTACGTTTGAATTCAAATAACTTCGAGGACGAAGTTTGAGCGTGGTGGAGCCCATGCTGTAACATCCTAAAATTTTATTATCGTAATTTGAGGATATTTAGTTTAAATTTCGTAATGAATATAATTAAGTTGGATTATGAAAAATGATTATATATCTGGATATTTAAAAGTTGGTTGTTATTTTAAGAAATTAAGAAATTTGAGAATTTCAATTTTAGTTATTTAGTATGATTGTTAAAAGTGAGTGATGATGAAAATTATGATGGAAATCAGTATTTAATGGAACCAGATAAGTTGAGGGGCTAGTTGTGTTAATAGCCAAAAGTGGAAATAAAAGACCTCAAAGTCTTTCATTTCAACTAAACACTTCTCTCACTAAACTCTCAATCTCTTTCTCTAGAATCTATGTTGAAAATCAAGTAATTGGAGACTAATTCGTGAATCAAATCTGGAAATCTTCAAGAATCAAAAGGAATTAAGGTAAGAATATGATCTATCAACTTGGGGTTTTCATTTTGAGGATAAAATGCATAAAAATCGGATTTAAAATCTGAGAAAAATGTGGTTGCATGTTTGTAATATTAGTTGGAAATCATCCCTTGAAGACTACTGGAGCTTTTGAAACGAGAATCAACGTTTAATTCGTCCAAAAAGGTTAGAAATCTGACTTTTTATAAAGTTTTTGTGTTCTTGAGGTTTTTCATCATATTTGGTTGAATCTGGACAAATTAGTGTGTTATAAATGGGGAAAAAGATATAAAAAAAACACTTCAATAATGCTAAATTAACCTTTGATTAAGTTGCATGTGGCTAGAAATCGAATATGGGAATTTTGGAGTAAAATCCGTAAATTGCGACCTGCATTTCTGCATATGAACTCGGGGAGTTCTATGGGAACTCGGCGAGTTCTCAAGAACGTATGAACAAATCTTCAAAAATTCATAAGTGTTGGATCCGAATTCGGTTGGGACCCGAATTCGGATATGGCCCGAACTTAGAATGGAACCGAACTCAATTAAGGACCGAACTCGGATGGACCCGAATTCGGATGGGTCAACCCAATTCGGATGTGTCCGAAATTCAGTAAAGGGTCCGAAATTCGGATAGGAACTCGGCGAGTTCCTGTCCTACTCGGCGAGTTCTTTTATTTCATTGGGTAATTCGGATGAGTTAAAAGGATCTGAAATTATGGTCAAATAAACACACTTGTGGGATATCTTTTGTACTATAATAAGGCATATAAAGGAGGGTTAATTGAGAATAATAACACCTCGAGTGTTGAGATTTAAATGTGAGTTTCGGATGACGGGTCCAAATGTTGTAACACTTTTAAATTGTACAACTTGATGTACATTTGTTGAGGAACATGTGTATGATATAATTTTATTATGGAAATGTAACAGGTCCCTTGTGGTGTTGTTTAACCCACAGTGGGGTACTTTTGAGTCCGGTTGAAATTCCGAAGAGAAATAAGATAACTTGAAGCTTAAAAACGCACCCACTGTGAGTACCTTTGATTTTAAACATGTCTGCATCTGCTTTATGTTTGCTATTGCCTGCTGAGGCATGTTGTTTCATATTCGTTTGGCACTCTACTAACTTGCGTATATGTTGATGCACATTCATACTTGTTGCATGTCCGTTCATTTGTTGTGCATCCTGTCGATGGACCTGAGGGTCGCATCTGTACTCTGATGTTACTGTGCTATATGACCAAGAGTTTGACACCTCTGTGGTCAGGATAGACAGTAGTGTTAGGGACAATATTTGTAGAGCTGAAATGGATATTACTTTTAATAGTTGTGTTCATCTCTAAGGGGGAGAATGTTGGGAATAAATAATAGAGATGAAACAATTATATTGCATATATTTGTAAATACTCAATAGATTAGGGGTTATATGTGTAAATACACAATACTTGTGTATTGTGTATAAATAGAAGTGTATAGTTATGTTAATAGAGAGAGCTAAGAAGATTACACAAATACACATACACACATACGGATCTGATTAGAGAGAAGAAGAAGTACTTTGCAAGAAAGTCAAGAACTCAATGTAATATCTTTCTACTCAATTAAAGCATTCGGTTTTATGTGTTTGTGATAAATGTTCATACTAATTGCTTAATGTTGATATGAATTGAATGAAATATGAATTCACAATTGGTATCAGAGCCTAATATGGATTAAATTGAGTGAATTTTGAATCTGAATTTTCACTTTTTTTCGAACACTGTTATATCAAGTTTTTCGAAAACAGAAAATTAATTGAGGTTTTTTGATTTTGTGGATGAATGAAGTGAAAATTGGAACGAAGGTGGAGCATTTAAAGTCGAATCTATTGTGATAAACATCAGATTTTAATTTCAAGCACACAAGATTTAATTTGGATTTTACTGAATTTTTGAAAAAGTGTGTGTTCTTGAGGTTTTTGATCGATTTTTGGATTTTAATCTGAAATTGGTCAAGTTGTTTTCACAAAAAGTGTTTGTGTGTGAAAACCGCAGCTTCGATTTTAATCTGGAATCAATTTGTGGATTTTTTGTTGAAAATTGGATTTTTTGAACTTGATTTTTGAAATATTTTGTTAAAACTCGGGCATCTCTATGTTCATAGCTTTGATCGAGTTTTACAAAGAAGTATTCGAGTTTGATCAAAGCTTCAATCGAGTTTTATAAAGTGGTAATCGAGTTTCATCAAGTATCATTCGAGTTTATCACTTCATTGACCGAGTTTCAAGCCTCATTAGTCGAGTTTCAAGCTGTATCATTCAAGTTGCAAGATATTATCATTCGAGTTTTAGGCTTATTCATTCGAGTTCTAATCCTTTATCATTCGAGTTGATCAAAGCATCAATCGAGAAACTTCATGTTTCATTCGAGTTGATCAAAGCATCAATCGAGAAACTTCATGTTTCATTCGAGTTGATCAAAGCATCAATCGAGAAACTTCATGTTTCATTCGAGTTGAGCACAGTGTAATTCGAGTTGAATCATTCTTCATTCGAGATTCAATAAGCTTCATCCGAGTTTCATACTTAATCAATCGAGTTTCATACTTAATCAATCGAGTTTTATACTTAATCAATCGAGTTTCATACTTAATCATTCGAGTTTTATCATTCTTCATTTGAGTTTCAGTCATAACCATTCGAGTTTCATTCTTTTATCATTCAAGTTTGACTATTTGACCTTAGCTGCTTAAATTGGTCATAACTTTTGACTGGAACATCGTTAGAAGGCCTACCATACGTCAAATCGAAGCTTGAAAAGAGATCTACATTTCTAGAACAGGCATAGCCAGTTCGGTAAATTTTCGAGGCCCAATTCCACTCCAGAAAAAAGTTACGGGCAATTTTATACAGAAAAGCTGAAATTTTAACGTCAAAAAGTCATTTCCGAGCTGATTTTTCACAAGTTATCATTTTTAGATATAATTCTCAAAGTTTTATCAGAATTCACTCATTTTTCCATAAAAGATCTTGGAAGATTCAATTTCAAGCAATTCAAAATGGCATATGAACAACTTTCAAAATCTGAGCTGATCGCCAAACTTACTGAATCTGAAAAGATTCGTAAGAACAATTACGACATTCTTGTTCAGTTAAATACTGATAAACATTTGGCGTTACGTGACGTACAAATACTGAATGAAGAAATTCAAAACTTAAAAGAAAAACAAAACTCTGAGAGTTGTGCTCATCAATTGAAAATATCTGAATTACTTAAAGAACTTGATGAGCTGAAACAAGAAAATTTTCAGAATGCAACTCAACTGAAATATCTTTTGCCTGAAAGATCTGATCTTTACAAGAAAGTTCAGGATCTTGAAGATACACTTTGTAAGATAAAACCAACTGATCAGAATTGTATTTTAAACAAAAATGAAGAAATTTTTGCTCTTCAACAAGAGTTGTCTTTAACTAAAGATTTGATTGAGAAGGAAAGACATGAGTTCTTACTTAAAGAACAAGATTTTAAATCAAAATCTGAATTGTTTAAAGATGAAAGACAATTGTTCTTAATCAAAGAACAATCTTTTAAATCTGATTACCAATCATTTGATCATGACAGAAATTCAAATTTAGTCATTATCAAAAGTTTGGAAGATCAGATACTTCATCTTACAAAACAATTACATGTGTTTACTTCATCAACTGAGTCAAAGGTTAAGACCCCTTCTTCAGTGTGTTTAAAATCCAATGTTAATCACTCTGGTTTGTCTTCTGAAAGTGAAGTGAATCTAACTAACTCTGCTAAGTTTGATTCTTCTTCAGATCTTAAACTTAAGTATCTGTTAAAGATACACAGCGGCAAAGATAAAATTGTTGAACAACTTCCGGTCAAGATTTACACCGGTGAATCTTCGAAGTCAAATTTTCTTAAAGTTTCTGAAAATACTGGTCATTCTAATCAGAAAACATTTTCACAGAAAAATACCAAGTATTATCAGAAACAGGCAAGAACCGGACAGTTTTTCAAAAAGAAGAGTTCGCAAAAGTCTGATCATTCAAATTCAAGTTTCTTTAGAAATTCAGATATTCAATTTTCTCATACTCAAAGAAATTTGTTTTCTGCTTTTGAAAGAGAAGCTGATAGTTATAACTTGCAATGGGTACCTAAACCCAAGTACAAGTGGGTACCAAAACCTGTTTTGAAATGGGTACCCAAGAGCACTAACAAGTCTGGATCCAAATCTGTTTGGATACCAAAGACATCTTAAATTTTGCAGGTTATAGGTTTCTTATCATTCCAGATAAGGACCCGTTCTTCATTTCAATAGGCTCTTGATTACTTCAGGTCAAGACCCGTGCTTCAACTCAAAATTGGTTTCTAGTTAAATTCAGACTAGAACCCGGACTTCAATGAACCAGAGACAATGGTTTTCAGTTACTTCAGACTGAAACCCAAGCTTATGCGACAAATGGCTTCTAATCACTTCAGATTAGAACCCGAGTCTGAAAGACAAATATTTCTGGAATTCCTGCCCTGAATTCAACTCTGAAGCTGCATTGATTTAGAGGGAGTTTTATTTTTATAATTTTTTGCTCCTGATTTCATTTCTATGAGTTGACTACCTGTGTTTGCTTATTTACAGGGGGAGTTTCAGACATTCTTTGACGATGACATTTTTTTCAAAAACTGTGTGATTTTTCACGAAAATATTTGATTCACACATAAAAAGAAGTTTTGAGCTGAAAAGAAATATTTGTTTGATTCTCTGAATACATCATTGAGATTAATTGATCTAATCTCTTTGATTTTCATAATCTCATTTCTTCTGAGATTCTCTTTGTTATAACTCTTCCAATTTATACTGGATTCTCCCGTTATCTCCCAAATGCTAATTCTTTCAAGAAAGTCTGGTTCTTTTCGTATCATATATCAGATTTTCTATTTCATTCTGATATCTTCCATATTATTTGAAAATAATCTCTCTGATATCTCTTGAGCTTCAAGGCTGAAAATCTTTCTGCTGACTTCGATTATGCACCAATCTGAGTGATAGGCATAAATTTCGCTTCTATGGTCTAACCAGATCCGGAAGACCTACCCAAGGAGCAAACCATCTATAGTTTGTGTGGGTGAGGGTTCTTTAGGTTTATTAGTTGAGAAGTGTCAGTTATCACGGGCTACTGACAGGGTCGAGCAGAGATAAAATGTAAATGAGAGGGATATTGATATTGAAAGGAGATGGTGGTGCATCAGATCATGCTTTTGCTATAAAGCTGACTGAATTCATTTCTTAAAAGTGAGCCAGAGGGAGCTTAGTTGAAAAATGCCGAGAGCTGAGTATTGAGAAAGGATTTGAAGAAAATAAAATCCTACCTACACTGTGTCTGCTGGGTAATCCACATAATCTATCAAGCCCTAGGCGACTTGATATTGAAAAAGACGTCATGGACCCAGTGACGCATGCACTTAACCCCACCAACTACTCAGTTATCTCTCAAAAGATTTCTGTTTCAATAATCACGGAGATATAACACATTTCTATCGATATATCATTTGGATATTATTGATATTGAAACAAGGAAGACAGTTGCTCCGGTCTCCAATTTCATTTGATGCACATTGTGTCTAGAGCTAATTATATACACTTTTAGGACACATCGAGTCTACAGTCTGCGTGACTATAAACTGCTAGTCCAAAGTGACTAAGCCGGAACAAATAAGAGTGATTCTTTCATGATAAAGGATTTCACGATGACTATTTGGAAATCCTACCAGTGTTAACATCACGCCAGCGCTGAAAGTAGGTCACATAGATTTTGTCTATTGTGCAAACAGGAATCCTATGTGGACCTGGACTTGTTTTCTCACAAAATGAATGTGTTTCATTTTCCCCAAAGTTGTAAAGCTTTGTTTTTGTTCTAAAAAGATATAATATCAATTCGAGGGGGAGTGAACTTTTTGAGGGGGTGAGATAAATCTGTTTTGTATAGGGGGAGAGATGTCAGTTTAAGGGGGAGAAAATCAATTTGTAATAATTTCTGAGTTGTAATTGTTGTTGTATTTCTTCTACTGTAATTTCATTGAATTAATGTCTCTGAAGATTTTGCATGATTTTCATAATTCTTATGATCATCATGAGGGGGAGAAAAGCTAAAGTTCAGAGACAACAGTTGAGTAGATTGAAGTCAACTGAAGACAATTGCTACATCATATCAAAAGAATTGATCAAGGGAGAGAATTAAAAAGCTATTCATGATTCAAGGGGAGTGTACTCACAAGAAAATACAAGAAAAGAGAAGATCAGAGAAGAAGAGTTGTGAAGATCAGAGAGAGACAAATAAAGAAAAGAAGAAGATTCAGAGATCAGAGAAAAGAAGAATATTCACGAAAAAGTCCCTGAAATGATCTTTTATCAGAAAATTGATTTCATCTCTAAGGGGGAGATTGTTAGGGACAATATTTGTAGAGCTGAAATGAATATTACTTTAATAATTGTGTTCATCTCTAAGGGGGAGAATGTTGGGAATAAATAATAGAGATGAAACAATTATATTGTATATAATTGTAAATACTCAATAGATTAGGGGTTATATGTGTAAATACACAATACTTGTGTATTGTGTATAAATAGAAGTGTATAGTTATGTTAATAGAGAGAGCTAAGAAGATTACACAAATACACATACACACATACGGATCTGATTAGAGAGAAGAAGAAGTACTTTGCAAGAAAGTCAAGAACTCAATGTAATATCTTTCTACTCAATTAAAGCATTCGGTTTTATGTGTTTGTGATAAATGTTCATACTAATTGCTTAATGTTGATATGAATTGAATGAAATATGAATTCACAAGTAGGTCATCCCCGATGTTATGTCTGCCTCAGATGGTTGGTTTATCTTATGCCGAGCGTCATCTCGAAGGAGCTGCGGCTCGGGTTTGCGTACTTGGAGTACGTGTGGAGTATACGGTATGCGGTACCGCGGTTACTCCTTAGGGGCATCATAAGGATTTGCAGAATGTGTAAAATCATTTGGTATTCACTAAGCATTCGCTTACCCCTCAGTTGTTGACTTTTTACAGGAAAAGGGGGAAATCCGCTGCGGGACCATCTAACTAGGACGTTTGTTGAAGTATTTGAAGACTTCTACGGTTTAACTTGGTATTTGGCTATGAAATTACTGTTGTAATAAATTTGGGGATAATGTAATACTTCTGAAGTTGTAGACTTAGATGTGTAACCTATGTAGCACCGTAGGGTGTTGGACACAAATTTGTTTTATTTTATTTTGTATTTTATGCTTCCGCACTGTAGTTCAAGCTATCAGATCATTATGTAATTATTCGTTGGTGATTAATCCTGGGTATACTGTAAATGGTGGTTAATGTGGCAAGGGTGTCACATTATGCTACGAACATATGATAATTTTGTTAACAATTTAGTATGATGATTTATTTTAATTAAATATGATAATTTTATAGAGACTCAATTTTATTAAAATAAAAATGAAGAATTAAACGAACACCATAACTTATAATGCTCAACTCTTTTAGGTATAGGCTCCTATATTTATGTGCTCCAATGACAACAACTTTAAATTATATATACATCATGCATTTTATAATTAGAAACAAATAATCTTTTATAACGTAAGTTAATATTTGAATTTATTAACTTAGTGATGATACATGTGTAAATACTATTTTAAGAAGTATTATCTAATTAGTGGTCATACCTTAATCATTAGATATATGTGCATATTAAATTTATTTTTTTGGCTAATTAATAGATATTATTGTATGTTTTTGGTTGTAACTAACACAATCAAAATCATATGCCAAAAAAATAAATGATGGGCGAAATGGTTTAGATACGAAGATATGACGTTAATATTATAATTACTGAAAAAAATATTAAAAATCACGATATTATTTCATGCACATTTGCAACTCGTTAAAGAATGTAATATAGAAGGAAATATGTAAAATAATAAGTTCTGGAAAAAAAAAAAGATAGTGTACTACTTATAATTAAGTAATTAATTCATTATGAAAATGAGATGTAATTATAGAGATAAAATGTTATGAATGAAATTTAATATAAAACAGTTGAAGAGACATATAAACTTATTGATTGATCCTATTAAATTAACCTATATAATGATAATGATGATAATTTCATTTTAACATTTATTTTATCATGATAATAAAATATAATATAGTTGACAACAATAATCATAATAATATTATTATTATTATTGAAAGCATTAACATTTTAAATATATCTAACTATTATATTTAAAAAAGTAGAATAAATAAATGAGTAAAGGACATTTTTGGTCCCTGTGATTTATAGGTTTACCCAGATGCAGTCCCTAAACCCTAATAAAGACAAATTGCATCCCTATTTTGCTAATTTTGTGCCTTTTTAGTCCCTCTGACCAACTCCGTTAACTTTTGCTCCGTTAAGTCTAATAAAGAAGGGGTAGAGTTGTCATTTCTTCTCTGTGGCTCTTTCTTTTTCTCTTCTTCTTCCTGTATACATACAGACGACGCCATTGATCCCATATTCCATTATTTTTCTCTTCTAAAATGGTGATATGTTGGTGTGGAAGTGGATCTACCCATGTGTCCTCGATCTACTGTGATTATACCTGGATTATTGCAATCAAAAAATGATCTTGAAGCCTCCTTAAAATGCAGTAGAAACGCAGCTCGAAGATTGAAGTGACGGTTAGTTTTAAGTTGAGTTTTTTTCTGGTTTTTGTAATTGTTATATCAAGTTGAGCCTCAAGAAACCAAAAGGATGGTCACACATAACTCCATTCCCAGTTTGACTTTTAATGTCAAACGAACCACTTTAGGCTTCAAATTCGTTACCCATTCTTTAACTTCTCTTGAAAGTTTTTAGATAATCACATTCAAGTTTGTAGTAATAAACTGAAGCCTCATATTAACTTGACTATAAAAAGTGTTGAAGAAAAATCAAGGGCAAAAAACGATATTCTTGATCGACAATTTTAAACATTATGAAAAACAAATTAAGGAACAGAGTTGGTATGAAATTGTGAAAGATAAGAAAATGGATGGTTGTATGAGACCTGAACATGTTTGGCTCTGACGTACGGAGAATCGCCAGCGGGGATTTTGTGGATGACAGGAAGGAGATTCAGATTATTGTTTGAGTGTGAGTGTGAGTGTGGTGGGGAGGGCTTCCATTTGTTTTCAGACGGAGGAGAAGAAGAATGGGTACAGCTCCGGTTCTTGTCCGGCTGATGGGTGGAAAACGAAAAACCCCTTGGTGTGAAATTGGTCTGGTCTTTGTACCTCCACATTCTTGATAATCAATCAATCTAGCCGTGATACAGGAAGAAGAAGAGAGAAGAAATGACAAGTCTACCCTTTCTTTATTAGACTTAACGGAGCTAAGGTTAACGTAGTTAGTCAGAGGGACTAAAAAGGCACAAAATTAGCAAAATAGGGATGCAATTTGTCTTTATTAGGGTTTAGGGACTGTATCTGGGTAAACCTATAAACCACAGGGACCAAAAATGTCCTTTACTCTAAATAAATTAATAATAAAATGATTGATGATATTCGAATGAAAATGTTAACGAAATAGTTGTTATGATTATTAATTATTTATGTGTCTATGACTTGTACATCGAGTTGTATTAGTTGAACTTTTTTTTAAATATCTTGATTATTGATTTATTTTAATGTATCATTATTTATATTTATTAACTTATTTAGTTTACAATTTTTTAAAAATAATAATAACTATTAATGTTATGACACAAACTTTTATTATTTTGTAACATATATACAATTAAGTTAATAATAAGTATCAAATCTCAATATACTCTAAAAATTTTAAATTACTAAGATAGTAGTAAAATAGATACTTTTTATTTTATGTATATAGTAAATTAAAAATATTTTAGTAAAATAAGAAAACATTTTATCTTTGATTTTGTATACAAAACATTTTAAATGAATATTTTTAAACAATTAGAATTTTTGAGATATAATTTGTTAATAATGAACCATTAATCATGTATATCATATGTGATTTTGATTAATGTATAGTGAATTAGTGACAACCATGTCTAACAAAACTATGTAAAAGACATAGAAATAAATATGATATTTTTACGATTGTCATAAACATTATTTTAAAAACTATTAAAATACAAACAAATGCTTATGTGGAAGTGCATAATTGATTTAAAAGAAACATTTATGAAAATAAAAATTATAAATAGTAAATACATTAGAAGTGAATTTTTAACTACCAACATGTTCATTGTGTTCCTTTCTTCATCATCCTGAAAATATAAAAATTATGTCATAAAAATATTCTTCTAAAAAACAACACATACATCTATAAAAGTGTGTCATTGATGAAAAACATGTGAAGTTGAAACAAATATATACCCCCTGAGCAAGAAAATGTTGGATGAATTCTCTTGTGCGTATACGTAGGACAATATCAAACACCGTCATGGTGATGTTTGTTCTACTCTCGTATTTTTTTATCATTCATTTATGCTAAGAGATACTACAAATGTAAGAATTTAAGCACAATATGTTTTAGGAATGATGTACTATGTTATTTATAATAACATATTAAATTGATTGCATAAATGAGAAACAATTCAAGCGACACATAAATTATGAATAAAATTAAATTGAAGCATTTGAAGAGTCATTATGTTATTGATTGACCCTCTTAAATTAATCTAAATAATTATAGAATAGTGATAAATTAAATTAGTTAATAATAATAATATTGTTAATATATAAGCATTTTGTTTATATAATTGAATGAATAAATTTTTTTATAACCTTATAATTACTTAACTACTTTATGAAATGGATAAAATGACTAATAAAATAATTATTATAATGATATTTATATGTTGTTATGACTTGTACATCGAGCTTTGTTGCTTGAACTTTTTCAAATTCAAGAATTTAGCATTAATATGTTGTATCCTATTATAAGTTGTAATTATATACATCATTTGTATTGTATAGATATGATAAAAGTTGTAGATATTTAATTAAAATTAGATGGACTAACTATTTTTAGATATTTAATGAAAATTAACAAAATACTTCCTACAGTTATTTAATAAAAATTTTTATTAAAAATGAAATCATATAAATAATACTCATATTTATTGCATGAACTCAACTTATATATAATAGACTCAACATTGATAAAAACAACTAACTAAATAATTATATGTTATGTTAAAATTATAAAATTACACTAATGCATTGATTTTCTTATTTATTATATGAGATTTGTCATTGCATTTGTTACATGGAGGACTCAACTTTTATATATATATATATATAGATGGAATTTACGGCTATAATTAATCCAAGTAGTTAATACTCTGTTACAAAACACTAAAACCTTTATGACCCTAAATAATAATCATAATTATCTATTAAAAAACATTAAAGAGAAATTATTACTTAGGACTCAAGTCTATCAAATTTATTTATTTATATTTATATATTAATTAAAAAACTTTAAAGAAAACAAAGTAATAGTATTCCCATTTATTACCTAGGACTCAACTTTTATATATATATAGATGTTTCTTTTATAATATTGTTATAAATATTTTGGATAATATCAAAACCAATATGTAAATCAAGATTTAAACAACAGAATAGAATTCACGCAACTAGCCGAATGATATGAACTGTGAGAGTACAATACGAATACAAAGGAAATTCTTATAGTACTATTACATTGACTTCCCTATTTATACAAGGTACAACAATTACAAAATTACAAGATAAGTCCCTAGACTTAATATCCATAAACATAAACATAATCCCAACATTCTCTCCCTTTTATGGATTTTAAGCCTAAATTTCATCTTTGTAGCCCAATTTTTTTCGAATCTTCTGATGACTCAACGACTGCTCAATCTGATTTCAATCTCTGATACAAAGTCTGTCGTCATCAGTCTTTCTTTCTTTGATAGGATATCTTTTGATCTCTTTAACTTGTCTTCATCCAGAACTCCTTTCAATGACATTACTATCGTTTTAAGAGTTCCATCTGAATACTTGTTGAGTTCATTTATCCTCATTGTCTTTTTCACATTATCTTTATTCTTGTATGTGACGCATGGTACTTCATCCATAACCACTTGAAAGTCTCTGTATTTCTCAATATCTTTTATGTCTCTTCTGGGCGCTGTCATGTTTATTCTCATCATGCCTCTTTCCACTCCAATCTGTATATCTTGTATTGACATTAAGACCATCTTAGTATGCATGAAGTGGAAGACGACCTTAAGAGCAAATCGACAGTTCTCTTCTCGTTTGTTTCTACCCAGTTCGTCAAATAGATCTTCAATATATTCATAAAAGACATGAAAGAAAATATGCTTCACTGAATTTGTAAATGTTCTGATCAGTGCGGAGAACTGTGAACACCTAATAAAATACATTGACAAATCTGTCTTTGTCTATTCTTTTAAGCTCCACAATTCTTTCCCATACTCTTACTTTCTCAATTGGCTGTGCCTTATTGTGCAAAAAGCTAGCATAATTAACTAGATGTGACATGTTAGGCTCTATAATTCTGAATAGCATTAAAAATGTCAAAGGAGCTTGTCTTTTACAAAAAACAAATTCCTTTCTAATAAGTCCTCCAAAAACGACAATCTATTTCTCTTCTTTATGTATTCTTCGTTATGATGTTTAGACAATTTCAGCTTCATGTCTTTGTTCATCTTCTTGTTCAACTCTTTCTTATCTAACAAACTCAGCATATCATCGATCTCTCATTTCAACTTTCCTTGTACAACTATTCTCAAACTTTGTTGTCGATCAGACTCATCTGCCAAAACAAACTCATTCAAAAAATTGTACATCAACTCTTCATTAGAAACATTGACTTGTTGGACTGATTCAGGTTCTCTCCTAAAAATTAATGGTACATCTTCTCCTTCTTCAACCTTGATCGTCACGTACTTGTTTGTAATATCATATTGCGTCACTGTTTTCATTAACTTTCTCATCTCTGGATTGTACTGAAGTCCAAACAATTGAGACAACGTATCTTCGTACTCAGCAACCGCAGGCTTTTCAACCGTTGGTCTCTGTTCAGATTCCAACACATTATCTTTTAAAATCTCTTCTACTAACTCATCTTCATCAACTAATTTCTCGTCCATTATCGACGACGCAAATTCAAAATTTTCAGTTTCAACTTCAGACACTTTAATCTCTTCTTCAACACCTTAAAGAGAACCTATTTCATTGTCTTTATCAGAATCACCATACTCTTCAAAATTAATCTCGAAGCCAGATTGCATACTCTCGGGATCTGAAACATCTACATTAAGAATCAATTCCAGACCACGTTGAGAAGCAACTGGTTCGTCTATTTTGGATATTGAAGGTTGAATCTCCAAGTGTGAAGCTTAAATCTTGAAGTGTGAAGTTTGAATCTCGAAGTATGAAGCTTGAATCTCGAAGTGTGAAGGGTAAATCTCAAAGTTTGAAGGTTGAAGCTCGAAGTATGAACGGTAAATCTCGAAGTTTGAGGAGTAAATTTCAAAATATTAAGGATAAATTTGGAAGTATGAAGATTGAATTTTGAAATATTGAGGATGAATTTCAAAGTATGAAGAGTGAATTTTGAAATATTAAGGATGAATTTTGAAGTAAGAGTATTTCGAAATATTAAGGATGAATTTCGAATTACACTTGAGTGAATTTCGAAATATTAAGGATAAATTTCGAATTACACTTCGCAAATTTCAAAAGCAAGAACTTGAAGTTAAATCTAAAATTCGCAGACACTTCACTTCAAATAATTTTCTTTGACTTTGTTCAATCCTTCAATCCTTCAAAATTTCAAACCAAACAAGTTTATGTCATTTATCAGTAATTAAAATGGATCAAACAAGGTAGTTATTACATGAAATGATAAGAACACAATTAGAACAAGTAAACTTTAAAAATCAGAAAACTAACAAATTGGACATTCAAATGATGTAATTAATTGACAAATCTAATCACACTTGATTTCTAACTAAAACCTGAATCCAACATATCTAGAATCAATCAAATTCAACAAGAATTGATCAAGAACACGCACTAGATACACCAAGAACACATAGTGAAAAACGTTCTGAATTTTCACGATTTCTCACTCAATTTTTCAAATTAGAATATGAAATTTTAGGACAACAAACATGTATATGATACGCACAACATATCCAAAAATTAGATTAATTGGATAAACACAAAATTTTCTATGAATTTTCAAAGATGACAGCTCTGTTTCGAACAAAAATAAAATCCGAAAGTTTAAACATCAATTTCTCCCAATGTATTTGTAATTAGACTTTGAAATCTTCAGGAATTGTTTGTTATCTTAAACCTAAGACTCGCTCAATAACTCATAATCTAATTCCAATCCAATCAAAAAATCGATCTCAAGAACGTAAAAAACGAATTTCAGAATTCAAAAATTCGATTTCTCCCTGATCGTGTCGAATTAAGACTTGAAATTTTACTGAATCTTTCATCTTGCTGAGCTTCAACACATATACAAATATTATCTCATTTCGTCATCGTATGAAATTTTTAAAAATTCCAGAAGATCACACCTATTCTCGGTTGACTTTTTCAGTTGAACTCTCTTGATTTCGTGCAAGATTTTCGAGTTTGATTCACCCCCTATGCTCTGATATCAATTGATAATATAAAAACTAATATGTAAATCAAGATTCAAACAACAGAATAGAATTCACGCAACTAGCCGAATGATTTGAATGATATGAACTGTGAGAGTACAATAGAATACAAAGGAAATTCTTACAGTATTTTACATTGACTTCCCTATTTATACAAGGTACAAATATTACAAAATTACAAGATAAGTCCCTAGACTTAATATCCATAAACAAAAACAAAATCCCAACAATTTTGCAGTTATATATTTATGTGTGATTATGAAATATTCATACATGAAATCTTTTAAGATGATATATTCAAGAGTTAATTGCATAGATGGTCCTTTAACTATCCCCAAATTGCAGTTATCATCCTTTTTCCAAAAAAAGTTGCAATTTGGGTGTTTAATGTATCGAAAAGTTGCAATTAAGGTCCTTTCTAACATATTCCGTTAAATGTTTCTGTTAAGTCAAGGGCAATTTCGTCTTTTTAAGGATAAATGACCATCTTTCAAAATTTTCTTATTATTTGCCTTATTATTATTATTATTATTATTATTATTATTATTATTATTATTATTATTATTATTAAACCTAATATTAAACTAAATCTATAAACACGGATATACTCAATCAACTTTGCCGTTTTATGAACATGGATATACTTCAGTTTACTCAAGTCAACATCTTTCCTTCGCTACGAAGTACTGGATCTTCGAAATGGATGTAAAAACAAATGTTAGTATGATTATATTTGATATCAATCATCAATCTCTCTCTCTCTCTCTCTCTCTCTCTCTCTCTCTCTTTGTGTGTGTGTGTACAACTCCGACAATGTGTCCGAAACCATCAGATGACGGAACCGAAGGCGTCGACAAGAGAGAAGGAGGCGAAGAAGACACAGAGGAGGACCAGGACGAAGAAGAGGAGAGATGGGGCGGCGGCAGCGGCGATTGAGACCTGCGACGGTGGCGGTGCTGCGTTTTCAGGGGTGGACCAATTTCAGGGTGGGGCTGCGATAGCCACCGTCACCAGAAGGGTGTTGTGCGTGGTGCTGCGTTCTCAGGGGGTGGAGTGATTTCAGGGAAGTAAAATCCGATCTCGAGGCGTTTCTCAAGTCCAAACAATATTATCACCAGTTAGGTCGTGTTTGGAAGCGGAGTTATCTAGTCTACGGGCCCTCCGGTACCGGAAAATCCAGTTTTATCGCCGGGAAGCATGCCTTTCAGGACTTTACTCAGAGTAAGGAGATCTGTAGCAGTCGGAGAGAATGGAGTTTGAGATTTGTACCAACTGAGTTGAGCCAAGCTCCATCCCAGAGATAACACCCCTGCACCCATAACTCCGGTGATGGTGTGGTTGTGGGTGAAAAAGGTGGATGGGAGTAGATAAAGAAGGGTGAAGAGTAGGTAAGGTTTGTTTGATATTCAGGGTTTAATAACAATAATAATAATAATAAGACAAATAAAAAGAAAAAAGTACAAAAAAGGTCCTTTGTCATTAAAAAGACGAAATTGCCCATGAGTTAACAGAAACATGTAACGGAATCTGTTAGAAAGGACCTTAATTGCAACTTTTCGGTGCATAAAACATCCAAATTGAAACTCTTTTGAAAAGAGGACGAAAAACTGCAATTTGGGGATAGTTAAAGGACCATCTATGCAATTAACTCTATATTCAATTATGAAGTATAAGAAATATTTTATAGAGAAAATTACTTCGTTGGTCCTTTATGATTACGCAATATGACTGGTTTAGTCCTTTAACATTTAAAATTACTGCAACAGTACTTTAAATAGAAATTTTGCACACCCTTAGTCCTTTAATCAAACGGACGTTTGTGAGAAACTTTAAGTGTACTCACATGCTTTACACATGAGGGCAAAAATGTCTTTTTATGTGTCTTTTATACCACACATGTGTTAGGCAGGCCCCTTTTTAATCATCTTCTTCCTCCATTCATCAACATTTCCTCCATCGGAAAGAAGAGGCAAGTTAACAGTAGGGGGAAATATTTGCAAGGAGAAGATGAGGAGGAGGAGGAGGAGATGGTGATGGAGATTGCGAGGTTAAAAACAGGAGCTTGTAGGCATGAACAAGAGACTCGAGGCGACCGAACGACGGCCGGAGCAAATGATGGCGTTACTTTGTAAAGTCGCTGAAGATCCAGAAATTTTGCCACGTATGATGTCAGAAAAAGTTCAGCGATCTAAACGGCCGGAGCAAATGATGGCTAATCACTCCTCCATCGTTTTCGTCCTCATCCAGTATCGGAATATCGAATTCGATTAAGCTTGAGGTGGATGACTGCTGCCAGGTGGCCAGAGGAGGCATAGTTTCATTACCGGAAGGTTATTACGGTTTCGACTCGTTGTGGAGGTCGTCGCTGTCGTCTCCTATGACACCGTCGGTGGTTTGCTTAGGAATAGCGACGGTCATGGCAACGGCGGAGATGATGTTGTTGCTTTTTCCACGGAATCGGAAGGAATGAATGGCGTTAGCAGGTACACAAACAATACCGGTGGCAGTGGCGGTGGTATGGTTTACTTTGGTGACGGATCCGCGGATCCTGATGTTAGACCACCACCGTCGTATCCATTTTCCCTCCTCGGCGGCTGTTGAAGAACAAGTAAGAAGATCGAGGACATGGAGGAAATGTTGATGAATGGAGGAAGAAGATGACTAAAAAGGGGTATGGCTGACACATGTGTGGTATAAAAGACACATAAAAAGACATTTTTGCCATCATATGGAAAGCATGTGAGTACAATTAACGTTTCTCACAAGCGTCCATTTGATTAAAGGACTAAGGGTGTGCAAAATTTTTATTTAAAGTACTGTTGGAGTAATTTTAAATGTTAAAGGACTAAACCAGTCATATTGCGTAAACGTAAAAGACCAACAGAGTAATTTTCTCAATTTATAATACTTGTGTTTTGGTTGTGTTTCATAAAAATATTATGAATATCTTGTTTTAACTTAATTAATGATACAAATAAGAAAATATTCATATATGAATATTACGGGACAAATAAAAAATAAAACAATTTTTTTATCTGATTCTGAATGAACTAATAATATGAATTTTAAATCAAAGATTTCATTTTTTCTTGACACACTTTTTGAATGAAATCTTATATTTAATAATGAAAAATCTTCACATTTAATATGTAACATCTTCTTTCTTTTGGAAAATGAGAGTTTAGGAAGTTATTTTAAGAATTGGGATATATATTCAATATTATAGTAACATTATTACCCTTTTATTTATTCATTATATTTAATACATGTGATTATTAAATAATTGGTTCTTGTTGCTTGCTTAATTCTTTAGTATATTTAAGCTTCTCAAATGAACTCTCATATATATATGTATATATATATATATATATATATATATATATATATATATATATATATATATATATATATATATATATGTATGTGTGTGTGTGTGTGTGTGTGTGTGTGTGTGTGTGTGTGTGTGTTCAAGTGAGTATCACCCATTATGCAGCGCACCAGAAGGTACCACTTTTAAAAGTAATTTTTTTTGAATTTTTTTTCATGAACATGTTTTAATTAACATTACACAGATGATATATAAATTTCACGCAAATTCGAACACTCTAAGTGCATAAAATCACGCATCACATAAATGCACGTTCACATTTATTCAAAATTATGTACGTGTATGTTCACATCACTTTTTAGGAGTTAGGAGAAGTGAATGTATATTGAAATTTACATATGATCCTCTAATGTTAATTAAAACATGTTTATTAAAAAAAATTTAAAAAAAGTTTTTTTAAAGGTTGTATCTTCTAGTGCGCTGCATAATGGGTGGTAATATATATATATATATATATATATATATATATATATATATATATATATATATATATATATATATATATATATATATATATATATATATAGAATATGGTTCGAGAGAGTACCACCCATTATGCACCGCACCAGAAGGTACCACCTTTAAAAAAATATTCAATTTTTTTTTTCATAAACATGTTTTAATAGACATTATTAAGATCATATGTAAATTTCACATGCATTAACATATTCTAGCTCCTAAAAAGTGATGTGAACACACACTTACATAATATTGAATGTATGTGAACATGCATTTAAGTGATGCCTGTTTTCATGCACTTTGAGTGTTCGGATTTGCGTGAAATTTACATATGATCTGTGTAATGTTAATTAAAACATGTTCATGAAAAAAAAATTTTCAAAAAATTACTTTTAAGGGTGGTACCTTATGGTGCACTGCATAATGGGTGGTACTCACTTGAACCTAAATCTATATATATATATATATATATATATATATATATATATATATATATATATATATATATATATATATATATATATATATATATATATATATATATATATATATATATGAAGAGATTCTTTTAATAACCTCAAAGATGGTGAAAACTTAGGAACCTTTTAGAGTCCTTGGATTAAAAGGGTATTTTTAGAAGAAAAAAAATATTATCTTTCTCTCTCCACCTTTTTTATTGTATGCATCTTTTTCTTTTCATTTTCTATCCTCTAGGATTTTATCATCTCTCATTTTCTCTCTAGAATATGAGTCGTTACCACTATCATTGCCCCCGAACTTTCGCCGCCGCCGCTATTGGCGCTTCCACGATCACGAATCCACGATGATCTCTTTCTTCCCCTTTATATCTCTCACGATTTTGGAAGCCGGATGATCAAGAATTGACGATTTGAAAGTCGGATGGTCAAGAAATGAAGTTCTAGAAATCTGATGGTCAATAAATGAAGATTATTTGTAAGATATTAGATTTATAATGAATGTAATAGTTATTAGATGTTTTTTGTTAAAAAAAATTTTGTTTACGATTCACAAGATTAATGGTTTTTTTTTTTTTGTTTAAATATGTGTTTTTGGTATATTTTATATCAGTTGCATACCAAGTGTATGATAAAATGTATAAATGAAATCTTCTTTTTTTGTTTCAGTTCGTCTACGACACTTTATGTAGATTATCATGTAATCTATGTAGAATATATGATACTTGACATTCTACACGACATTCTACATAAATTATATGATAATCTACGTAGATTACATAATGATCTACATAAAATATGTTCGTCGATACTCTATATCGAATATGACAGATTCATTTTCCATGGATTTTGAAGTTTAAAATCATTTTCAAACATGTTTTTTTGTTAAAAAAGACTTTTGTACATGATTCACAAGATTTGAATGTTTTTTTTTGTTAAAAAAATGTGTTTTTGGTATATTTTTTTGTTTAAAAATTCTGTTTTTGGTATTTTTTTTTGTTAAAAAATGTTTTCTTTTTAAATCGTCTGCGATACTCTACGTAGAATATATGATACTTGACATTCTACGCGATACTCTACATAGAATACTTGACATTCTACATAGGTTATGTTCATCGGTTCGTCGAATAATCTGGTTCTTAATTGTTGTGTCTTTGATGGTTCAACGTCTTTATGTATTATATTTAGATTTGATTTTTATTCATATAGATATATGATACTTTATATAGAATACATGATATTCTGTACAACATTGATTGTAGCTAGTTTTGTATCTATGTAGAATTTTGTTATTGTTGTACTAGTAATTTGTTATTATTGTATCTATATAGAATACATGATATTCTATACATAATACATTGTAATTAGTTTGTATCTATGTAAATATTGTTATTGCCGTACTAGTAAATTGTTATCGTTGTATCTATATAGAATACATGATATTCTACATAGATTATATGATAATCTACATAATATGTTCGCCGGTTAATTTGTTAAAACTGTTTTTAATGTATTTTACATAGAATACGCGATACTCTACATAGGTTATGAATACTAATGTTAATCTACATAGATTATGAATAGTAATTTGTTAAAATTGTGTTCTTACATATAATTCTATGTAACATTCTACAAAGATTATGAATAGTAATGTTAATCTACATAGATTATGAATAGTAATTTGTTAAAACTGTGTTTTTACATATCGTTCTATGTAACATTCTACATTGATTATGAAAAGTAATTTGTTAAAATTGTATTCTTACATATTATTTTATGTAATATTCTACATAGATTATGAATAATAATGTTTATCTACATAAAAAGATATAGAAATGTATTAAAAAAACATAAAAATATATGAAATATATAAGAAACATAACAATCTACATAAATTATGAATAGTAATGTTAATCTACATAAAAAATATAGAATTATATAACATTCTATATATACACATAATATTTTTATATAGAATACGTTAAATTTTTAGCAATTAAATAATTTTCTATATTGAAAAAAAAAATATTTATTTATAAAAAACTTTTTTTACTATAAAAATCAATTCTCATAAAAGAAAATGAAAATGAAAAAAAGTAAGAGAGAAAGAGAAAAAGCAGATGTTTTTTCTTCCTAAAATACCCTTTGCACACATTTTCAAGATTCTCCACTATCAAAGTTCTAAATAATTAAAAAAATGTCATTTGACAATTTGAGCCATTGATCTTCTTGATCTAATGGTTTCAAATGGTTCCTAGGTTCTCAAAAATATTATATATATATATATATATATATATATATATATATATATGTATGTATGTATGTATGTATGTATGTATGTATGTATGTATGTATGTATGTATGTATTGATCTTCTTGATCTAATGGTTCCAAATTGTTCTTAGGTACTCACAAATATTTAGATTCTTAGAAGAACCCTTCCATATATATATATATATATATATATATATATATATATATATATATATATATATATATATATATATATATATATATATATATATATATATATATATATATATATATATATATATATATATATATATATATCGGCGACATTTTAGCAGTATTAGCGGCGACATGTGTCGCCACTAAAGCCCTCTCATTTTGTAGTGTGTATGTATGTATGTATGTGTATGTATATGTATGTATGTATGTTCGTACGTATATATGTATGTATTTGTGTGTGTGTGTGTGTGTGTGTCTCTATTTATAAAATAAATTTTACGCACATTCACATACATGCAAATTTATGTAAGTATATGTTCACATCAGTTTTAAAGAGTTAGGAGATGTGAATGTATGTGAAACTTGCAGTTTATCTTTATAATGTTAATTAAAACATGTTCATGAAAAATAGTTTAAAAAGTTTTTTTCAAGGTGATATATTTTGGTTCGCTGCATAACGAGTGGTACTCTCTCGAACCACATACACACACATACATACATATATATATATATATACATACATACATATATGTATATATACACACACATATATGTATATATCTCTACATATATACATCTATGTATATATATCTACATACATGTATCTATATATGTATGTATGTATGTGTATATATATATTATATGTATATATATATATGTGTGTGTGTGTAGGGTTGAAATCTTTGTAGACTCAATATTTATGGAGTTCCAAGAAATCAATCGTAGTCATTTGACTAAAAAAATCAATGGTTATTAAAAAACAATTTTTAATTAACATAATAATGCAAGAGGGTATTCTGGTAAAGTTAAAAACTCACTAACTTTTTATCCTCCAATAAAATGCCTACAATCTCTCTTACTTTTTTACATTGTCTCTCTTTTTTTTTCAAGATTTATGTTCCCAAATTTTCTTTTTTTTTTCAGACCACTACAATAAATGTAATACTTGCATTTCTACGTGTTGTAACACGTTACATGCTTTTTCACAAACAATGTTTTCATAAAAACACCTCGTTAAAATTACATGTCAGTGTACAACTCGTGTGATGGTTAGTCAAGTAATAGGCTCTGACTTGTTTAAACACTCGTCGAAAAAATTTTACCGAACACCACAACAAAGTGTTGTAGATAACCAAATTCTAGTGTTATGGATACATATCGTAAATCTTGAACACAAATTTATTAAGTTAAGATATCATGTTAAGATATATAAAAATTGCATACTGACAGTCTCAAGATTTAACATCTAAATATGACAAAGATATTGTAACAACCTAAACTTTAATTAACAACGATAAACATGATTAGCATTAATTAACCAGCTTAATGTTAATTAATATGTTAAATGTAATTTTAATTACATTAAAATTACATTTATTAGCTATGTATTTCTTTATTAAATTAATAAAAGGTACAACAAAGTTATATGATTTAACTATATAAATAGTTATGTATTAAGATGTTAAATTACAAAATAATTAAGTTTGGGATCACATTGTAAATTATGAAAACTATAAGTAAATAAATATCCTAAAAGTGGGATTGTCCGCTCATTTTAACAAAAGAAGAGAAATTCTCTTCTTCTCTAACCTTTCAAAACCCACGGTTCATCATCATAATCATCTTCTTCAATTCACCAAGTTGTTCAACAAAATACAAGAATCAAGCAACAAGAACTTACAAAGATTCAAGGTAAATCCATCACTCTATATGATTGCATGTGTGTTTGAAACCCACGACTTCTGAATTTTATATATACATTTCAAAACCCATTCCAGCAGCGTAGCACATATAAATACATACATAGGTGTAGTCTTGTGGGTGTTTTGATAAGGTTGATAAAAAGAACAAAAGAAAGGATAAGCAAATCCTTAATGATGAGTCTAATACTGATAAATCCATTGATAATGCCCAAACTTATCAGCCAAAAGGCTGCCGATTCAAAGACTTTAAGTCTAGTGGTACCTTGATATTTGAGGGTACTGTAGACCCTATCCAGGCATTGGACTGGATTTGTCACACAGAAGAGATTTTCAATATCTCTGAGTGTTTAGATTCACAAAGAGTCAAGTATGCTGCTGCTCTGTTTGTTGGAGCTGCCCGCGCGTGGTGGAAGACACAGAGGAGTATCTACGGAGAGGACGTCATCCAAACACTTGAGTGGGAGCAATTTCTCGACATGTTCAACGCTAAGTACTGTCCCACGGATCGGCAAGATAGAATGGAAGTTCAATTGATGCAATTGACTCAAGGCGACAAGACGGTCGATGAATACGAGCACGAGTTCTCACGACTGTGTGGCTATTCATCTTATCAAGTAGCCACAGAAGAAAGAAAGATGAATCGATTTCGCAGATGATTAAACCCAAAGTATCGTCAGCCGATGAGTGGTAACAAATACAAGACGTACTTGGAGATGGTGGAAGCAGTCAGACAAATTGAAATCGAATACCTAGAGTATGGTGAACAATTAGGCGTAACTCAGACCAATCCTACATGCCCTTCTCCACCAAAGAAGCAACGATTCAGCAGATTCTTCAAGACAGGAAAGACCCCGTCTCAACAGACTGATCAGTATAGCTCTCCTCAGAAGGCCAAGTCTTATGCGATTCAATCAGAACATCGAGTGTGCAAAAGGTGTAGGAAATCACATACTGGGTTATGTAATCCAATAGATGTGATATGTTATGTTTGCAGCAAAATCGGTCATAGTAGCAAGGAATGCCCATCAAAAGGTCTTGGTTGTTCCACGTGTGGAAAACCGGGACACTTTAATCATCAATGTCTAATGAGAAGTAATAGTCAATCCCAGTCATATGCCAGAGGTTCAATAATGAAGAGCACTGCTGCAACTCCATCAGCCAAAGCCCGTGCCTATCAGATCACAGCCGAAGAAACAGAGGAAATGCCAGATGCGGCCATGAGTATGTTTTGCTAAATTAAATACGTGTATCATTTGATCCTACTATAAAACTGTTCATTCATCTTTACAACATTTTTCATGCCAATTAACCAAGTTAATTGCCTAGCTTCATACTATTCTTGATACTGAAACAACTGCCAATAACCTAATTTCACAACCAAGTATTGCTCGTTAATAACACAGTCTTCAATCTCGACCTCATTCCGATTCCATAGAAACATTTTTAAAAATAGGATCGCTAAGGAGATCAGGAGAAAGGTTTTCTATTCTTGATTTAAATCAACTTGTGATTTCAAACAAGTCTTGAATTCGACTGTACAACTTTGTCATCGATAGTGTATATGCAGATGACATATAAGTTGTATCAGTTGATGCTATAACATTAATATAACATTAATATGTTTTCTGACAAGAAATTCTATCTATAAGCTATATATGTACCAGTGTTTGAATCATGTATGATTCAAAAGCTTTAAGGAAACCCAAACATGAATCTTAAACACAAGCTTCTTCGTAAAGCTTTGTAATATGAAAGATTACAGTGTGTATCATAATGAGGCAAAGGTAGAAGTTGTTGAGTCAATGAAATTAAATGAGAAGAATGGTGTTTGAACCCCATTGTCAAGCACCCAATGCCCGTATGAATTGAAATAAAATATGTCAGAGATACAAAGCTAGAGTCAAATGAGAAATAAAGAGAAAATTCTATAAGAATTAAGCGATTGGTCTTGAATGACCAATGAAAGTCAATTATAAGTCTATACACATGTAAATATGGAATTCATATTCCATTGTCTTGTCAATAAAAGTCTTGGCAGAAGCAAAAGAAAAGTCATCTCAAGTCTTGATACTAGTCAGCACAAATCAAAAGTCTGCTACGCGATTGATGATAATAATTTATCATCAATGAATGAAATTGATCTATAATACCGATGTGAGATTCCAAAAGCACTACAATTAGTTCAAGATCAAAAGAAAAGAGATATAAGTTCTCTTAATAATTAAAATGATAATATTGAGAAACTTACCGGTTATAAAAGCCAAAGAAGCATAAATCATGAAATACAGATGATGCTCAATAGACACCAGCATGTTTATGTCAGATTATGGGAATACATAGATACTTTGTAATTTCCTCAGTTACATTTATCTGAACATAGACAACTTCGGGGACGAAGTTATGCGTGGTGGAGCCCATTCTGTAACAACCTACACTTTGCTTTACTCTAACGACTAGTTTAACGTTAGCTAAAAAGATTTAAATGTAAATCAATTACATTATTAACAAAGTAAATTCAGTTTAAATTACTGAAAATTATGTCAAGAATAAAATAAGTCATAATAAAACAAATGTGTTAATTATGTAATTGTGACAAGTTAAATGTGTTTAATTATATAGTTTGTTATGTCTAAAGTGAAGAAATAAAAGATATGCAACTTTTAGGGCTAAGTTGTAATATAAAATATATACAAGTTTTGTGGTCAAATTGTGAAATTAAACAAACTTTATTTAGTTAAATCCCCAAATTGATGCATCTGATCTTAGTAAATCAATTTCAAGTCTCTCTACTTCTCTCAAACTCAAAACACACGGTTTTCTACTTCATCATCAAGATTTCAAATTCTTGACAACAAGAACTCAAGATTAAAGTTGAGAAAATTAAGAAGGCTTCAAGTGTCAATCAACTACAAATAGTCAAGGTAATAATTATCTTAAAAGTCTTTCTTTGATCCAAAATGAAGCCTACGGTTCTGGGAATTTCATGAACCCAAAATCGATTTCCAAATCATGAAATTGAGATAAGTTTAGTGTTATAAATCAGAAAATGAACTCATGCATGTATTTAATTGATGTTCAATTGCATTTTTGAAGCCTAAGTATCATGATTTATATAAAGTCAGAAACTTAATTATTTGGTTCTGCATATGTGTTTCGCTTCTGTTATATGTTCGAGAATAAGAGGCCAAGAAGGCCATTGGCCTTCGGCCATGGCATGATAAAAATGTATATGTGTTGTGGTTCATGATTAGATGTAGAAATGGCCTTTATTCCTTCAAATGGCTGCTTGAAATGTCGAAAATCAGAAGGAAAAACAGAATGAAATAGGTGTTGTGCAGGTGGTGTTATGTGCGTGTGTTTGTATTGAATGCCGAGACCCCAAGACAAATACTGAAACCTCATGGGTTCGGTAATTTCATGTCTACCGAAACAACCAAAACCATGCTGAAAATTGACGGCTACTGAGAGCAATAGAAATTAATACCAAAACCTTGATGGTTTCGGTAATTCCCTCGTACCGAAACAAACAGAAACATTCAGCAGTATAGGACATATAGAAATTCATGTGTGTACAGTATATATATAAAATAGGAATAAGATCAGTAACAGCACCAACATATATAGATAAAAGCATAACAATTTCTTACCTGTTTAAGATAGATCTCGAATGCACAGAACAAATTATCAGCCCCTGTTTCCTTTCTTTCTTTCTTTTTCTATGTATAAAAAAAACTGATATGTGCAGAATTTTGTGTGTGTCGATATAGATAGAAACAGAAAGAGTGCATGCAATAGTCTTTTTATTCTTTTCTTTGTGTGTGGCTGCACTCGACAAAAACAGAAACTGAAAGCAACATTTCAGCAACTCATTTTCTTTTATAAATAAGACATGTGTGTGTGGCTGTGTGTATAGAAACAGAAAGCAGGAAACGCAACAGCTTTTCCTTCCCTTTTTAGCACATTTTAATTACCGAATTGAGGAATATGTGTATGTATGTGTCGACTGTATAGAAGCAGAAACAGCAGCCCTCAACAATTTATAAGTACATATTCACTATATATAGAAGCATGTAAGTGTTTTGTTCATATGTCTGTGTGGGTTTTGATGTATAAATTGAAAACAGCACCAGCAAATTGTTATATTTATTTATTTATACTCCAAATGTGCAGCTATGTGTTTGCTATTTGTGATATGTGGACGGCAGCCCCTTAAAATCTTATTTAACTCATCATCTTGCATTTGTGTATGTGTTTTATAAGTTTAAAACAGAGAGTAAGCAACAAGTGATATGTATTAATGCGCTTTATTAATACTGTAGTAGCAGTGAAATAACATCAGCAACATAATATGCCATTAATCCTTGGGTGTTTCTGCTGTAATCGTTTTAAAACAGAAATGTATAGTGTGTACAGGTGGTGTGTTGGGTCTATGTGTTTACATGTAGGCATCAAGTCAAAGATATATCTATATGTGTGATCACATAATGAACATCACAAGAGACTTAATCAAATTGAATACTTATTTAATTAAAATAAGTGAAAGTGTATTCGCATAACGAGTCAAACAAACAACACATGACATGAATATATATGTAATAATTATAGGAATACATTAGACATAGATATTGCTTATAAGCAACTAAATAAGACAAAGCATTAGTACGATATACATATTTATCTCCCAGATATAAAATGCACATAAGATCACAAAGTTATTAAAATCATGTCAAGGCTAAATCATAAGCCTAATTCTGATTCAACAAAGTCTGAGATGACGCGAAAAGTCAAAGAATGCAATAAGTCCATACATAAGCTTCAGAAAGTCCGAAAATTTAACAGAAATACACAATTATATTGTGTAACGACATAAAAGCTTATGTAAATTAATTTGTCATGCAAATAACAGGTTCAGCTAATCTGAACTGTGTTATAAAGTCAAAATCTGTAAAGCCAAGCCAGAAAATTCAAGATAAAGTAATTAAAGTCAAGCTCAGTCAATAAAGCCAAGCCAAAGTCAAAGAAGCAAGTCAGAGCCAAAGTTAATAAAGTCAGAGCTAAAGTCAGTAAAGTCAAAGCTAAAGTCAAATCCTGAGATAACTCAGGTGGTGGATTTAATCTGCTTGCGAAAGTCAAAGCCAACAGTCATGCCATAAAAACCAATAACAGTGAGTTATAAATATAACTGTATACATGCTTGTCTTCCTGTGAGACATATTGTTGTTCTAGCTTTATTTGAAAGTCTATATGCTCAGCTAGAATGTGACCTGTGCACACCTTGGTACGGTGATGCCCTGTGGATCATAATAGCTTTTAATATATCATCATACACACTTGTCTTTACAGTCTGAATTAGTCTTGGATATATTATTGTTGCTATCTTGATTCATTACTTTGAATGCCAATTGCCTTGATATCAAGGCTTTCATATGCTTCCGTATAATTCAAGTCTGAGAAAGTCTATGTCAGTCTGTGATTAAGTCTACTCCGATGTTTGCCCATGTTGTCTTACTGGTAGCTAGCCCAGTATGTGGTTGGCCCCCACAATTAAAAGTGTGTAAGTGGGATTAAACATCATCCGATCTTAAGTCCTATGTCTCACAATGTCTCACAATGTCTGGCTGATAGCGGCAGTCATGTCAAAATCGCGCTTAAAGTCAAAGTCAGAGATTAAAGTCAAAAGTCAAAGTCAAGTCTCCGCTTAAAATTGTCATGGCATGTTAACTGTTAAATCTATTATCTCACTAAGCACCGCTTACAGTTGTTATTGAATCTTTTTACAGGAAAGTTCAAAGGAAAAAGTCCAGTTGGCCCAAGTCTTTAGGATCTGCACGCTCGAATTGGAAGTCACTAGACCACTACTTCAACTGAAATTGGTATCGAATGAATTGATTATGGTGGTGGTTTGGGTAGAAGCAATGACATGCAATGTGGTTATGTACTAGATTAGTGTCATTGTGCCCTTTATAGTTTACTTTTAAACTTATTGTAAAATAATCTTAATTTCTGTAATGACTTAATTCCGCATTTTATTAATTTTATCTTAGTTGTGATTGATGTTGTATTGCTCCTTGAGACCTAGTCATTCAGGACTGCCCCGTAAAGGGAGGTCTTGACAGATATCATCTCAAGATTTACAAGAATGTCAACCTAAATAATTACAAGAATAGATTCACAGGTATGCGACAAATACCTCTGAAGATAATGGATATAAATTTGAAAGGAGATTCAGAATGGATCTGAATAACTTTACAAGAACTTGTAATAAAAAAGAACTAGTGAAAATTTTTCAAAGATAATGGTAATGAAGTTAAGTTAGTCAACTAGAGAACACTCCCAATGAGATCAAGTCTGAAATTAATGTTTTGATAGATCATTTTACCGTCACATTTGATAAAGGAACAATAATATTAAATTGATAAAAATCATGTTATGTTTATTGTGATAAAGGAGATCAACATGATATCTTTAATGTTGTTCTATTTTGCATGTTTTAAAAATCCAAGAACAAATTTGAAGTTATTCTAAAATTATTCAATAGCTGCTTGTTGTCGTGAGAACCACAACAAGACTTAAGAGGCTACTGCGGTTTTTGGTCGATATTCATGGGTGATAAATATGACAAAGGTTGAATCAAATTCACAGGTATTTGTTACAAACAAATATTGTACAGACCTACCGATTGAGACCACTTTGTGGATCATAGCCATGAGTCATCTAAAAAACGTAATCCTCAGTACCTGAGATGTCTGCGTACTTCAGTGCGAGAACCGTTGTACACTTAACCTAATGTTATCCGTAACTAGGTGATCATAACGGTTTGAGGCTGGATGCAGTGGGAGCCGTGCTGGAGCCCTAGATAGTCAAGATGGGATTTCCACATTCTTTTAACTAAGAAGAGATATTTTTGGGCCCTTCGGTGATCGATACTGAAAGAAATGTGTGGCTACGCTCGGACAGAACTGATGTGCTCTAGTCTATCTATTATAGTTAAATATGAGATCAGGGAGTTGAGAAACATGATCGTGTTCGCTACGGTTAATCTAATTCATGCTTAGCTTTCACATTGAAATATCACGATGCATAGGATATAACCTAATTTCTTTTCGGAAGGCTGTTTCATTAAGAATGCCCGAATGGGAGTAAGAGTTTCAATGACATTGGTTGTCTAAAGTGTCTAGCCATGACTTGTTTTAGGTGCATGTTGTAGGATAGTAATCTCATCTTACATAAGTAGGAGTATGTTAGTGTATGACGTATCAAGATGACATCACTACTGCATCATGGTTAATTTCATAAAACACTTGAGGGTTACATCGATGAGCACAACCGAGCAGATGCAATCGAACAAATGAACAAATGATATTGTATATTTATTTTTGGCACAAAATGATTATTGAGATTAAACTAATTACCATGTGATAATTAATCTAAAAGTACGGGGACTAAAACTGCAATATTAGATACTATAGTGATTTAATTGTCATTGGATGATAGTTAAATAATAATCTAGTCTTTTATTTATTATTACATATTAAATAAAAGATGCATTTATTTGATTGACATTATCATCTCATTATCATCTAATTATTAGATAATTAGATTAAATAGAGATAATTATAAATAACTAGGCAAAAAATTATGCAAGAAAAAAAACCATCAAAAGTATAAAATTTTTTCGATTAAGTCCTCACTTCATTTTTTTTTTCTTTATAAGTCCCCAAACTGCTTAAACTTTTTAAATTCACCTTTAATCTGTTATAACAGGTTAACATGCTTAAACCTATTTTGCAAAAACCATCACAGTATAAATTTTTTTTCGATTAAGTCCCCCACCATATTTGTTGTTGTTGTTATTATTATTGATAATCTTTTAATTATAATAAAAATATTTATTTAAGATATTATTTTTTTCTTAAGATTTAAAATTATTTTTTTATATTTACTATGGATATTTATTTATATTTATATTACGATAATATGATATATCATTGTTCATTTATGATTATTATGTGAGTTCTTTTGATTTTTAACTTTTCGATAAAATAGAATGAATCATTCTGTTTTTTATTTTTTTCAATCTTTTAAAAACGACGATGTCTTCCGATTTAATTTTCCAATAATAAATAATAGTTGTAGCAATTTGCGTTCAGAAAAACGGAATGGATTACAGAATGTTAAAAAATTACGATAATCCATTTAGTTTTCCAAATGAAAATAACTACATTTTTTATTTACGATCAAAACTTAAAAGTGGATGAGTTTGTCATTTTTTTAAAATCAAATAAAATAAATTTGTTATGGCTACAACTATTTTAGTTAAGGGTTCGTCATTTTTTTGAATCGTTGATGATCAGTTATACAAATTTTCATTTAGATAAATAAAATGAGTTGTAGTTTCATATACTCGAGAATTTAAAAATAAGAATAAATCATACTTTTATGCATTCGAAATAATTAAAAGTTAACTTAAGTTTTTTTTTTGGAAAATTGAAAATCGAATTAGAACCGATTAAAAAAAATCGGAATAGTTCGTCTTCTTTTATTGAATATTATAAACTCAAAATATTAATATAATAATACTAAGTAAACAATAATATCATATATAATCATTAATAATAATATTAGTAATATAAAAGTAATAAATAATCCACAGTAATATAAAAAGTAATTAAATCTTACGAAAATTTTAAAATTGTAAATAAATAAGTTTAATGTAATTAAAAAAATTTCTATAATAATAATAGTTATTATTATTACAAATTGAATTGGGACTTAATCGAAAAAATTTTATACTTTCATGGTTTTTTACAAAATAGATATAGCCCAATAACCTGCTTAGCTGGTTGCAAGTTACATTTGGACTGATTCAACGAGTTTTAATTGGTTTAATGACTTAGAAAAAAACATGAAAAGGGGACTTAAGCGAAATTTTTTATACTTTTAGGGTTTTGGCATAATTTTTCCAAATAAATATCTAGTCATTTATATATTAATTAAATAATATACAAAGACAAACATTATAATTTATTGAATTAGTTATATAATTATAAAGATAATTATATGGGTAATAGTTTAATATTAAAGATAATTATTAGGATATATTATATTATTATATTATAGTTTAATTAAACCCTAAAGGGTAGTTTTTGGTAAAAATTTTTTATCTCTCCTATTTATAAATTCTCTTTTTTCTCTCTTTCTCTTCATTTAAACGCTAAAAAAAATCTGTCAACTCTTCCTTTCTCTCTTCCTCTCTCTCTAAACCCTAGAAACCATCACACTGTATTTTTCCGGCCACTTGCCGGGGACCACCTGCAACCACCACCAGGTCCATTCCTTTTCCATCTCCATCTCGTACTTCCTCTCGCTCGCTTGGGTTTTCTCTCGATCTCTCAAACGGCGGCTGCAGGCTACCACAAAACCCTAGTGTCGCTGCACCACCACTCCGTCGCCTCCATTGCCCTCACGACTGCCACCACCACTCGGTCTCTCCACGACAACACTCACCAAGACATGAAGCTTCTTTGTAAATGTGTCTTTTGAATGTTTTCTGTATATGATTCACAAGATTTGAATATTTTTTTTGTTTAAAAATGTGTTTTTGGTATATTTTATATTAGTTGTATACCAAGTGTTTGATAAAATATCTAAATGAAATCTTTTTTTTTTTGTTTCAGTTCGTCTACGATACTCTACGTAGAATGTATGATACTTGATATTCTACGCGATACTCTAAATAGAATACTTGACATTCTACATAGATTATGTTCATCGGTTTGTCGGAGGTTTTTGGTTCCTAATGGTTGTGTCTTTGATGGTTTAACGTCTTTATGTATTCTATCTAGATTTGGTTTGTATTTTTATAGCTATATGATACTTTATATAGAATAAATAGTATTCTATACATAATTGATTGGAACTAGTTTGTATTTATGTAGAATATTGTTATTGTTGTACTAGTAATTTGATATTGTTATATCTATATACAATACATGATAGTCTATATAGAACTGATTTTAGCTAGTTTGTATCTATGTAGAATATTGATACTGTCGTATTAGTAAGTTGTTATTGTTGTATCTATATAAAATACATGATATTTTCCATAGATTACATGATGATATACATAGAATATGTTCGCCAGTTAATTTATTAAAACTGTGTTTTTAATGTATTTATACATAGAATACATGATACTCTACATAGAATACATGATAATATACATATAATACGTTTACCAGTCTATCTGTTATTGTTGTATCTATATATCTTACATATCATTCTATGTAAAACGTATGAAATATATAAGAAACATAACATATGACATAAATTATGAATAGTAATGCCTATCTACATAAAAATATGAAATGTATAAGAAACATAACTATCTACATAAACTATCAATAATAATGTCAATCTACATGTAACACCCCTCCCGATCCCGGAAATGCCACGTCAATATAATATCATAAGTGGCAATAACGCAACGGATCTATAACACACGTGTCATAGGGTAATGCAGATTATGGCTAATTAAAAACTTTAAACACAAAGTTAATACATTCAAATCCCAGATTGACAAAACGTACAAATCCCGGTCACTGGATACATCGACCCCAAAACAACCATTATACAAGTTCTATACAACATATGGAACTACCACGGATCTTCAATTCAACCTTGACTCTATCTCGGCTGCGGCTGAGATCCTTTCTGATTCCCTGAACATGTTAGACTCGATAACGTGAGCTATAAAGCCCGTGAGCACGCGAGGGTTGACACTGCACAGAACACATAGCACATAGCACGCAAACCCTGTCCCTGCCCCTGTCCCGATTGCCCGACACACATCTCAGGTATAAAGCACAAGTATGAGATCGGAGTACACATAGCCCTGCGGGGACCCCTCCCCGGTGGACACATTGCACACAGCAATGGTCGGTAATACCCTGTAGCACGGAAGCTACCCGGCTACAGGCCCTGCCGTATATATACGCCCCAAGGACTGTAAGGGACAGTCAACCCGCGCGATTCCCCTTCGCGACTTATCGTCCGTATGGAACTCATCACGGACCCCTGAACCGATCTCGCATCTCATACATAACACGTATAAGGAATAGAGCATACCTGAGGTTCACGTCCCTGTCTCACATAGATATAACACGCACAAGATAGCAACACAGCTAAAATCATAAAGACGGCGCGCGTTTGGAAAAGTCTCGAGTACTCACCTGATTGGTTCCCCGAAGTTTGGCCTCCCTGTTCGAACCCTGCTCGAGATCCACTAGTCCCTGTAATCACACGGATAGCCCAACAATCAATCGCAATTCCCAATTAACACATATCACATGATTACAACAATTCGGACTCAAATCAAACTCGATAACCCCACGGAACCGAAACCCGCCCAATACTCGAAACTCGACTCAAACCCGATTCAAGGCAATCCCAAACAAGACCCCAACCCCAGTAAAACACAGCCCAAGCAATCCCGAAGGAAACCCGACACTAATACGACCCAACCCCTTTTTACAAAGTTAAACTCGGATTTTCAATGCAGGCAGTTAGTCGCGCCGCGGACCCCCTGGTCGTCGCGCCGCGACACCGCGAAATCCCTGTTCTTGACCTGCGATTTTCAGCTTCAGCCCAGGAGTACTAAACTCCATCCATACCCGAATTAGTCACAAATAAGCATACAAAAACCATACATAACCTGCCTCTTTGAGTTATCAACCAATTCCCAAATCATAACAACATACATACATCAATTGGAGGCTATTCTCAAGAACCCTTACCTTGATTGAGCTCAAGAACACACAAGAAGAAGAAGAAGAAGCTAAATCCCAAGGTTTTACAATCAAAATCTGAGGCTTGGGGCTTCAATTCTGCTGCTGGAGCTCACAAATACACACACATATACACTTAGGGTTCACACAAATGGATAAGGGGGAAAAGAGGCTAAGCACCTATATACGTCTCTATCTCACTCGGTCCCGAATCCATTAACCCGAACCCGATATCACATTTTCAATATTTATGCCCATTTAACCCATTTAATCCCACGATCCCAACAATATAATCCGTTCATTAAATTTATAACCCGATGACACGCAAGCCCAATCCCGACACGTATTAATCCACGAAACGGGATATAATCGGACCAACCCAATATTAATAAATTATTTATCCACTAAAATAATTCCACGTACCAGGTCAAATTAACGGATGTTACAAATCCTCCCCTCTTAAAGAGATTCCGTCCCGGAATCTAACTCGAATTCTGGAATAGGTGAGGATATTTCGCTCGCATTTCTGACTCGGGCTCCCAAGTAGCGTTGGTACCCTTATGGTGTCTCCACTGAACAAGTACCAAGGCAATCTCTTTATTCCTCAGCTTTTTGATCTTTCGGTCGGTCACGGCCTCGGGTTGCTCCACATATCGCAGCTGGTCATCGACTGTAATCTCAGATAAGGGCACATACTGGTCATCTATAGCCAGACACTTCCGGAGATGACTCACGTGAAACGTATCGTGCACACCGGCCAACTCCGAAGGCAATCGCAGTCGATAGGCCTGATCCCGGACTCTCTCAACAATCTCGAACGGCCCAATATACCGCGGACTCAGCTTCCCACGATGTCTAAACCGGATAACCCCTTTCCACGGCGACACCTTAAGCAACACGCGGTCCCCGACACTGAACTCTAACTCTTTCAGACGGCGATCTGCATAGCTCTTCTGACGGCTCTGGGCGACCCTCATATGCTCCCGAATCACGGCCACTTTGTCACTGGTCTCTTGCAATAACTCCGGCCCGCTAATAGGTCGCTCACCGACCTCGCCCCAACACACTGGGGTCAGGCACTTACGCCCATATAGTGCCTCAAACGGAGCCATTTTAATCGTGGCGTGATAGCTGTTATTATACGCGAACTCGACCAACGGTAAATGCACGTCCCAATTGCCGCTGAAGTCGATAGCACACGCTCGCAACATATCTTCGAGGGTTTGATTAGTGCGCTCGGTCTGCCCGTCAGTCTGCGGTCTATACGCCGTGCTTAGCTGAACTTTGGTGCCCAATTCCCGCTGGAAACTCTGCCAGAAACGAGACGTAAACCGCGTATCCCTGTCCGAAGTAATCGACATCGGAATCCCATGCCGCGATACTACCTCGTTAATATACAGTCTCGCTAATTGATCCATGGTAATAGTACCCCGTACGGCTAAGAAGTGCGCACTCTTCGTTAGTCGATCCACTATAACCCAGATCATGTCATTCCCGCGGACCGTGCGTGGAAGTCTTACAATGAAATCCATCGTAATATGATACCACTTCCACTCGGGGATTTCCAACGGCTGTAGATGCCCGTGCGGCTTCTGATGCTCGGCTTTGACTCTGAGACACGTCATGCACTGCTCAACATATCGGCCCACATCTCTTTTCATTCCCGGCCACCAGTAGAAGTCACGGAGATCACGATACATCTTAGTACTCCCCGGATGCACAGATAGCCTCGACCGATGCGACTCATCAAGAATCAACTGTCGCAAATTCCCGACCCTCGGGACCCAGACCCTATCATGAAACATAAACAGCCCACGATCGTCCCTGATCAACGACTCAAGCTGCCCGATCAATCGTTCACGCTTCACATTATCGCCTCGCAGGCCCTCCTGCTGCGCTATTCTCAGACTGTCGATCAATGTCGAGGTAATCTCAAGCCTCGAAGCTCTGGAAATCACAGTCTGGCCGCATGCCCTACGGCTTAGCGCGTCAGCTACCACATTAGCCCGACCCGGGTGGTACTGAATCTCGCAATCGTAGTCCTTAAGCAACTCAAGGCTACGGCGCTGTCGCATATTCAGATCTTTCTGGCTAAACAGGTATTGAAGACTCTTATGATCGGTATACACAACGAACCGAGACCCATACAGATAATGACGCCAAATCTTCAACGCAAACACTATGGCGTCCAACTCTAAATCGTGCACGGTATGGTTCTCCTCGTAAGTCTTTAGCTGGCGCGAAGCATAAGCGATCACCTTCCCTCTCTGCATCAGAACGCAACCCAAACCCGACCCTGAAGCATCACAGTATACCACAAAATCATCGGTACCCTCTGGCAAGGCCAACACTGGAGCCTGACACAACCGGGTCTTCAATTCTCTGAACGCACGCTCCTGATCCTCGGACCACTCAAACGGAACGGACTGCCGTGTCAATCTCGTCAACGGCAAGGCAATCCTCGAGAAATCCTGGATGAAGCGTCTATAGTACCCGGCGAGACCTAGAAAACTACGAATCTCAGGCACCGATCTCGGAGGCTCCCAACTCATCACCGCCTCAATCTTGGCCGGATCCACCTTTATACCCTCGGCACTGACCACGTGACCCAAAAACTGCACTTCCCGAAGCCAAAATTCACATTTGGACAGCTTCGCATACAACCTCTCCCTGCGCAGCACAGTCAAAATCTCTCGGAGGTGCTGCTCGTGGTCTTCGGCACTCCGCGAATAGATAAGGATATCATCGATGAACACGATCACGAATCTATCCAACATAGTTCTACACACCCGATTCATTAAATCCATGAAAGCGGCGGGTGCGTTAGTCAAACCGAACGGCATTACAAGGAACTCGTAATGCCCATAGCGAGTCCGAAACGCTGTCTTCGGCACATCCTCGTCCCTGACCCTCAACTGATGATAACCCGATCGCAAGTCGATCTTGGAGAAGTAACTCGAGCCCTGGAGCTGATCAAACAGGTCGTCGATACGTGGAAGCGGATAACGATTCTTCACAGTCACTTTATTCAATTCCCGATAGTCGATACACATCCGCATACTACCGTCCTTCTTTTTCACGAAAAGCACTGGCGCACCCCACGGCGACGAACTAGGACGGATAAATCCACGATCCAGAAGCTCCTGCAACTGAGACATCAGCTCTCGCATCTCTGTCGGTGCCAGCCTATAAGGCGTCTTAGCAATCGGCACCGCCCCAGGAACAAGATCGATCCGGAATTCTACTTGGCGATCTGGCGGTAACCCAGGCAACTCCTCTGGGAATACCTCAGGGAACTCACGAATCACCGGAATATCCTCTAAGGTCTTCTTTTCCTTCCTCGCGTCAACTACATAAGCTAGGAAGGTCTCGCACCCTTTAGAGACATATCTCTGAGCCCTGGCCATAGACACAATCCCGATATCTCCCTTACGACGTTCCCCATACACAATCACACTCTCACTGTCAGAAATGGGTATACGGATGATCTTCTTGGCACACAGAATATCAGCCCGTCTGGCAGTCAACCAGTCCATACCCACTATCACATCAAAGCTACTGACCTCAATCGGCAGCAAATCGATCGCAAACTGATGGGAATCTATTTCTAACACACAGCCCCGATAAACACGACTCACTAACATTGAGCTCCCATCAACCCTCTCAACAATTAACGGAACAGATAAAGGAGAAGCAGACACACTAAAATACGCACAAAATGTAACAGACACATAGGAGCGATCTGCCCCGGAATCAAATAACACACGAGCTCGAAGTCCGTTAAGGATGTACGTACCCGAAACAACGTCTGTAGCATCCCGTGCCTCCTCTGCGGTAGCCTGAAACACACGCCCGCGGCCTCTCGGAACTGTCTCACGGCGGCTGGACGACGACGGCTCGGCCCTGGCCCCACTCGAACTAGCACCCTGTACTGCCGGCCCCGGCTCTGGACAGTCCCTGACTCGATGCCCTGGTCTCCCACATCTGAAACACAACGGCTCAGGCACCGTACAAACTGAAGCGGCGTGGCCCCGCTGGCCGCACCGGAAACAACATGGCTGCTCCGATAAACACTGTCCGGAATGGCGCCGGTGACATTTCGGGCACTCCCGATCACCATACGAGCTCTCAACACGACTACCGGACGCCTGGGACCCCTGTCCCACACTACTCTGGCTCTGTACTCCCGACCCCTGACTCTGGCCCTGACCCTGGCCCTGACCCTGACGTCTCGATCGACGATCTCGACCCCGGTCCCTATCCCGTCTCTGACCCGACCCTTGCCCTGAAGTCTGCCCAAAACCCTGACCTGAAAACTGCCACTGATCCGGACGCTGATCACTGGGGGCGTCCCCGGAAGACCTCCATACACTGGACGGCTGATCAAAAGTCCCAGTACGCTGCCTCTGGGAAGAGGGCTGCTCCCTCTGCTTGAGGATCTCTCGCTCCCTCATGCGGGCCATCTCAAGAGCTCTGGCGAAAGTCGGAGTATCGTGTAGCCCTACGAACTCCCGGATATCTGATCGAAGCCCATCTATAAACGCATCGGCTTTACGGCTCTCGGTATCCACATGCTGAGGCGCAAACTGTGAGTACTCATTGAATCGATCAACATATCGCTGCACCGTCATATTACCCTGCTGCAAATGGAGGAATCGGCGCTCCATCTCCCGTCTCTCATCCCTCGGAACGTACTGTAGCTCAAACATAGCCCTGAACTGCTCCCAGGTCATAGCATAAGCGGCGGACTCAGTCATCGACGACTCAATCGATTTCCACCACTGCAAAGCACCGCCCCGTAACTGATATGCGGCGTACCCAACCATATCTCTAGGATCCACATGGGCCACTCGGAACGCGCCCTCAATCTCACGCTCCCACGCGATGGCCGCCCCCGGCTCACCGTCACCCCGAAACTGCGGCGGAGCCCCTGTCATGAAATCTTTGAAGGACCCGCCCCGCTGCGAAGATGACGAAGCACCACCCCTAGACTCAGTCTCGGCACGCTGAATAACTGGCCCCAAACTCTGACCCTGCTCACGCTCTTGCTCTTTCTGCTTCCTGTAAAACTCGGTAAGAACGTCTAGCAGCTCTGATTTCCGGATATACTCGTCACTGGGCGGCTTACCCGCGCCCGAACCCTCACCCTGATCTGCCATGATAATCTGCACAAAGCAAAATGATTAATCACAAGGGATAAATCACCCAGCATTATACACTAAGCCAGGTCGGTTAATCCACTATATAATCGCAAACGATCCCCCATGAACCGGAACAAGGTCTAAGTTAAGCATCCACTAATGATACTCAAGCTTCAAACCACAAGCTCTGATACCATGCTGTAACACCCCTCCCGATCCCGGAAATGCCACGTCAATATAATATCATAAGTGGCAATAACGCAACGGATCTATAACACACGTGTCATAGGGTAATGCAGATTATGGCTAATTAAAAACTTTAAACACAAAGTTAATACATTCAAATCCCAGATTGACAAAACGTACAAATCCCGGTCACTGGATACATCGACCCCAAAACAACCATTATACAAGTTCTATACAACATATGGAACTACCACGGATCTTCAATTCAACCTTGACTCTATCTCGGCTGCGGCTGAGATCCTTTCTGATTCCCTGAACATGTTAGACTCGATAACGTGAGCTATAAAGCCCGTGAGCACGCGAGGGTTGACACTGCACAGAACACATAGCACATAGCACGCAAACCCTGTCCCTGCCCCTGTCCCGATTGCCCGACACACATCTCAGGTATAAAGCACCAGTATGAGATCGGAGTACACATAGCCCTGCGGGGACCTCTCCCCGGTGGACACATTGCACACAGCAATGGTCAGTAATACCCTGTAGCACGGAAGCTACCCGGCTACAGGCCCTGCCGTATATATACGCTCCAAGGACTGTAAGGGACAGTCAACCCGCGCGATTCCCCTTCGCGACTTATCGTCCGTATGGAACTCATCACGGACCCCTGAACCGATCTCGCATCTCATACATAACACGTATAAGGAATAGAGCATACCTGAGGGTTCACGTCCCTGTCTCACATAGATATAACACGCACAAGATAGCAACACAGCTAAAATCATAAAGACGGCGCGCGTTTGGAAAAGTCTCGAGTACTCACTTGATTGGTTCCCCGAAGTTTGGCCTCCCTGTTCGAACCCTGCTCGAGATCCACTAGTCCCTGTAATCACACGGATAGCCCAACAATCAATCGCAATTCCCAATTAACACATATCACATGATTACAACAATTCGGACTCAAATCAAACTCGATAACCCCACGGAACCGAAACCCGCCCAATACTCGAAACTCGACTCAAACCCGATTCAAGGCAATCCCAAACAAGACCCCAACCCCAGTAAAACACAGCCCAAGCAATCCCGAAGGAAACCCGACACTAATACGACCCAACCCCTTTTTACAAAGTTAAACTCGGATTTTCAATGCAGGCAGTTAGTCGCGCCGCGGACCCCCTGGTCGTCGCGCCGCGACACCGCGAAATCCCTGTTCTTGACCTGCGATTTTCAGCTTCAGCCCAGGAGTACTAAACTCCATCCATACCCGAATTAGTCACAAATAAGCATACAAAAACCATACATAACCTGCCTCTTTGAGTTATCAACCAATTCCCAAATCATAACAACATACATACATCAATTGGAGGCTATTCTCAAGAACCCTTACCTTGATTGAGCTCAAGAACACACAAGAAGAAGAAGAAGAAGCTAAATCCCAAGGTTTTACAATCAAAATCTGAGGCTTGGGGCTTCAATTCTGCTGCTGGAGCTCACAAATACACACACATATACACTTAGGGTTCACACAAATGGATAAGGGGGAAAAGAGGCTAAGCACCTATATACGTCTCTATCTCACTCGGTCCCGAATCCATTAACCCGAACCCGATATCACATTTTCAATATTTATGCCCATTTAACCCATTTAATCCCACGATCCCAACAATATAATCCGTTCATTAAATTTATAACCCGATGACACGTAAGCCCAATCCCGACACGTATTAATCCACGAAACGGGATATAATCGGACCAACCCAATATTAATAAATTATTTATCCACTAAAATAATTCCACGTACCAGGTCAAATTAACGGATGTTACACTACATAAAAATATACTGATTTATATAACATTCTATATGGATACATAATAATTCTATATAAAATATGTTAATTTTTTAGCAGTTTAATAATTTTCTATATAGAAAAATATATTTTTCTTATAAAAAATATTTTTATTAATAGAAAAAATTCACATGAAAGAAAGAGAAAATGAAAATGAAAAAAAGGAAGAGAGAAAAAGAAAAAACATATTTTTTGCTTCCAAAAATACCATTTGCACACATTTTCAAGATTCACCATTATCAAAAGTCTAAATAATTACAAAAATGTCGTTCGACAATTTTCAGCCATATATCTTCTTGATCTAATTACCACAAATTGTTTTTGGGTCCTCCCAAATTATATATATATATATATATATATATATATATATATATATATATATATATATATATATCTTATCTTAATCTTAACTACTAATAAAACATTTAGCTTTTTACTAATTATAATGCACAAGGTACAATCAAATATAACACAATCTTGAATTTTAAGACTTACAAATGCATAATGTACAAGATTTTATTGCAATGGTACAAGTATTTCCAGCCTTTTGAATTCGAAATTTAAAATCTCGCTCAACAAATCTTGGAAACATAATTATCTTCTCAAATCTCATTTCCTCCCCCCTGCCCCGTCAAATCCAGTCGCTCACCAGCAGACCCCTACCCCCAATGGCCAACCAATGTCGACCTTCCTCTGCGTTCCTCTGCCGCCGCCGCCGCCGTGGTCGTCGCCCTCCCCTGCCTATCCCCGATCGCCTCTCCATACGCGTGTGTATTTGCCATTTCCATCTCGTAAAACTCCACCAACTCATCTCTTCACAACGCATTGAAGTCCTTCCTTTCCAATTTCTAACGCTCTTCTCCTCTATGGGGTTCACTATCTCTCACTACTAGAAAATACGTTATTACCGAGGGACGAATCCGTCGGTAATCCCTCGGTAACGTAATTTACCGACGGTTTGCCGAGGGCCGGTATCGGTTACAAATAACTGGTCGGTAACGAGAATTATCGACGGATTTACCGACGGATTAGCGAGGAACTATATTACCGACGGAGTAGCGAGGGACAATATTACTGACGGATTAGCGATGGACACCATTACCGACAGATTAGCGAAGGACACCATTACCGACAGATTAGCGAGGGAAAACATTACCGACGGTTTACCGAGGTTATTTACCGACGACATCCTGAGGGTTTTCCGAGGGCTTATCGACGAATTTTCGAGGGAATACCGAGGGATAACTACATTTTGAAAATAAAAAATATTACATGTTTTTTAATTAAATTTTGTTTTTTTAATCAATAATTGCAATAATCCACAATACTAGAAAAAATGTAATTAACGATCAAATTTCATTGCTAAACAAGCAAAAATCGTTGCTAAACACGATTTGCAACGATATTATTGCTAAACTATTTGTGATAATAGTACTTTTACACATAACATTATATTCTATATAAATTGGTTTACAAATAGTCAAATACAAATTCCAAAAGGACCTAGACTATTTCTTATTTATTACAACCAATCAATAACAAAAAACTATACGTGATTCATTTCATAAGCCAATAAACTATTGGAAGTTTGATAGGCACAAACCATTACAAGCTAAGTAATCATATACCAATTGTTGACATCTTCAAACGTAATATCTAGCTTGAAGCAACATAATGCTCTACAATAGACATAGGAGGATATAAGACCTGGTGAACAACTTTCCGCTGCTTGATCCCATCACTTGCTGCTGTAAATTTGTACAAATTTTCAACAGATAGAACCATATTAATAGACAGATTCTCAAAAGCAAGGCTGAAAATATATGGTACCATTAATAAAAATATATAGAGGTCATGGCAAGTGGACTCGTTGGACTTGAAATAACCAAAAACTGTATGGTCCCTTTCATATTGTCAAGCTTTTTCTGTTTACAAACCTAAATGTTTCTTTGGTAAATCAACACACCTGAAGATTCATAGCAGACCCTCAAATTTAGCATGGGGATTCCAAAAGAAATATATATACATCATGCAACCAACAAAAGCTTTACGGGCTAATATATAGTTAGGATTCATGGTAAGTACAACACTACAATTACTAAAACACATACGGGATTTGAGCTCCATCCTCAATTTTAGTTGGTGCTAGCTGTTTAACAAAAGGAGAAAGATCCTTCTGAGGAAAAAAAGAAGTAAAGAAACACAATTAGTTTAAGTTAATAGTCATGGATGAACATGAGAAACCTGTGCCCCAATCATTAATCATAAATAAAAAATTAAAAAGACGTGCCTGTATATCCTCACTGCTCACACCACTATGGCTTGCATTGAGGAAAACCTAAATTGAAGGCATAATTAATGATAATTTTATGGCAACATGTATGGTAGAAATTTCTAAAATAGCTACCATTACCAACCAAGCTGACTTCAAACTCTCAACAACCATCCATTGTCCTTCTTCTGAAGAGAAGAGCCATTCATGAGCTCGAGTCTGAAATCTATATTATAGTTATACATTTTATAATGTACTAAGAGCAGCATATCCAAAGATAGAAAAGACAAATTACATATTTATACCAATGAAATGTTTTGCTCAAGATGTACAAAGTGTAAGCAAGTTAAAGGCAACACTAACCTTGGGTACAAGAAAAACCCCACAATAATATAAGAACTCTATGTTGAGCATCAAGAAGTACAGCGAGTTTCTGGTGCGGCGCCGCACCTGCGGCCGTTCCTGGTCAGCGGCGGCAGCGGTGGTTATGGTAGCCAAGAGGGAGAGAGGTGTAGATGAGGTGAGCATCGAGGGAGGCCACGGTGATGGTGTTTGGCATGTACATATGAAGTTAACAGTGGCCATTGATTCAAAAAAGATGAAAGAAAAAACCATAACCAAGAAAAAACCTAAACAAACCAAACAAGCAAGAAAACAAGTGAACAAATCAATTTATTTAGGGATTCCAAGCGTGTGGCTGTACGATACGACTCAAAAGAACCCTAGCCATCGCAAAAATGAAAATTAACAATCAGAGATGAAGAAATCATACTTGTTCTTGTAGAAATCTAAGAGGAATCGTGCTGGTTGTCGCAGAGGGGGAAGAAGTACGTGATGGTTGTCGGCGGAGCAGGTGAAGCGATGCTGTGCAGATTGGTAGCTGGTCGATCGATTTGGGACTTAGGAATGAAACGAGGGAGAATGAGAGATGAAGCAAGGAAGTCAAAATTAAGGCATGGGATGGAGGGAGTCAACGGCGGGAATTGAAAATTAGGGGTGGGAAACATTTTATTTTTCAATGATAGAAAAGAATGGAATGTGTGTCTTGCATGTAAATAATTTAAAATTTCATAAATAATAATTCATCAAAAATATTAACATAATGTAATAAATATTTGGTCATATCAGTGCAACAATATCTTTTAAATTAGAGCAAATTACAGAAATGGTCCCTGTGGTTTGGTCGAAATTATGGATATAGTCCATGGTCTTTAAAAATTACATAAATGATCCCTCGAAACACTATTACTTGCAAAAATGATCCCTCTTTCTCTTAACTTTTTTGAAATGACGATTATGCCCTTTTGTCAATAACAATTTGGTCACTCAACTATGAAATTTAATTTCAACTTTAGTCCTTTCCATAATTTTTTTACTTTATGTTTAAATTTAAAGATGTTAATTTAAAAAACTAATTATTATTATTATTTTTTCTTAAAAAATATTTGTTTTATTATTAGAACTATTCTAATTTGAATATTTAAATTTATTTAATTTACGTATTTTTTATATTCAGATTTATTTATTAAAATTTATATACATCATTATAATGTTAATTAAAACATGTTTTTGAAAAAAAAAATTTAAATTCTTTAATTAAAGGTTTTACTTTCTGATGCGTTGGAACCAATTCTAAATAAATTAATTTAAGTTCTATCAAATTTTTAATTTAAGTTCATTCTTATAGATCGGTTTATAATAAGTTACAATGGACCGTATTTGACATTCACAAGTACTTTTTGTACAATGTCATAACATTTATAATGACTTATGTTGAATCGCAACAAGTAGGTATCGTTCATTTAATGTTATAGTCGATCAAATATATGGATTATCTACATAGACTAAAGATCTTTTGTGAACACTTTATTCGTTGTGAACATTGTGAACAACCATAAAATAGCTTTTGAATCTTATGAATCTTGTTGAAAAGAACCCTTCTATTAACTTATTAATCTTATTGGATCCTATGGATTTTATTAAATCCTATGAATTTGTCGAATCTTACGAATCTTGTTGAATCCTATGCATTTTGTTGTAAAAACTACTATGAATCTTTCGAATGTTTTGAATCTTGTTGTAGACGCTTCTATGAACCTTTTGAATTATATGAATCATGTTACAAACACTTGTTGATATATATGAATGATTATATGTATTTTTTTATTTGTTCACAACGTTCACAACGATAACTTGTTCACAATGGATCTCATCCCTATGATACATATATATTATTTGTTTAAAAAGTAACTCATTACCTATTAATTTCAACGAATACAACTAATTTATATTTTCGGTTCTAACATGGACGTGTGTATTTGAATTGTATTCATATTTAACGATCTCTTTTTCTAGAAAATGGAAAACACAATGTTTCCGAGGGATTACCGAGGAATTACCGACGGATTTACCGAGGGATTACCGACAAAAGACATACCGAGGGCATACCGAGGGAATGTTACCGACGGATTACCGACGAATATTTTACCGAGGGATTTCCGAGTGTTTACCGAGGGAATGTTACCGACGGATTACCGAGAGACGTGTTTACCGACAACAAATTTACCCGTTAGTAATCCCTCGGTAAACTCTCGGTATTAGCGACGAAATAGCGAGAGAATGTTTCCGTCGGTAATTCCGTCGGTATACCCTCGGTAATCCTTCGGTAATTTGCATAAACACAATCTGTCAGAAATTTGTCGGTAACCCGTCGGTAATACCGATGGATTTTTTCCGTCGGAAATTCCGTCGGTAAAAGTCAATTTTCTAGTAGTGTCTCTCCGACGACTTCAAAGAGGTGATCACTGAATCAAAGACTGGTGTTTGGTTTCAGGCAGTTTTAAAGGATTCCTAGGGGCTCCTGGGAATTGGATTGAGGAGAAAAGTTGTGTTTGGGCTGAAGAATATCGATATTACACCTTCGTTAACTTAAATTCTTAGATTTTACTTCTCAATTATTAGTTCATTTACGTGAAATTTCAATGTGTTTGTTCCTTTTGCTTAACCTCACATTCAGTAATCCGAAACCTAAACATTCTATTAGTTGTCAGTGTAGTTCGAATTCTAATGCAGTTGTTCCTTTTCTACGCGTTCTTTAACCTAATTTTTAGAATTTTTTTAAATTAATAACGTGTTTACATGATTTTTTAAGCGTTTGTTCCTTTCTTAGTGTGACATCAAATTCAGTGATCTTAAACCTTGGAGAGAATACTAAACTATCTGTTAATTTGTTGTGAATTTTAATACAGTTCGTATAATGCTGATTTTGATGGAGATGAAATGAATATTCATTTACCGCAAGATGAAATCTCAGGTGCTGAAGCTTATAACATTGTGAATGAAAACAATCAGTACATAGTTCCAACAAAGGGTGATACTGTTAGAGGCTTAATTCAGGTAATACCATCTTAATTCCATTCACGCTTTCTGATTGTTACAATTCGAGTTAAGTTGTTTATGTTGTTTTTAATTATGATATTGACTCTATTTAAATCTTCAATATTATAGCAATGGATTTATTTAATCGAAATTATCATGGGATGTTTGACATCATTTCACATGCTTGTTGGGAAAGGCCTGAAGACATGGATACACAAAGAACAATATTGAAAATTGACAGGAATAACCCTGGGATTGAGGTTTCTGCCGAAACTTCTGCAGCTCTTGATTCTGCATCTTTGGTTTTTACAAAGTCTGATCCTGCTTACTCTAACATCCTCCTTAAAAGGGCAATTAGGGTACGTACGCTACTTTAGTCCTAAAATTAAACCTTTCTGAATTTGAAAAATAATAATAAAATAAAGAGCAATTTCCATTAAATTAAGAAAGCTTGATCGTGTGTATATATATATATATATATATATATATATATATATATATATATATATATATATATATATATATATATATATATATATATATATATATATATATATATATAGATCTTTAATTGGGTGTTTGCGTCCTACAGTGATGGGCTCAAGAGTTATGTGTGCCCATTTTATTGCTTTTATTCTAGATACCAGGTAAGGTAGTTTTTAAAGTTTGTTTGATTTGCATGTTTAAATAAAAGAAAAAGAAATAAAGTTAATATATATATATATATATATATATATATATATATATATATATATATATATATATTTGTGATGTCAATTAAGGATGAATTGCTGTGGGGAGTTCTGTACTTCTCACAATGAAGTATCTTTTTAAACCGTGAAGAGTTCAACCAACTTCTGTATGCTTCTGGTGTGTTTGTTGGTGGCAGTTCACAACGTGGTAAAATCTCCATAGCTGATAAAGAGTGCTTTGTGGAGCCTGTTATTCCAGCAGTGTGGAAGCTTTGGACAGGAAACAGGTCATAAATATTGTATCATTTGTTTATCCTTTTTTGAAACCTATGATGGCGTCACATGGATGCTTAATTGTTCATTTTGTTTGTGTTTGTAGGTCATAACAGAAATACTAAACCATCTGACTAGAGGTTATCCACCTTGTATTGTTGATAAAAAGGTGAAAATCCCGGAGCAGTATTTCCAAGGAAAGGAGGATAAAGGCAAAATAAATAAACGTCAAAAGAAAGAGATGGAAGAATCTAAAAATGAGTTATCAATAGTGTAACTGTATGGTTTCATTTGTTTCTCTGAATAATCTGCTGATATGTTTTTTCATTATTAAGCATAACTTAGTACCCTTTTATTCCTTCATTCTTGAATTATCACTTTAAAGCCCCAAAATAAGTCTAACTCGATAAAAACAAAATCGTGAAAGCAAACCACTTAAAAACCAAGCCCAAATGGTTTTCAAGTGCTAAAACCGAACCAAACTCATTCATGCTCACCCCTAATTTAATGATCAACATTATATTAGAATAATATGAACTAATTTATGTTTGCAGAAAATATGAAATTTCAAAGGATATATAATTATAGTGGTAACAGATCTTCTTGTACTAATGGTTTTGGAATAGAGATAAAAAAACAAATTAAGTTGATTTGAATAATCTGATGTTGTGCTTCCTGTAAAAGGTTTGACATATATTGTTGCTGCTTTGAATCATGCTTGTATGTTTTATTTGGTAATTCTCTGCTAATTATAAATGAAATGCACTTGTTTAAAGAATATGTTGCAGGTAAGGAGGCTTTTGATGGGTACATATCTCTTTTCAGCATGTTATACCAATTTGTTACAAGTGAACTTAGCGGGTATCCTTGTGATTGTATTTCTATCTATTGTTTCTTCGATTGCTCTGCAAGAATTCACAACACGACAATGAAACATGATATATTAATTCTACCGGGTGCTCTATTTGCAACATTTAAAATTGGTTTTTTTACGATCACCATCTTGTAAGTCCTAAATTTCTTTTTTGATGCCATGTTTTTCATTTTTTTTTTTACCATCATTCATGTCATTTTTCCTAAATATTTGAAGTTTGAGGATGTGTTTTGAAACACATTGATAGAGTGAGGTAGTCAAATTGCATTCTAAATCTTAATCTTCTAAGCAGCTATTGAGCAGAAATACCGTAAGTTGTTCAGTTGACGTGACTTCAATTAAAATTTAGAGTTAACTACAAGATAATTACAAATAGACCCTGCTTAGGTAGTTAGAACCGGAAGTTCGCATGTTCCCAGGGCCCAGGGGTAGTAGACTGAAAAGGTATAAATTATACCATTGTTCATACAAGGTTGGCCAACTTGATTCATGCTCAACAAGCTGCTGAAAATATCCAATTTGCTAAGCCAAAAGTCTTGGTTCATGTTTCAACAGTAAGATGTTTGTTGCTGATTTTGTTGTCTTCTGTATCAGCCTGTGTTAAAATCAAAGTTTGACATTTTAGTTTTTTAGACATACCCCTAAAATAAATATTGAGAAAGACATGACAAAATCCATGGACCCTGTAAACCCCAATCAACTTCTTTATTGCTATTTTTGGGACAAGGACAAGGCTTTTGAGAATAAAGTTTTGTATTCTTCTTCAATGTCATTTTTTTTTCTTGGTTTTGATCAACACAACTATAGTAATTTGTGTATATCCTTGACATGCAAACATGCTTGCACCTATATTTTTCACTATCGTTTATATGTATTTCACTTCATACTTCTTTCTAAGTGATGTTTTTTGGTCCATTCAACATCTAATGCCTCTTTTTTGACACTTAGATATTGAAGCTTGATGACAATGAGTTTAAAAATCCATGGACAAAGCCCTATATCTGGTAAGTACGTTGTTTCATTTGCTAATATTTAAGATCTTGTTGATTCTGGTTTTGTAAAATTATAAGAATAAGTCAGTCATGGACATCTTGATGCTAATTAGGTTATGATTAAAACTTTGGGACAAACTTTGTTTAACCCTACATTTGCATTCACCCACCAGTGTGGGAATGTGAGCTGCAGATGTTTTCCATCATGTGACTATTGTCACAAAGTGAATTTGATTATTTTTGTGGAATTTGAAGTTTGTTTCACAAATTTTTTCTATTTTTATAAAAATATATCACAAGATATTTATAAAGGTGTGTCAGACCCGAGATTTCTCAAAGGTCTCAAGTCAAGGCCCAGTAGCAATGCAATATCAATCAGGAAACTAAGATAAAATTAACAGATGCGGAATAAAAGTTAATTACAATCAGAGTTAATTATTAAGTAATAGGGGCAGACTTCTAAACTATTTCATCAAAACACAAATATAAACTAGCCCAAACCCCAAAGCTCAATCATCAGCTAAGTACCAAGGTATTGGAACAGGTTCTAATGCACTTCAAGCTCTTTCAAAGTCCTGACCTATAAACTAGGTCCAGCCAATCCTTTGCCTTTACCTGAAAATAATAATGCAACAACGGGGTAAGCTTAATTGCTTAGTGAGAATGTAGAATTTCACATTTAACATGCAATTATGAACGCGGAAGCACATGCACTGCACTCGGCTCATGCACGGCTCAGCTCTATATGCACTGCACTAGGCTCATGCACAGCTCAATCTCGAAGGGACATTGGCCAATTATGCTCTTTTGATGCGCGACTTTGCTCAGCTCCCAGTTATAAAACTGTTGTTGCTCTTGAGACTTTTAGACAAATTCATAAGGAATGCTCGGATGATGATAAATCCATACACACGCATCATTAGTGGGGATCAGCCACGTACTGGGCTAGCTACCAGTAAAAGCTCTATATGGATATCATCGGAATGCTCAGCTCTAGCTACCCTCTGTGCTTTCATCACGTAAATCAGCACATCATAAGCCTAACATTAACCCAACACTGAGCAATAGTGATGGTGTTAAGCTTAACAATCAAATGACTCGTCAAAGAATAGAATCTGGAAGAATAAATGCTCAGCTCAACAAATCATAGTAAATATACTATGATGATATATAATAAGCTCAAGATCAGAATGCCAATAAAATCAGGATCATGCAAAAAAAGTCTCAATTCACATAATTTGCAGTTAAAGTAAAATCTACAACTCACTGTTACTGGCTATTTGTGCTCTTTTAGTGTCTGGCTCTGGCTCTGTTGCTCACAATCTGTAGTGGATTAGAACCACTATCTGACTTATATCAGACTTTCAGATGCTCGCCATTTTGCTCGTTGCTCAATCTGTTATTAATATCATTTCTGATATTTATTAGCTCTTATATCATCTGAATAATATATATATTCAGTGTTCATTCAATTCAATAAGCTCAAGGTTCTTTCGTTGGTCTTTTAATCTCAATATCTCATTAGAACCTTTCTTAGTTTTCATTTGCTCAATATAATTCTTAAGAAAGCATGTCTAATCATGTCATATACTTACTTGATGTTTATATGCTCATAAAGTTGCATTTTCGGAATCTAATCATATGTGATCATGCATATATTCATATGTTTTCTAATTGATAGTATTTCTTAAGTTTATAGATCTTTGATTTTAATGATTAATCATTCATATTTATATATGGAAATCTGTTGTGTATTTTGAATTATAAAATCACATCCGGATTAGGACCAACCGAATTCGGATCATCCGGATTCGGTTCTAGGTCATCCGAAATGGCATATCCGAAATGGTGTATTTGATCCGAAGTGATACAAGATCCGAATTAGAAAATCTGAATTATGTTTGAGTTGAGATCCGAAATTGGTCCGAAATGGGGTCATCCGAATTAGCATCATCCGAAATGGGCCATCCGAATTAGATATTTTATCCGAAGTAGGGCTTCATCCGAATTCGGTCTCATCCGAATTCGGATCCCATGACTTCATAATTTTTTTCCAGAAATTGTTCTTTGGTGTTCATCTTTTATACTTACGGATTTTTCATAAAATTTCCCAAAAATCCATTTTATCAACATGCAACTTAACATAAAGTTGTATTATCATTATTTGGTTGATTTTATACTATTTTCCTTATCATTAACACCTTATTTTGATCAAGATTGTCCAAAATATGCACCTTTTGCCAAGAACACTATTTTATCAAAAATTTACATTTTCTTGCTTATTTTGGACAATCCGACTCATGATTTCTGTTTCTATAACTTCAAATTACTTAATTACATGATTTCAATTCATTTATTCTAACATGCAACACAATTTCATGTTATAACTCTTTTGATTTTCGGTTTTTCTTTAAAACCGAACTAAACTCATAAAATACCGAAATTTAGATGAGTTTTACCTTGAAATCTTGTAGATAATTGTTGTTTGATGTTTGTTGTAACCTTCTTTGGTCTTGAATCTTCAATTAATACAAGAATTAAAGAAATTTCTTGACAATTTCTTGAGAAACCGGTTTGTAGAGAGAGAAAGAAGAGAGAGAGTGGTTTTTGTGATAATGATCTTAAGTGATCATTAATTTGGCTTTTATATATCAAATTGGTCATATTTGAATTTAACCCACTATACTTTTGTATTTTATCTCTCTTTTAGCTTTTTGATCATCTAAATAATTTAAAACAATTATATAATTTAATTAAATAAATTCATTACTTAATTAAATTATAAATCAAATAATATAATAAAATTACATTATTAGCTTAAGATCAGATATTATGTATTTGGTCAAAAGTTAGGTTGTTACAGAATGGGCTCCACCACGCACAAACTTCGTCCTCGAAGTTAGATATGTTCGAACAGACTTGGGCAGATAGCTTTTATGATATCACTTAATTCCCAAGACTGATGCGAACTTTTGTGGTGTTTCCACGGAACGAGCACCATCTGTATTTCATATCTTCTTTTCTTTTTTTTATTTCTTTGAGATTTACAAGAACAAAACTCAAGTTTCTTTTCAGAATTGTCGTTTGATCATTTTAGAAATTCTGATTTATTATTCATATTCTTAATATATATGAGCTTTAAGTCTTAATCATTTCAGATAATTACTCAATACACGAGTTAGCTCATATATCTCCTTCGTTCGATCTTGAGTCAGTTATGGCTTTTAAATCTCTCATCTGTATTGTAAAATTTTCATTAGCTATCTTATGCGATCACATAGGAGATTTTTAAGATTTCTGATTATCAGTGATATAGTCACTTTGTGGGCTTATGATATTTAACTTTATATCTCTTTCAATTTAGCTTGCTGCTCAATTTATATCAATCAGCTCATATTTCTCTTTCATTTATTCTTGAAATAGATACAGAGCTTTTTCGGGAGTCTGATATCTGTACTTTATGTTTCTTTTATTGATGATGTTACAATCATCAATCGCTTAGCCGATTTCTGATTTATGATGTTTTGTTATGAAGACTTATAATTTTCTTCGCTCTATCAAACAAATGAAACCTATCCTCAGGCGCAACAATCGGAGTCAACTCTTCATGTAACGACTCCACTTCACCTACCTTGGTCTCCAATTGTGCTGTTATATCCAGCAAATCTTTTATGTAAGCAGCCTCTCGAGAAGCAAAATCGTCCAAGAAGATCGAGCGTTTAGAAGTTAAGAAAAAGAGATTGAAACAAAAATGTTGAAATGTTGTATAAAAACTTGTCGAACAAAACAGGAGTTCGAACAGAGAATTAAAGTTTGGAGTTACAATCGTCCTTATCTTCTTCGCAACGGCTTCAGCGGTTGATGGATATTTCAGACAAGTCAAATATGATCCCGAGCTCGAAGAGATCATACGCTTTCAAATCTTCTAGCGAGTAGGAATATTAACGACATAGAAAACAAACACTATATCGAATCGAATTCCAAGGAAACGATTTTGATAGAAATCGACAATTGACTTAGGCTTTCTCAGTGTGATTCGCTAGATAAGACGGCAGATTCTGTTATTGAAGTCAAATCTCGAGTTACCAGAGTTCCAACACCGTCTCCATGACCATTTACATCATCTTCTACTTTATCGTCATCACCTTCCTCTATTAGTTCACTGTGCAATTCGGTCAAAAGGGCTTTGACAAAGCAATATCCTTTGGTTCTGTTTAATTATATATATAGACTTATGTTTAACTTTTCATTTTATATGCAATTAAGTGGAATAAATATTCTATATTGGACATCTCACTAGTCTCGCATCGACATAATGAGGATCCATCAATTTATTTTGACATATACGGGTATTTCATTGGCCATTTATGACTAATTGCTTGACTTAACAAAATTTCAGTTTATTCCCTTGCAACTCTCGCTTTGTGCTTCTGAATTCTTTGATTTCAATTCAAGTTGTCATTGGGTGCTTAATTACTTGATTCAAATACTATTCTCATTAATTATTTATTGGATCAGCAACTTCTACCTCTCTCTCATTATAAGACATGCTGTAATCATTCAGATTACAAGGATTTACGAAGTAGCTTGTGTTTAGGATTAAATTTCAATTTCTCTCGGGTTTTGAATCATACATGATTCAGATTACAATACCTATATTGTTTATAGGTATAATTTCTGATTGGAAATGTATTAGTATATAACTTCAACTGATACAACCCATATGTCATCCGCATTATTCACTATCGATGACAGGGTTGCACAGTTAACTCATTACTTACTTTGGAATTGAAATTCAGATGGTAACGGAATTAAATCATTTTATCATTTAAGAAACTTATTATTAGTTACCATTGTGGTCTTTTGGCGTTTCTGGTGTCTCCTCGGCATCCTCAGCAGTTATATGGAAAGCTCGCGCCTTTGCTATAGGTATCATTGTAGTACTCTGTTGGATTGCTCTGCCAACTGGTTGTTCCTGATTAGTAAGCACGCGTGCATTTGGGCAATGTTTGGCATAATGTCCACGTTCACCACAGTTGTAGCATACGTCGTTTCTTTCTGCGCACTCATCGCTTCCATGTCCAATTCGGTTACAAGTGTAACAGGTCACATCTATAGGGTTGCAGCGTCCGCTATGAAATTTGTTACAGCGTTTACACGATCGTGCTCCTGACTGTATGGAATAGACTCTTGTCTTCTGAGGTGTAGAGGATGCTTGTGACTGCTGCTGACTGGACTTTGATGAACCGAAGAATCTACTGGATTTTTGTTTCTTAGGTGGAGATGGACATGTAGGACTTATAGCCATCATAACGGGTTCACAACTAGAATCTGTGAATTCCCGCTCCACCATTCTTGCTGCTTCCACTATACTGAGATACGTCGTGAACTTTATGCTGCTCATTTGTCTTCTATATATTGGATTCAGACCCAGTCTGAATCGGTTTATCTTACGCTCTTCTGTTGCTACTTGATATGACGAGTAGCCGCAAAGTCTCGAGAACTCATGCTCGTATTCATCAACGGTCTTGGTTCCTTGTTTCAATTGCATCAACTGCATCTCGAGTTCGTCTTGTTTGTCTGTTGGACAGTATTTGGCGTTGAACATCTCCAAGAACTGCTCCCAGTCCAATGTCATAATCGCTTCTTCACCATAGATGCTCCTTTGTGTTTTCCACTAGGCTCTAGCAGCTCCAACGAACAGTGCTGTTGCAAACTTAACTCTATTGCTGTCCAGACATTCTGAGATACTGAAGATCTCTTCAGTATGACTTATCCAATCTAACGCTTGTATTGGATCTACTGTGCCTTCAAACGTCAATTCTGTTGAGTTTTATGTTTATTTCCCTTGTAGGATGTTTTCAAAATAGATTGAGTTTTATGTTTATTTCAATCGAATCAGAGTCAATTCTGTTGAGAATTTTGACAGCCTGAGTGCCTGACACCAAGAGTTGCAGGATTGATGGAGTCGGAACAACATGAGGTCTTTCAACAAGGCAACCGATGGGTCACAAGTCGCAGGTTTGTCTCCATCTCCGTCTTGTGTTCTATCAACACCTACTCTATGCCTCCAACTTTTTTCTTTTTAAATTTCAAGACATTTCCTTTATCTCACTCGCTATTATTTGAGTTTTAATGTTGATCCTGTTTTTGGGTGGCTTTTGTTGTGTGTGTGTGTGATGGTTTTTGGGGGCAGGATTGTTTTTATCGAATTTAAACAAATGAACTTGTTTTATGGATTAATACTCTGTTGTCATTTTTGATCTGCTACCCAATCTATGTTACAACTTAAATTTTAACTTGGTGGTGGTGTTGGTGCAATGATTTTTTTTTGGTATTGTCGTTATATAAATTCAAACAAACATTCATGCATACGTCACACTAACTGTTATATATATACATTTTAAAGGGGCTGTTGTTTTCGTTGATCTTTGTTGTTGTTTTCCGGTAAGAGGACGTTATGGAGGGAACTAATAATTTGTTCAATACAAAGAAATGTAATATTGACTTATATTTGTATTTTTATTTTTTCATCATCATCACAATGTTTCATTATGGCTTAAAAGGTTTTACGATAAGAGCACCTAATGAAGCTATGCGTCATGGGGGGTATTATCATTCACAATCTCTTGAAGCATTTTTTTTTGCCATGTTTATGGTATCAAGGCATCGAGTCATACATGGGTTGTATTTATCGGTTTTCTGGTTTTTCTCTTACGGAATCCTCTCTTAGGTGGTTATACCATATGGATACTATTATATGGATACTATATATATATATATATATATATATATATATATATATATATATATATATATATATATATATGTATGTATGTATGTATGTATGTATGTATGTATGTATGTATGTATGTATGTATGTATGTATGTATGTATGTATGTATAGACACACACAGACACACATGGCCACATACACATGAATGGTGGTGATACAAAACACACGCACACACAACAAGTGTGTGTGGTGCGTGACCGGCCAAAATAGTGTGTTTTTTCGTTCTTCATGTGTTTGATTGCGTACCTGTGGCCGCTCGATTGTGTCATCACCGCTGGATACCTAAAGCTTCTTATTCGTGCGTTTTTGTCATCAACTACAAAGGTACGCTTGATATATATTTTCTCGTTTACTTATCTTATGTATACTTGATTATCCGTGTACGGAATTCGTAATTTTTAAAACAAATCTGTTGCGCTTAATACGATTAAAGTTTACGTCTTTATGAAAAATCGATACGAATTCCCAACAGCATCAAACAGGTTTGATCAAGGATCTCCCCCTAAGATATGAAACAGGTTTGATTGATGTCTTTTTGTGTCTAACAGTCCCATTTTCCACAACCTCTGGCATGGGGGTGCTTAGAATACACACCCATTTTAGAGTGGTAAGCAGAATATACATCTTTTTCTGCCATCTTCTAAAATCCACACCTTCAAACTTCTCAACCTTCATAAACTTCGTAGTCATATCACAAATACTATCAGTACCAGACATGATTATAGCAACATACTTATCACGACTGTTTAGGAACTTAGGGTGTTTGCAATAACCAAGAACCTGGATAATCACTCGTATCGTGTATATATCACTTTTCATGATACGTATTTCGACCCTATAAACAACCTAGGGTTACACGAAATCTTATCCGGGATAATACGAGATCTATAACACTTTTGAATTAGGCTATATTCAAAAGTCACCTTGTTAAAATTGAAACCAATCATATGTTATTTGTAACATATTAATCCAAAACCGTCCAAATTAATGGACCATTAATCTTGGTATTAAAGAGGTCATAATTATTGTTGAAACAGTTTTAACAATAACCAATCATAACTACTTATTAAGACAGTAGTTACAAGCTTAGCTTAACAACTTTGACCTTAGCATAGCAGTACCAACTTTAGCTTAACAACACAACTTTAGCTTAACAGCTACAGCTTTAGCTTTACAGCACAATCTTAGCTTAACAGCTTTAGGAATTAGCTTAATAACATCTGCCTTAGGTTAACAACTACTGCCTTAAATTAATTGTTTTTGGCATTAGCTTAACAGCTTTAGCCCCTTTGACCCCAGCATGAATACAGACCCCAATTAGCTTACACAAGTGTGCACTCCACACCTCCAATACTTGTGTGTTGCTGAATTTGAGATCCCAGTGGTTTCGAGATAATATCCAATGACACTAAAATAACATGGTGATATAAATCACCATCAGTGCTATGTGTTTATTTTTGCAAAGTCTAACCCTCGCGTACTCCGAGCTTTTTAACTTACGTTTTCGAGTCTTACGTGTCTCAGGCAGTCAGAAAGTAGAGTAGTAGTTGCCGCCACAGAAGTAGGATCTGAGAGTTGCTGTGGGATTATTACATCACCATTACAGTAGGTTTCCATCACTTTTGGGGAGAACTTTGTATGAGAGTACTTAAATTCGCATTCTGTTAGTAACACAGTTAGTTGTGACAGACAATCAGTAATACTCTGCGCTACATGTAAATAGTTTCCGTTGTATGTGTTATGCAGCATGACCTTCTCAGTATTGTGTTTGTATAAAGATTTTAATCGAAATTTGTGTAATCCCCTAATATGTTTATCATGGAATAACTTATAATACTATTATGATGTGACATTTATTTGAGAATTGGTGTTGTTACATAAACAATTTTGGGTGAATTGCGTAAAATAACACGCAACTTTTTCCTTTTTTCTTATTATAGCAATCTCGCAAATTTTGTACCAAATAAAGGAACCAACTCTTTGTTCATTCCCGATTATAGTATTTAACCGGTTAACAACAAAAGTTAACCGGTAAAAAAGGGTTATATAGGGTTTATTATTTGAAATAACAACCTACTTTTTATTTTTTTTCCTTATTGTGGCAATGTTACCATTTAATATATTGTTTGAAATAACAACCAACTTGTTGTTTACCGGTTAAATGCTATAATCGAAAGTGAACCAAAAGTTGGTTACATTATTTGGGACAAAATTTACATGATTGCTATAATAAGAAAAAAGAGAAAAGTTGTTTGCTATTTTCAGCAATTCTTTAACATTTTCACTTTATGTTTAAATACATTTTTATAATATAAACGTTTTGAAAAAAAAATATTTAGAACTTAAAACATTTTGAAAATGTTTAAACTTTTAACGTATAAAAATTTAATCATAATTTTTTAAACATTTTTCTGAAAAAGCTTTAAATAAGTTTCAAAATTCTTTGAAAAGTTTGAATTTATTTTATTGTTCATTTTCATATAGAAATTCAGAAAAAGAACTTATAGTCAAGTTAATTTTTTCTTTGTTTTTGATTATATCGATGAGATTAATAATAATTTATATACTTTTATTGATGTTTTAGTCCTTAATAAAAATAAATTAATGTTAAAATAAGTACTCAACAAATTTAATTTTTTAATGATTCAAAAAAAGATTAAATTTAAAAATTTTACTCAAAACGTTATTTTTTTAATTCTTAGTGTAAAACCCTCGAACTAATCCCCAATGCCACATAAATAACACGCCAACAGAAGTATAATATAATAATCCCTAACTATTCACAATATATACACATGGAAACCCCGATAATTTAAAACTTTAATTTATATAATTAAGTCACGGAAATCCCTGGTTTAACATACACGATATCCGAAGTATATAAGTACACAGTCCCCAAAATATAACTACCTCTAAAGAGGGTACCTAACAACTCCTCAACTTTGCAGACGTAAACCTACTTGGGTCCAGCAGGGCTACTAGTACTCCGATCACCTGAGATACCGACATATAAACACAGGTCAGCTAAAACTGGTGAGAATGCAAGTGTTAAAGGTACAATTATAAAAACTCAGTAAAAGTAAGTAAACTCAGTAATAAAACGTTTAGCGTTCTATACTAAACAAGAAATATGAGATCCCACATGATAGCTCAAAATAGGTACTCAACCCGTGTGAACGAATCCACATACCCAAATCCCTAGACCGCACAAAGCAGTCGTCAGGAGCTCAAAAGGGAATCGGGAGCGACCCGACCCCTGCTCAGCCGCGCGATTTAGTAACTCGGTAGCTCAAGTATCCCAAATCTGTAACACCTCAAATAATTAGGAGGTAATTTATATTCCTAATAAAATTGAGTTAATATAATTATTGGAATCATTATTATTAATTGGAGATAATAGTAATATTGACTAAAGAGGTAACTAGCTTTATTGAACAATTAAAAACTGTGAACTTAAGAGCAGTATTTTAAGTTAATTTCCATAAGTATGCTATTGCTGGGACTTGAATAATATAATGTGGGTTAGCTATTGAATTGACAAAAATAGGTAATGTACTTTGATAAGTTTTAATAAAATGAAATATATGAGTTGGGAGGCTTTATATGGGTAAAAATATGAAAATTGAGGGGTTAAGGGTGGCCAAAGGCCAAACCCTTCTCCCCGTTCCCTTTTATAAATCGTCAAACACTCACACAGACACCATAGTGTGTGTGTGTGTGTTTATGTGTTTTTTTGTTCATTTGAGAGAAAGAGAGAAAGAAAGAGTGGAGATGTGGGTAGAGGTTGAAGATTGAAGTGTTTTTGAGATCAAATCTTGCTCATTTCGTTAGATATTGAAGGTATAAACACCTCCTTTATTCTTCTTCTTCATTTTCTCTCTATTCCTCCATTTTTGGAGATGAAACCCTAAACGGGATTAGGTTGAAATGTTTTGTAAAGGCTCCAATCTTTTTAGTATGTTGTTATATGATCAAGATGGAGCCATAATATGCAACTACATTGGTAGTTTGAGCTAGTTTGGTTTGAACCCAATCTAGGCTCAAATGAGCTCCAATGGGTTATAGATTTGAGTTTGATGTTTCAGTAGGAATAAATATGCTCAACATTGATCTATATATGTTAAATGTTGATATGGAATCAAATGGAATTAAATAGAATCTCAGTTAGAGCTTTAAAGAGATGATTTGGGTTTTAACCCATTTGTGAACTCAAAAGAGTTCATATGAATGAATGAAAGATCTATCATGATTTAAATGTGTGGGAAGGGTGTAAAATGGTCTAAAGATGTTATATGATTGATTTCAAGTATTGGTTGGGGTTAAACTCGAAGAAAGACTCAAGTTGGTGTTTTAGGCCTAAACCGCACGCCAAGTGTTTAGTGAAATGCTATAATGAGTTCTTAATCATTGTTGGGTTGAATTTAATGTTTTATTATGATTTGAATTCCTAAACATAGCCCAAATATGTTTAATATTGCTATGGAATTGGTTAGAATTGAATACATGCTCAATTGGAGCTTGGAGTTGTCGGTTGGAGTTTCTGGTCATTTTAGGACTCATTTGGAGTCCGTATGAGCTCCATAGAATCATGGAATGTTATGAAATGATTCTAATATGTTTAGAGGTGTTAATGTGACCTTAATATACAATAAATATTGTTGGTAAAGTCCCTCCAAAGTTGCAAAAACGTTTATGGAAGTTTTGGTGAGTTGGGGTGCATTGAGTGAAGGAAAATTGAGCAACTAGGGCATACCTGCAGTGGTCACGGCGTGACCACCCTCTAGGTCATGCCTTTACCAACGTTCTGCCGTAAAAGGGGAGTTTGGATGGTCGAGGGTCGATGCTTGGGTCTTATACTTGCAATACACTTCTAAATTAAGTGTTTAAAGGGTTTGAAGGCCTTTGATCCATTCCGGAACTTGTATGGCCTCAATTGAATTTAGTGCTTTCGGTTTGAGGTCCAATTACTAATAGGACACCCTTTATAGTCTTATATTGTGTTCGGGAGCTCACGAGTTCACGTTATGAATGCTTCTAGGTGAATTGAGTCGAAAGCAGCTTGATTGCAAGCTTTTGCCATTCTCCGGGCTATTGTGGCTCTATTGGAAGGGTTTGGAATCTTCTAAACCAATCACTATGAGTTCTACGACTAATGTATATGAATGATTACATGTTAATTGTTGTTTATGCCTTTGTTGATAACATGATATGTGACCATCCATAATAACATGCTACTTAATCATGCATATTCATATGCTATATTGATGGATTCATTGTAGCCTTATTGAACATGTTGTCATGCATCATGAATTTAAAAGTGAATTTCTATTCTAGTTGACCTCGTTTTGGATTGGTTTGTCATGCATTTCGTATAGTATGCATAACTGCTTATCTGTATCAATAATAATGATTGGAAGATGACAATTCGTGTTGGTTGACCTCGTAGGTTGGACTAATCACTTTTGTGATTGATTAATAATAGTTGAGATATATGCATGAATCTTTTAAGTTGTATATTGGGTCACCTTCGTGACAATCTAATTGATCATGAATGAGGATAAAGGACTATTTAACCGGTAGGTTCATTAGTAATCTCAAACGACCCGGATGATATATTAGAACCGTTATTGAAGAACGGTTAGTAGAACCACATGGGTGGCTTCTTTTAATTGGTCTTATGGACCATCATAGACTCTCATGAGTCATCTCGTACCCTAATTTGTTGTGATATATGATTTGGACCCCTTTGGATGTCCATGGAATATTCCTGGCCCCGTTGGATGCCAGATAGCCGACATACTTGGATTGTCGGAAGTCCCGACTTTGATAGGGACAACCTCGTACTATGCAAGAGGCAATACCACTCCCGACTATGATAGAGAACCCTAGACGACTATGGGGTATGTGGTTATTGGATGGTGATGGGATTATCTCATGTGAGGACGGCAACGGGCCGCCTGCGGGCGATGATTAAGACACATTGGCCTGCAAGCATGAGTTATATTCTAGTGGCGGTGTTGGCATCATGTGTGGACGGCAACGGGCTGCCTTCATGGCGATGATTATGACACGTTGGGCCGCAAGCATGTTTGTCATCACCTTTGATTTGTGTCATTAGCAGTACGTACTCTGGTAATGTAACGTGCCGACTTTGAAAGACGACTATGTAAAAGCGTTACAACGTGCTACAATGACATTCATTGGGATCCCCATTTCGGCTCGACTATGATGAGCAGTGTAGTGATCCCAAGATTTGATTTGGTTCCCCACCTTGACTCGGCTTGGTCGGGCGATGACAGTGGAACATAAAACAATGTTAAGCGTCAGGATTGCTAATAGTCCTCAGTGAAATGAAGTGCAATGGTGTTATAGTTTAGAAAGCCAATAGCCCTATGTGAGGTGAGGAATCTTGTTGTGAATCCTAAGAAATGAATAATTGATGTGGGACACCGATAGTCCTCAACGAGGATGAGGTGATCCCATTCTAATTTGGCATTGGCCATCATTGGCCTTTATATTTTGGTTGATAGGAAATACGTGTTGGATAGAAATAATTATTGTGTAATTGTTCTTTATGTTAATCTTAGAATTCACTAAACAACTTTTGTTGTTTACTCTATAGTTATTCACCCTTTTACACGTTTTGAGCTATCGAGCGAGAAGCTTATATTCTTCCTCATCTTTCAGATTGTAGACTCGAGACTAACGGTATGACTTGGATATTGTTTTGGGTTTGGGTAGTCGACCTCCCGGCCTTAACTATTCGTTTGCAGGATCATGACCTGTAACATTGTAGACACTAATTGTTGTTAATCAGATGCGTCACTTATGATGCATTGGTTGTAAAAGTTTTAATTCTACCCTAAATCCGCAAGTATTATTGTACTAATTATTGTTAATTACACTGAAAAATGTATATTGTTGTATGGGTGTTTCAATTTGGTATCAGAGACAGGTTCATCACCTGAGTATAGTGCACGATACTCACCCTTGAACCCTTGGATGATGCTTATATTGACCCACCTAGGCAAATATTATGACAACAATCATAGGTTTGAACTTTGGCCTAGGATGGGAATACTTTGGGTAGACTTATACTAATTTTTTTGTTATGATGTGTACAATTGAAGTATATATACATATTATCTATGGTCAACATTGGGCCCGACATTGTTATTTTGGAATGGTAAGTGTATGAATGAGATTTGAGAGTAAAATATGGATAAATGTACCCTAGTTGTTGGGTATAAAATAATTTGAAGGTGTGTGTACCCACGTCGTGTATTGAACCTTGATAGGATAGATGTATCGACCGATTGGGTCGATTGATGATAAAGAAGCTTGACATGAAAGTATTGTGGTAGCTATATAAGAATAATATCACATGAGTTGACATGAAAGCACGCTCTTTGTTTGTGGCTAAGATATTAAAGCCAATTAAGCTTCTAAAAAGTGTGTTATTCCTTCCTTTGAGCGTGTTGTGAAATGTACTCGACTTCGCGAGTATGAATTGTTTGGTCAGAGTCGCGAGGTTCATTCCTTAATGGGAGCTATGAATATAGTTCCCAATGAATTAGTTTGACCGCTATGTGTGGTTTACCCAAGGGAAGTTGATCCCTATTCGCGGTCTCAGACTCACTCTCCGCCGAGACATCGTTCTCAGCCCAATCTTCGAGATTTAAATCTTGACATTGAGTTTCGAAGTGTATAAAGTTTCATAAATGAGAATGTTTGAATGACGACCTAGTGTGTCATAAATATGGAGAGTCATGTCATATTCGACCTTGATGTCCAATGTGGTGGTTAGTTTGACGGGAATGTGGTTATGTGGACCACATGATTCGCGATTGCCCTCAATGAAAGGCTACTTTTGCTGAGGCTGAAGCTACAGCCAAGTATGAATACCTGTAGTGGAAGCATCGTCTTCCAACTATGATCCCTGTAACGTTTCCTTGAGACGTTTTTTTATGTTGTTGTTGCGGCCTAGTAATCATCTTGTCAAATTGTCATTGATATGGAATGAATGTATGTTTAATAAGTTGACTTAATTAGGGAGCCAATCTCATTCTTATGATAGTATAATATAATTGTGTAATGATACACGTGAGGTCTAGTCAATCAGTGACGATAACACTCCGACTTTGTAGGAGTGGTGGGCTTTAATGTTGATTTAAATTGATAATCCAGGTAAATGTGTGGCATTTTGACTACCATCCAGTTGGTAAGCCAAAACCCAAATAAACTTTCTAGATGTAAAAGTTTCTTTTAAAATTTTAGTAGCATTAGATGGTGTCAAATTAGAATGACAGCGGCTTGGAAAATTTTTCCCCAATAGGACTAATTTCTCATTTGAAAAAGGAAAATTTGATGTTTAATGGTAAATTTCCTGGAAAATTTAGGAGTTGCGTTAGCGCAACGGGGGAAGTGGACAATTTGTGCCTTCACGATTTGTCAAATGACTATAAACGAGGTTAAACCAATGTTAGTGCATCCTGTGTGACGATAGCAGTCTAAGTATAGACAATATTTTGTAATAGTCAATTCGTTTGTTATTACATATTAATACGTGTTTGATATATGTTTGTTATATGTTTGATACTGTATGTTTGATATTGATTGTATGTATGTTTGAACTTGGTTGTAATTGATGTGTTACAATAAGTTTAAACATAAGTTCAAAGATAAGTTCAAACATAAGTTCAAAGATAAGTTCAAAGATAAGTTCAAACATAAGTTCAAAGGTCATGGTTCGAACTTATGGAGGACAAGTTTGAAAGGCCTTGGGCTTCGTCGAACTTGTCCTAGGCAAGTTCGAACCAGGTGATATAATTAGGTGTTAATTCGTTTTAATTAACAACTTAAGCAGAGCTTTTGCAGAATTCGAATTTGGATTAGTGCAGAGGCGATCTCGAACTTGCAAGGAGATTGAGTGTTTGTTCTTGGAGAGAATCACGTGTCGGGGCGTTCTATTGTTCGTCTATCATCGTGTGTGTCTCCGTGTTTCGTGTGCGTGGTCTATCCGTCAAGCCGCTAACGAGGATTCCGCACTCGTTGGACGGTGTCGCGTCAAGATAGGATCCGTTGGAAGGCGACCTTACAAGTGTATCAGAGTCATTAGGGTGTTTTCGGTGTTCTTAGTGTTCATAAGCAACATCCGTGGTTTCTTGACGTTTTTTGATGGAAAAATCACATTTTGGGTTAGTTTTTCGAGTTATACAAGCAAGATAACGGAGAA
>JAANYP010002878.1:175721-208221 GCA_020465985.1 Centrapalus pauciflorus
GTCCCATAGGCTAGTTCTTCGACTTGGTCTAAGAATCCAATCAACTTTGCGTTTTTCGCTCCTTACATCCTAAAAAGAAAAACCATGAAAAACGTGAGAACTCATCGTGATAACTACACATTACCAAAGCCACCTATACTCATTTTTTTGATAGCGTTCGAATAGTTCCATATGCACACAAACGAAAGTGCGAAGCCTATTGAGTTCTGAGTCTTAGACCTTAGTTTATGACTTCTTGTTGTTTTCCTTTCTTGCATGTGTACACACTTGTCTTCAAACTGAAAAACCTTCATCGGGACACCTTGCACCAGTCCATGTTGTGATGTAGTTCATTTGCCTCAGGTGCAAGTGTGACATTAGTGCGTCTGTGCCATAAGACAGATTCGGTCTCTGCAAGCTTAGACAACAGACAGATGTTCCCCATCGACGAATCCGAGATGCTTCATGTCCAGGCATGTTACAAATCGTTCTTCCTTGTCGGGCTCTCATATAATCCATCTTCAGGAAATTTTGAATCCCGCTTCAGCACTAACGTGTCAGTCATCAGTAAACAAAAACTGAGTTCTTCTTATCCAGATCTGAGAGACACTAATGAATTGGAGCCAGTCTATCAACGTGCATATACTGATCAAATGTGCATAGGTCCGCATTAGTAATCACTCCTGTTCCAGTGATATTTCCTCCCTTGTTTCCAGCAAATGATCGCAAATCCCTTGTTTCCTCCCTTGAAGGTCTGTGAGCAGATCCTTTCCCCAGTCATGTGTCTAGACGGCAACCCTGTACGAAGAACCACTTATGTAAAATGTAGTTAACTCATGCACATGAAAGAACACAAGTTAGTTATCACAGGGAACCCAAGCCATGACTGGACTTGGTAATACCTTCTCATCCCATACTGGAAACTCCTCAACAAACTCGTCCTCCGTCAGGGACTTGGGTGGTGTTGATTGAGAAACTGTTTGTGGTGCAGAGTATTTAAATTCATCTTGGCCTTTGAGTTTCTCCCCGCCATTTTGCTGGGGAGCCACTCGACATAATTTCTATTATAGGGCATTTTCATATTGATAGCCCTGGGCTCTACCTGGTGTCTGATGTCTAAACAGGAGTGTGTGACAACCGGGTTAAGCTCTTCTAGGTGTTGCTCCTATGACTTGTTGAGGTCCTGACCTAGATTGCTTAGGGACTTTTATGCGTGGGGAGGGAGGGGGGGGGGAGTATAGTCACACGCACTTCATTTGGTCTACTTGACATAGCTGCTTGCTACTAACGCCAAGTATTTGGTGTGGCATGCACAATCTTCTCATGTTTGATTTTGAGAACTACTTGTGCTGCTCACACTTGGTGAGGTTTTATGTTGTTCAGGCTTTGTACAACTTAGGTGTATGAGATTCTACCTTCCCTATATGGACAGCTGACGCAACAGACCCCTCTTCATGACATCTAAACAAGACATTTATCAATAGACTTCTTATGAGTGCCCTGTTGACTTTGTGTCTCACTAGTGTCAGTCCTTTCTTACTCAACTATCGTGACTTTTCTTCTCTTCTGATTATGACCTCAGGTTAGCTTCTCCTAGAATTTTTGTCACTAGAAGACTACACAAATTGACTTCCTAATCGTAAGCATTATGTCAGTCAACTTATCCCGCTGATTTATCCTATCAGATGCAGATCAATTTCTCAGTTGCTCCATCTATTCAACTGTGTTATCGTTTATATCCTGAGGCTGAGGCACATATTATCATTAAAAGGTGGGGACCATCTTTCTACCCTAAACCTATGGGTTCTAACTGACTATTTACCTGCAAACGCTTAACTTAGGCTCAGCTAGCTCTACCTCTTTACTAGTTATGGTCTTTGGTTAAAGCCTCAACATGCTCATACATCATTTCTATCCTGACACACTTCTCACTTAGTTTGTCTTTTAGAACGATTACGTCTTGAGCATCTGCTTTCAGCTTATTCCTAAGATCCTCTTTGATATCTAGGAGGCTAGCATTATCTGATTTTAAGGATTCAATTTGAGCAGTTAAATTACTATGTGTTTCTAGCACTAAATGTAATCTATCATTAGAAGTAGCACATAAAACACATAAATCACGGAATGTAGAAAAGTTCAGAATTACCTTTGTATGATCAGATTCCACGTTAGCCATCTGCACGGCAAACTCTAGAATGGTCTGATTATCTGACTTCTCCACCGACACAGGACTTGTATCATTTTGTTCTTTATCCTCCGTTACTTCCTCTGCTCTGTCATCCCCAGACTCTGTCACTTCAGCCATGAAGGCTCTAGCATTAGTCTCTGGATGTGAACTCCAGTCGTACGTCCCATCAAGCTGTCTGTCTGATGATATGTTAGATAACAGACCAGCGATGTTCGCTTGATTACCCGAATTAGCAGGCTGATATCTCCCCGGAGATTGATTCTGATAGTTTTCAACCTTGCGTCTTTGACATTCTCGATCAAAATGTCCTAACCCCTGGCAGTTGTAGCACTTAACTTTGGATTTGTCGAATCCAATCTTATTGTTGCTAACGTTCAGATTTCTGCCTGTCCGTTTTATGAATCTCTTGACTCTCTGAGTCACTATGGCCAGTTGCCATTAAAGATTCATTTCCTCCAGTATCATCAGGATCCACTGATCATAGTCCCTTCCCATAACGCAGGATCGTAATTTACCTTTGCCACACAATTTCCGCATGGCTGCAACAAATGAAGCCAAAAGATTCAGATGAGGATTTGGGTGATGTGCACTCATAGGCTTCTTTGTGTACGGTTGAGAAGGAGAAAATTGCCTGATTGAGTCGGTTTCCTTCTGGTTTGGGAATACCCAAAGAAAGCCCGGGCTGCATGAGTCTTCTACTTCTACTGGAGTCCGACTTTCGCCCGTGTAGAATGTTGTAGCTGTCTTAGTTCACTCGCGACTGAAGGTTTGGACTTCCCAAAAACATGTCCGATCTTTACTTGGTCATATTCCTCGTTCCTTCTTGAGCAAATGAAAGTTATAAGCCCTCAGCGTCCTATGACTCCTTCTAGAGGAGTTTTCAAATTTCTCTTCATCATGCTTTAATCAGCGCTACGTACATCTCCCATTGTGCGGGTAAAGCGTCCAAGAAGTTTCTCAATCTTCTAATCAGATACTGCGACATCGTGATTATCTAACTCTGTCAACAACGATAGAACTAGTGATAGTCTCTCTCAGCTTTTAGTTTTCAATGCCTTGAAAATAGCGAACTGCTGCTTAAGCATCTCGGTTCTACCTTTCCGAACCCTTGGTTCCCTCACACCGTTTCAGTGCATCCACAAACTCTTTCGCTGTTCGATGATTTCTGAATGTGTGTAGGATCTCCTGAGGTAGTGCCATGCGAATAATAGAAACGCTCTGTTCTCAGCCTCATTATTTTCTGTTCATCATCCTTCATCTTCTGATATTGTAAGGACTCTTTGACGACCCTCAAACTCGTGAGTAGGTGGAATGTATCCCTCGTCGATACAGATCCACATCCGCATGTCATTAAAACGGAGCAAAGTCGGGCAAAACCTATCCTTCCACAAGTAATAATTCTCCAACCTCATCAGCTGGGTGGTGAATTTGCCTTACCGACTTCATGGTCCATTTCAATAAACTTTTGCAAACTGGTCATTCTTTCTTAAGCTTTTTGAATTAAAACTTAATTAATTTAATTTGAAATTAATTTAAATTAACCCTTTCGAACTTGAGTAAGTTTGAATTTGATTAATATTAAATTCGTTTGAAATTAAATTTGAAATTGAGTTTGAAATCAACAAATTCAAAATTCTGACAAGTTCGAAATTCTTGTGAAGTTCGAAATCTGACAAATTCGAATGGAACCCTAAAACAAATTCGAGAGGAGCGTATTTCCTGACAAATTTAAACAAACCCTAATACCTCCTATGTTCGAGCGCCGCAAGTTCGAAAAACGGCCAAAAGTTCGATTTTTTCAACTTTTCAGTTTAAACCAAAGTTTTTAGGATTAAAAACTATGATTTTGACCATATGATGAACTATATGAACTTTTCTCCGTTATCTGCGCGTGAAGGAACTGGTGTACGTTGAACAACCGCCCGGGTTTACAGATCCAAAATATCCAGACAGAGTGTATCGTCTTGATAAGGCTCTGTATGGATTCCATCAGGCACCCAGGTCATGGTATGAGACACTATCAACTCATATTTTGGACAACGGGTTTGAAAGAGGGAGAATTGATAGTACATTGTTTGTGAAGAGAAAAGGTGAACATTTTATCTTGGTACAAGTGTACGTTGATGACATTATTTTCGGGTCATCGGACGAGCAGATGTGCAAAGATTTCGAGAAGGTGATGAAGTATAGGTTTGAGATGAGTGAAATGGGAGAGTTGAACTTCTTTCTGGGTTTGCAAGTTGAACAGAGGAAGGAGGGTATGTTTATCCATCAGACGAAGTATGTCTACGACATTCTAGAGCGCTTCGGGATGGAGGGAACAAAGCTGACTGTTCACTTTAGCACACCAATTCAAGTGAATCACAATCTCGGACCGGGTACAGAAAGTGATACTGATGTGGATCCGACTCTATATTGGGCCCTGATCGGGTCAGTTATGTATTTAACTGCTTCTAGACCTGACATTATGTTTGCTGTGTGTATTTGTGCTAGGTTTCAAGCCAATCCGAAAGAAATGCATATGAAAGCTGTGAAGCGGATTCTGAGATACCTCAAGTCGAAACCGAACCTGGGACTTTGGTATCACGCGGATGGTGATCTGGAATTGGAAGCATTCACGGATTCAGACTATGGAGGTTGCAGCTTGAATCAAAAGTCAACAACTGGAGGTTGTCAGTTCCTTGGAGGGAGGCTCGTATCCTGGCAATGCAAGAAACAAACTTCGGTAGTCGTGTCAACGTGCGAGGCCGAATATGTAGTTGCTGGTAGTTGCTGTTCACAGGTTTTGTGGATACAATAACAATTGCGGGATTACGGTTTGACTTACACTCATACTCCTATTAGGATAGATAACCAATCTACTATTGCTATAACTAATAATCCAGTTAAACACAGTAAAACAAAGCACATAGACATAAGACATCATTTTATACGTGATTGTGCTGAAAAGAACTTGATAAAACTGGTAAAAGTGGCAACGGAAGATAACAATGCTGATTTATCCACTAAAGCTTTTGATAAGTCACACTGTGAGTTGTTAGTTCAACTGAATGGTATGCGTAATCCAGAGTAACTTGACCTTAGTAGAATTTATTTCTTTTAAGTTAGTAGTTAAGTAGAATTTCTTTCTCTTTGTAGTAAGTTAGGAGTTAAGTAGAATTTATTTCCTTTTATAGTAAGTTAGTAGGTTACTTTATTAGCTTATTCTTATTTTTAAAATACAAAATAAAAAAGAGAGAAAACCATAAAACGCTCAAAAAAAAGAGAACATTAGAAAATAGAGTTAAGTCTTAGATACATAGGTTCAAAGTGACGAACATTAGCACAGTCGATACAATCTCTAGTGTTAAGCTTTTACACATAATGCATCTTAAACTCTAAGTGATATACGTTTTCTAGTTCGATGTGTTGGTAGACATAATACACAAATGGAATCTCAAAATCTAATAAAATATTCGAGAAAAAGTCATATATGTAACTAACTTAGATGTATGACCAAATGGTCTTAATTTTTATGTTAGAGACATACAGACAATGATTCTAAATGAGGTATGCAAATTTTCTGGGGGATGTATAGCCACATCAGATACATCTTAAAGAAAAGAAAAGAAAAGAAAAATTATGATAGTAAGGAGAGAGTCAAAACAAGTCACTCTGTTGTACTTAAGTACAGACCTGTTACCTCTGGTTTGACTCGAGTTAGCAAGATAAGTCGCTCTGTTGTACGTCAGTACAGACCTGTCACCGCTGTCTTGCTAGCTTTAAATAACCTTAATACAAACTAAGACACTCTGTTGTATGTAAATACAGAACTGTGTCTGGTGTTTGCCTTTTAAAGAAATTTTGCAATACCAAAAAGTTATAATCATTGTGTGTATGCCTTGATCATAGAAGTATGTCTAAGTATGGGAAACACAAGGTAGTTTCTTGATAAATAAAAAGGTCAAGAGATATTCCAAGGTGTAACATGTTTAAAGGAAAAATAATACCAACAATCGCCTTGGAAAGTATATCACAACAAACAATCAAAGGAATAAAAAATTCCTAAGTGTGAAGGTGAAATACTGAAAGTGCGTTTGACATCGCTATTTGATTGAACCTTCTTTGACTTTCTCGCAAAAATATTCTGTTAGTTTAGGTTGTACATTTTTAAAACGTAGTTTTGAGTAGATTAAGTTTAAATTTATTCAAACTTTATTTTACTTAATTTTATTTAATATTATTTTATTTTATTCTAAGTAGGAAAAAGGTCAAAGTTACTAGGATGCATTTTTGGTTGAATAAACAAACATTGCGTGAGAATCTATTGCTTGGTATAAATAATTTTGCAAGGTTTGTAAAATTCCGGTACACGAAAAAGTTGAATTCTATTCAAGGATTTTCAAATTTTCAAATAAATTCGAATTTAAGACATATTCGAATTATCCTTCGAATTTGTCTGTAACTTCGAATTTATGTCAAGTTCGAAGGAGGTTGGTATAAAAAGGTCAACAGTGAATCATTTAATTCACCTATATTCGATTTTATAGCTTCGAACTTCTGACCGGCGATTTCAAATTTATTCTTCGAACTTATCGTTTCGATTCTATTCCTATTTCACGAAGTTTTGCTCGTTGTTCTCGAAACTACTCACACACTTAGGTATAGTAATCACTATTATACAAAGTTTGGGTAGTTTAGGAGTCTTTTATGGCAAAAAAAATCGACTATATTTGAAAGTTTTTGGGTTTAAACTTTGTGGTCAAATATCACAAGTTTTAACCGGTGAAACTTCAAATAAAGCACATATAACTTTGATTAGAACCCAATAGGACTAGTTGATACTGTTTTCTAAGTCAAATAGGGTTAAAATCATGGATATGTATTCGAAACTGACCGACTTCGAACGTGTTCATCATGTTCGAACTTGTCGCAAGTTCGAACTTGTTGAAATATCTACAAGTTCGAAGTTAGTGAAATTCGAACATATTCCTCGAATTTGTTTTAAATTCGAATGTCTTTATAAAATAAATTCGAACATGTGAAAACTCGAATGTGTTGGATTTCGAACTTATGTAAGTTTGAAATTATGCAAATTCGAAATTAACAATTTCATTTTAATTTTCATTACTAATATTGGTTGTTGTTTTCATATGCAGATATGGGTGATCGCGCGTTCTTCAATAAACATAACATGGTTATGTCAGTTGATCAAGAGCTGCCTGAAGCTCAACCGTATCGTCATATGGTTGAATTTTTGACGCAATCGAGGGTGGCTTATGCGTTAACTCATAATCTGCAGATTATTCTGGCATACATACATCAATTTTGGGAGCATCTACAGGTAGATTGCTCAGTGACGCCTACAGTCTTGCGTACCAGAGTTGGGGGGCAGCCGATAGTATTTTCAGCCGATATGTTACGGAAAATCCTTCAGCTAGGCTCAGAAGACCAGGAGGCGGGGCCTATTGATTTTCCACTTCATATAAGGCAAGCGGCCTTTTTGCCAATGGGATACGCCCAAGATATTACCAAAGCCTCGTATGTGAAGAGTGGCTTAATTGGGCAATGGCGTTATTTGGTACATGTTTTTATGGTCTGTCTTGCGCCGAAAAAAGCCGGCTTTGATTACATTGTGTCCAAGATGCAATCGGCGGTGATAGCTTTAGTAGATAACAAGCGTTACAGTTTTTCAGAGATGTTCTTCGGAGAGTTTGTGCATCAAATCACAGCCCCCGTCCGAGAAAGATTTTTGATGTACCCGCGCTTCGCGATGATGATTATCCGCCACTTTTTGCCCAATCTACCTCAACTTCCAGATACTCATGGCGTGGCTATTATAGATAAAAGGATATTTGCTGACTGCCAGTCGCATAATGCACGAAGGGCTGAGCAGGTCAGGCCACAGGTGGCTCCTTTGTTCGGAGCAGTTATTGACCCAGATTTTGTGGCTCCAGAAGGAGGTAACTGGGCAGGTGAAGCTCCACAACAGCAGCAACCGCAGCAACAACCACAACAACAACAACAACCACAACAACAACAGCGTAGGAGACAAAGAGCTCCAGCCAGACAAATTCCGGCAGCTAGGCCATCTTCTACCAGACAATCCGAATCGACTGCAGCTGGTCCATCCACGACAGCTGCAAGTCCGTCGAGTTCGGCCCCAGTTTTTGGTCAGATAGCGCAGACCTTAGAAGAGATATGGGCACAGGGGACTTCCTCGGAGCTAAACCTCACTGAACAACTGGTTCAGGATGTTTTAGATCCCCCAGAAGAGTTAAATGATATCTTTAAGGAGATCGATGAATACCAGCCACCGGAGGGTGAAGATATGGACACTAAGGTCCTGGTTGAAGGAGATGCTGAAGAAGAAAGAATGCAGACTGAGGCTTAGGGTCAAGCACTGACCGCCTCCGAGTCTGAATCTGATTTTGAGGAAGTAGAAGAAGTTCAGGTTGTTGAACATGTTGATCCGAATGTCAGAATTGGCAGATATGGATCGAGGCTAGTCGTCAGCAGGCGAAAGATTACAAGAAGAGCTGGTCAGGATTCATACGACGATGACTCAGATTTTGAAGAGGAAGACGAAGCTCTACTCGTGCCTAGGCATAGGGCGAGGCGGCATCGATTTATGCAGGGAGCTCCATCCACCTTAGCTCCTGAGCCTGTGTTACCAGCTGCTCAACCAACCTCCGCTCCATCCACCTCCGTCTCTACTCCATCATCTTCAACCACATTCAATGACAATCAGCGGTTCACAGAGCTGAAGGGAAAGGTGGATTTCCAGACAGTCCAAATTTTCCAACTGACAACAGTAGTGAAAGAGCTTCAAGCACATAATGCCAGACTTGATCAGGAGAATGCTACGCTAAGAACAACAGTAGCTGATCAAGCATCTGCATAATCAATGAAAACTCTCCTAGAGCAATTAATGAAAAATCTGCAAGCTTAGGGGGAGAGTAGTTGCAGAGAAGCTGAGGTGTTGAGGAAAGAAGATGATGGCAATGACCCCGATACTGAAAGAGAGAGTAAGCTAGTAGATATTTCTTTAAAGACTGCTCAGCAAGCTCAAATTCAGGTGGAGCCTGGACAGTCGGGAGTTAGAGAAGGAAGCGAAAGCGAAGCCTCAAAGACAACTGAACATGATATGATTGAAGCTTTAATGGATCTTGACGATCAAGATGATTTTGAGTTTGATCAAGAAGAGTTAGAGGAAGGAGAATTTATTCTAGGAGAGGTCGTAGACTGGAAATCTGATGATAAGGTTGAAGAAGATGAAGACGACAATGTAGATGAAGTGATCATCCCGAAACAGCCTATCACAGAACAATATGTGCATAATGATCAAAACGTGATTGACATAGATGAGATTAAGTTAGCGTCTATGGATGATTCCGAATCTGATACAACTGATAAAGAGCAAACCAGAGAAGATTTGATAAAGCTTTGGTTTAGAAAGGAAGAGAAGAAAACAGATCTAAAGATGAAAAAGAGAATGAGAGTACCATTGGAAATCTCTCGGGTGGAATCTTAAGCTGGTTCTTTGATAGAGAACTGCAGCTATTCGTGCTAAAAAGGAGAGATGGACTTCAGTACTTGAGGCGAACGTTGAAGGTGTTTAACACACTACCCAAGTGTGAAGTAAAAGAGTTGGCCTGGAAGGAGTTAATCAACCTAGGAAACGACCCATATGCTGAAGTAGTTGCTAAAATCATACGAAGGGAGGGTCGATCTGGAAGGTTCGAAAGGCTCAAGCCTAGATCTGGTAAAAGAGTTGAAGATCCGTCAAGAGTAGATCCTCTCACTGGAAAGCCCTGGGCTAGGATGGTTTACAAGCCAGTCCCATGCCTCAAGAGAGTGCCGATGAAGTCAATGCCACAGGATGTACTGAAAAACATGAAGTGGCGGTATGTTGATAACGAGACGGCGGAAGCAGTGATGGAGGACTATGAGGACAAGGTGATTTTGAAAGTATACGATCCTCTACATCTGATCAATCTATCCAAGGATGACCTGCAAAAGCTTCATGATCAGCCAATTTTCTTTCATGAAGGCTGGAGATTAGAAGGCAGGAAGTTCCAAAAGGTAGTTAGAGTTTGTATAGATCAGGGATTGTATGCCGGTAGTAGTTTATATAGCTCTAATACTTAGACAAAATATAAATAGTTAGAAGCTATCGTCAAGTGGGAGTCTGTTAGTGCATCCTGTGTGACGATAGCAGTCTAAGTATAGACAATATTTTGTAATAGTCAATTCGTTTGTTATTACATATTAATACGTGTTTGATATATGTTTGTTATATGTTTGATAATGTATGTTTGATATTGATTGTATGTATGTTTGAACTTGGTTGTAATTGATGTGTTACAATAAGTTCAAACATAAGTTCAAAGATAAGTTCAAACATAAGTTCAAAGATAAGTTCAAACATAAGTTCAAAAGTCATGGTTTGAACTTATGGAGGACAAGTTCGAAAGGCCTTGGGCTTAGTCGAACTTGTCCTAGGCAAGTTCGAACCAGGTGATATAATTAGGTGTTAATTCGTTTTAATTAACAACTTAAGCAGAGCTTTTGCAGAATTCGAATTTGGATTAGTGCAGAGGCGATCTCGAACTTGCAAGGAGATTGAGTGTTTGTTCTTGGAGAGAATCACATGTCGGGGCTAAAAATTGTTCGTCTATCATCGTGTGTGTCTCCTTGTTTCGTGTGCATGGTCCATCCGTCAAGCCGCTAACGAGGATTCCGCACTCGTTGGACGGTGTCGCGTCAAGATAGGATCCGTAGGAAGGCGACCTTACAACCAATAATGATTTTGGGGCTTAGTGGCAATTGTTTTGTCAATGAATGTGGTTGAATAGATGACATGTGTCATCATATTGAAGTTAAATATGATAAATTGTGTGTACTCCTAAATTGTGAAAGGGGAGTATATTTGCTTAAAATGTAAGAGTCAACTTGTCCAACGTAATTGAATATTTGGTGATTTAACCCTTAATTTGTGAGTAAGGGTGGACGAGCTCTAAGTTGAAATTGAGCAAACTATTATGGGCTAGCTCTAAGTCGAAATTCAGCAAAATGTTGTGGACTAGCTCTAAGTCTCAATTGAGCACTTAATTGATTGTTGTTTACTCGATACAACAAAATTTTGTTTACTTACATGTCAGTAATTTGATAAAATGTTGAAATGAATAAAAAAATGCCATATTGAAGCTACTTTGTGGATAAATAATAGTTCTTAGAGAACAATTGAACCAATATGTTGATTTAGAATGATAAAGTCATTTATTGTGACTAGATTATGTTCATGGCCAGATGCTTGAATACCACGTGGTCCGGTGGTAATGCTATGTGTATAGGATCTTATTATGTCGTTTAAAGTGGTCAAATCATGTAAGTGATCTAGCGAGGATGCGTTGCGTAGTGCAACTAGGATTATGTCGTTGGGGTAAACATAATTATTTGAAGTGATTGTTGTTTGGATGTGAGGTCGCTAGCATCTACTGATCTTTGTGTGCTCATTACCTATGTATATTCGAGAAAGTGTCAATTTAACCTCTTCGGTGTAATAAGACATGTGGTCTTTCAACCACCTTGTATTGTGTTGAGCTTTAGGATTCTGAGAACGGAATCTTTTAACGGGGGAAGAATTGTAACACCCCAAATAATTAGGAGGTAATTATATTCCTAATAAAGTTGAGTTAATATAATTATTGGAATAATTATTATAGATTAGAGATAATAGTAATATTGACTAAAGAGGTAACTACCTTTATTGAACAATAAAAATTGTGAACTTAAAAGTAGTATTTTAAGTTAATTTCCAGTGTTAGTATTTCAAGTATGCTATTATTGGGACTTGAATAATATAATGTGGGTTAGCTATTGAATTGACAAAAATAGGTAATGTACTTTGATCAGTTTTAATAAAATGAAAGATATGAGTTGGGAGGGTTTATATGGGTAAAAATATGAAAATTGAGGGGTTAAGGGTGACCAAATGCCAAACCCTTCTCCCCATTCCCTTTTATAAATCGTCCAACACACACACACACACACACACACACACACCATAGTGTGTGTGTGTGTGTGTGTGTGTATGTTCTTGTTCATTTGAGAGAAAGAGAGAAAGAAAGAGTGGAGATGTGGGTAGAGGTTGAAGATTGAAGTGTTTTGGAGATCAAATCTTGCTCATTTCGTTAGATATTGAAGGTATAAACACCTCCTTTATTATTCTTCTTCATTTTCTCTCTATTCCTCCATTTTTGGAGATGAAACCCTAAACGGGTTTAGGTTGAAATGTTTTGTAAAGGCTCCAACTTTTAGTATGTTGTTATATGATCAAGATGCAGCCATAATATGCAACTACATTGGTAGTTTGAGCTAGTTTTTGTTTGAACCCAATCTAGGGCTCAAATGAGCTCCAATGGGTTATAGATTTGAGTTTGATGTTTCAGTAGGACTAAATATGCTCAACCTTGATCTATATATGTTAAATGTTGATATGGAATCAAATGGAATTAAGTAGAAGCTCAGTTATAGCTTTGAAGAGATGATTTGACTTTTAACCCATTTGTGAACTCAAAATAGTTCATATGAATGAATGAATGATATTTCATGATTCAAATGTGTGGGAAGGGTGTAAAATGGTCTAAAGATGTTATATTATTGATTTCAAGTATTGGTTGGGGTTAAACTCGAGCAAAGACTCAAGTTGGTGTTTTAGGCCTAAACCTCACGCCAAGTGTTCAGTGAAATGCCACAATGAGTTCTTAATCATTGTTGGGTTGAATTTAATGTTTTATTATGATTTGAATGCCTAAACATAGCCCAAATATGTTTAATATTGCTATGGAATTGGTTAAAATTGAATATAAGCTCAATTGGAGCTTGGAGTTGTCAGTTGGAGTTTTCAGTCATTTTAGGACTCGTTCGGAGTCCGTATGAGCTCCATGGAATCATGGAATGTTATGAAATGATTCTAATATGTTTAGAGGTGTTAATGTGACCTTAATATGTAATAAATATTGTTGGTAAAGTCCCTCCAAAGTTGCAAAAATGTTTATGGAAGTTTTAGTGAGTTGGGGTGCATTGAGTGAAGGAAAATTAAGCAAGCAGGGCACACCTGCAGTGGTCACGGCGTGACCACCCTCTGGGTCACGCCCTTACAAACTTTCTGCCCCAAAAGTGGACTTTGGAGGGTCGGGGGTCAATGCTTGGGTCTTATACTTGCAATACACTTATAAATTAAGTGTTTAAAGGGTTTGAAGGTCTTTGATCCATTCTGGAACTCGTAGGGCTTCAATTGAATTTAGTGCTTTTGGTTTGAGGTTCCATTATTAATAGGACACCCTTTAGAGTCTTATATTGTGTTCGGGAGCTCACGAGTTCACGTTATGAATGCTTCTAGGTGAATTGAGTCGAAAGCAGCTTGATTGCAGGCTTTTGCCATTCTTCGTGCTATTGTGGCTTTATTGGAAGGGTTTGGAATCTTCTAAACCAATCACTGTGAGTTCTAAGATTAATGTAGATGAATTATTACATGTTAATTGTACTTTATGCCTTTGTTAATAACATGATATGTGACCATACATTACAACATGCTACTTGATCATGCATATTCATATGCTATATTGATGGATTCATTGTAGCCTTATTGAACATGTTGTCATGCATCATGAATTGAAAAGTGAATTTCCATTCTAGTTAACCTCGTTGTGGATTGGTTTGTCATGCATTTCGTATAGTATGCATAACTGCTTATCTGTATGAATAATAATGATTGGAAGATGACAATTCGTGTTTGTTGACCTCGTAGGTTGGACTAATCACTTTTGTGATTTATTAATAATAGTTTAGATATATGCATGACCCTTTTAAGTTGTATATTGGGTCACCTTCGTGACAACCTAATTGATCATGAATGAGGATAAATGACTATTTAACCGGTAGGTTCATTAGTAATGTCAAACGACCCCGATGATATATTAGAACCGTTATTGAAGAAGTCACGTTGGATGCCAGATGGCCGACATACTTGGATTATCGGAAATCACGAGTTTGATAGGGACAGCCTCGTACTATGCTAGAGGAAATACCACTCCCGACTATGATAGGGAATCCAAGAAGACCATGGGATATGTGGTTATTGGATGGTGATGGGATTATCTCATGTGAGGACGGCAACGGGCCGTCTGTGGGCGATGATTATGACATGTTGGGCTGCAAGCATGAGTTATATCCTAGTGGCAGTGTTGGCATCATGTGAGGACGGCAACATGCCGCCTTCGTGGCGATGATTATGACACGTTGGGCCGCAAGCATGTTTGTCATAACCTTTGATTTGTGACATTAGCAGTATGTACTCTGGTAATGTAACGTGCCGACTTTGAAATGCGACTATGTAAAAGCGTTACAACGTGCTACTATGACATTCGTTGGGATCCTCACTTCGGCTCGACTATTATGAGCAGTGTAGTGGATCCCAAGATTTGATTTGGTTCCCCACCTTGACTCGGCTAGGCTGGGCGGTGACAGTGGAACATAAAACAATGTTAAGCATCAGGAATGCTAATAGTCCTCAGTGAAATGAAGTGCAATGGTGTTATAGTTTAGAAAGCCAATAGCCCTCTGTGAGGTGAGGAATCTTGTTGTGAATGCTAAGAAATCAATAATTGACGTGGGACACCAATAGTCGTCAACGAGGATGAGGTGATCCCATTCTAATTTTGCATTGGCCATCATTGGCCTTTATATTTTGGTTGATAGGAAATCGTGTTGGATAGACATAATTATTGTGTAATTGTTATTTATGTTAATCTTAGAATTCACTAAACAACTTTTGTTGTTTACTCTTTAGTTGTTCACCATTTTACAGGTTTTGAGCTATCGAGCGGAAAGCTTATATTCTTCCTCATCTTTCAGAGTGTAGATGCGAGACTAATGGTATGAGTTAGATATTGTGTTGGGTTTGGGTAGTCGACTTTCCGACCTTAACTATTCGTTTGCAGGATCATGACCTGTAACCTTGTAGACATTAATTGTTGTTAATCGGATGCATCACTTATGATGCATTGGTTGTAAAAGTTTTAATTCTACCCTAATTCCGCAAGTATTATTGTACTAATTATTGTTAATTACATTGAAAAATGTATTATTGTTGTATGGGTGTTTCAAAATCTCATATAAATAAACACAGTTCACAAGAAAGCTCGATAATACATGCATGATAATAACTCGGTAAAAGCTCGTAATAAAACTCATAATAATCTCGTAAGAAAGCTCGGTAAAAGGTCATGCAAACATTTATAAACAATCGTACAAGTATCTCAAAAAAACATGCAAACTCACCTGACTCTAAAGTCTCACTTACTCAAGTCTCGGTTCCCTGTCTGTCCCCAACCCTATCAACTCGAGACCTTAGAATCACAATATGATAACTCGACATTACTAACATAACTCACGGAACTCATAAACCCATTTTATAACCCTTCCCACGAGCTTCCCCCAACCCGATTAATGAATTAACATCATATTATTTTCAGGGTGCCAATGTAAGCGTTAATCCATAATATAGGTTCTACCTAAGACCCGTAACCTATACTAACATTCAAGCAAGCCAAAAGCTAATTGCATGAAATCTGGTAAGTCGTGACCACACAAAAGGTCATGACCACGAGAAAAGTCATGACCATGCAAAAGGTCATGACCACGAGAAAAGTCGTGACCAAGACTCTCACATATTTTCCTTGGTTCACTCAGCTCGTCCTCTGTTTTGCTCAGCTTCATTTTTTTGCATTAAAACTCGATTTTAGGTTGTTTTTAGCTCACGAATTTGCCCAGAAACATAATAAACACATATAGGCCCAACCCCAATCATTTGGTATTAGTTATCATCTCAAAACCCATGTATTTAATGCTTGATTTCAAGCTTTGAGATTTACCTCAAGCTTCTTTAATGGAGGATAATGAAAAAGATGAAGGTTTAGCACTTAAATCCCAGATTGGAAATTGGTTTCTTGTTGTTGCAGCTTTTAGAAGTAAGACACACACACACACACACTTAGGGCTTTGATTTTGGAGAATGAATTAGAAAAGTAAAGAAGTGAACATTATATACGTTTTAGGTTTAACTCGGTCCGACACCCAATATCCGATCCCGTTATCACAAAACACAAACTTATACAACCGGGTCCCAAATTAATTAATAATCATCAAGATTGTAACCTTTTATAAAAAACATAATCCCACAACCCGGTTAACTCAAAACCTCGTCACGTGTCGGTTCCACGTATTACTCAATAATTCGCCCAACTCAAATATAATATTATAATTAATCCAATTAAATAATTCCACGTACCTTATCCAAAATTGAGATGTTACACTTAGTTAATAGTAATTATTATTTATATGCTTGTATAAATATTTTATTACTCATTTTTATGATTTTTACATTAAACTAATATTACTAGTATTTAATTTTTTAGAATAGTTTATTACTTGTAACATCCATCATTTCGACCTGGTATGTGGAATTATTTTAGTGGATAAATAATTTATTAATATTGGGTTGGTCCAACTATATCCCGTTTCGTGGATTGATACGTGTCGGGATTGGGGCTTGCGTGTCATCGGGTTATAATTTTAATGAACGGATTATGTTTTTGGGTTCGTGGGATTAAATGGGTTAAATGGGCGTTAATATTGGAAATGTGATATTGGGTTCGGGACCGGCTAAATTAGAAGCGTATATATGTTGAGCTTACCTCCTTCCTCCTTATCCACTTCTAATTACCCTAAATAGTATATGTGTGTGTGTTTTGAGAGCTCCAGCAGCAAAATCATCATCTCCAGCTCCAAAATTGGTTGTGGGAATTGATATTCAGCCTCATCATCTTCATCATCTCTTTGTGTAGTGTTCTTGAGTTGCAAGAGGTAAGGGTGTTAAATTTGAGTCTTTAAATTGTGTTATATGCTATGAGTTTGTGTAAAGAGGCTCCCAAGATGTATGGGACTGTTATGTGGTGATTTTGTATGCCCTTTGAAGTTGAAATCGTGTATAGAAGGAGTTTGATACTCCTGGCTGAAGCTGAAAATCGCAGGGCAGGGTGCAGGGTTTCGCGGTGTCGCGGCGCGACGACCAGGGGGTCTGCGGCGCGACCAACAGCCTGCAGGAGAAATCCGAGTTTTTGTCTTAAAAAGGGATTGGGTCGTATTAGTGTCAGGTTTCCTTCGGGATTGCTCGGGTTGGGTTTGTTTGGGTTTGGGATCTCGTTTAGGGTTGCCTTGGGTCGAGTTTTGGGTTGAGTTTCGGGCATTGGTCGGGTTTCGATTCAGTAGGGTTGTCGGGTTTGAGTCGGGCTCGGATCGCTGTGATTATGTGACATATGTTACTTGAGATTGTGTTAACCATTGGGAGACCCGTGTGTTATAGGGACTAGCGGACATCGAGCCGGATTCGATCAGGGTGCTCAGACTTCAGGGAATCAGTCAGGTGAGTACTCGAGTCGTTTCCTAAACGCGCGCTACCTCTTTCGTTATAGTCGTGTAGATATATTGTGCGTGTTTCTATATATGAGACAGGGACGTGAACCTCAGGTATACTCTATTCCTTATACGTGTTATGTATGAGATGTGAGATCGGTTCGGGGGTCCGTGATGAGTTCCATACGGACGATAAGTCGCGAAGGGGAATCGCGCGGGTTGACTGTCCCTTACAGTCCTTGGGGCGTATATATACGGCAGGGCTTGTAGCCGGGTAGCTTCCGTGCTACAGGGTATTACCGACCATTGCTGTGTGCGATGTGTCCACCGGGGAGGGGTCCCCACAGGGCTTGTGTGTTATCCCGATCTCATACCTATGATATTATACCTCAGATGTGTGTGGGGCTATCGGGACAGGGATAGGGAATGCGTGCAATGTGTTATGTGCAGTGTCAACCCTCGTGTGCTCACGGGCTTTATAGCTCATGTATTCGAGTCTAACATGTTCAGGGAAACAGAAGGGATCTCAGCAGCCGCCGAGATAGGTCCGAGATTGATTGAAGATCTGTAATAGCTTCGTATCTTGTATAGAACAGTTGTAATAGTTGTTTTGGGAATTGTGTATCTAGTGATCGGGATTAAATGTTTTGTTAATCTGGGGTCGTGAATGTATCGATTGTGTTTGACGTATGTGTTAAAGTTTTAAATTTGCCGTAATCTGCATTATCTCATGACACGTGTGTTATAGATTCGTTGCGTTATTGCCACTTATGATATTATGTTGACATGGCATTTCCGGGATCGGGAGGGGTGTTACAGCATGGTATCAGAGCTTGTGGTTTGAAGTTTGAGTATCATTAGTGGATGCTTAACTTAGACCTTGTTTCGGTCCATGGGGGATCGTTTTGCGATTATATAGTGGATTAAGCGACCTGGCTTAGTGTATAATGCTGGGTGATTTATCCCTTATGCTTAATCGTTTTGCTTTGTGCAGATTATATGGCATATCAGGGAGAGGGTTCGGGCGCAGGTAAGCCGCCCAGTGACGAGTATATTCGAAAATCAGAGCTGCTAGAGGTTCTTACTGAGTTTTACCGACAGCAGAAAGAGCAAGAAAGGGAACAAGGTCAGAGTTTGGGGCCAGTTGTTCAGCGTACCGAGACCGGATCAGGGGGTGGGGCATCGTCATCTTCTCAGAGGGGTGGATCTTTCAAAGATTTTATGACAGGGGCTCCGCCGCAGTTTAGGGGTGACGGTGAGCCGGGGGCGGCCATCGCATGGCAGCGTGAGATCGAGGCCGCGTTCCGAGTGGCCGACGTGGATCCTAGGGATATGGTTGGGTATGCCGCTTATCAGTTACGAGGCGGTGCTTCGCAGTTGTGGAAATCGATTGAGTCATCGATGACTGAGTCCGCCGCATATGCCATGACTTGGGAGCAGTTCAGGGCCATGTTTGAGCTCCAGTACATTCCGAGGGACGAGAGACGGGAGATGGAGTGCCGGTTCCTCCATTTGCAGCAGGGTAATATGACGGTGTAGCAATATGTCGATCGGTTCAATGAATATTTACAGTTCGCGCCTCAGCATGTTGATACAGAGAGCCGTAAGGCTGATGCGTTCATTGATAGGCTTCGATCGGATATCCGGGAGTTCGTAGGACTACATGACACTCTGACATTCGCCAGAGCCTTAGAGATGGCCCGCATGAGGGAGCGGGAGATCCTAAAGCAGAGGGAGCAGCCCTCTTCCCAGAGGCAGCATACTGGGACATCATATCAGCCGGCCAGTGTGTGGAGATCCTCCGGGGACGCTCCCAGTGATCAGCGTCCAGACCAGTGGCAGTTTTCGGGACAGGGTTCGGGGCAAGGGTCGGGTCAGCGACGTGATAGGGATCGAGATAGAGGCCGAGACCGCAGATCGAGGCGTCAGGGCCAGGGTCAGGGGTCTGGCGCGTAGAGCCAGAGTAGTGTGGGACAGGGGTCCCAGGCGTCCGGCAGCCGTGTTGAGAGCTCATTTGGGGATCGGGAGTGCCCGAAATGTCACCGGCGCCATTCGGGTCAATGTCTATCAGAGCAGCCGCGTTGTTTCCGGTGCGGCCAGCGGGGCCACGCCACCTCAGTTTGTACGGTTCTCGAGCCGCTGTGTTTTCGCTGTGGGAGGCCGGGACATCGAGTCAGAGACTGTCCGGAGCCGGGGCCGGCAGTGCAGGGGGCTAGTTTGAGTGGGGCCAGGGCCGAGCCGTCGTCATCTAGCCGCCGTGAGTCTGTTCCGGGGGGCCGCGGGTGAGTGTTTCAGGCGACTGCAGAGGAGGCACAGGATGCCACAGATGTAGTTTCGGGTACGTATATCCTTAACGGACTTCGAGCTCGTGTATTATTTGATTCCGGGGCGGATCGCTCCTATGTGTCTGTTATATTTTGTGCGTATTTTAGTGTATCTCCTTCTCCTTTGTCTGTTCCGTTGGTTGTCGAGAGGGTCGATGGGAGTTCGATGTTAGTGAGTCGGGTTTTTCGGGACTGTGTGTTAGAGATAGATTCCCATCAGTTTGTGATCGATTTGCTGCCGATTGAGATCAGTAGTTTCGATGTGATTGTGGGTATGGACTGGTTGACTGCCAGGCAGGCTGATATTCTTTGTGCCAAGAAGATCATCCGTATACCCATTTTTGACAGTGAGAGTGTCATTATCTATGGGGAGCGCCGTAAGGGGATATCGGGATCGTGTCTATGGCCAGGGCTCAGAGATATGTCTCTAAGGGGTGCGAGACCTTCCTAGCTTATGTGGTTGATGCGAGGAAGGAAAAGAAGACCTTAGAGGATATTCCCAGAGGAGTTACCTGGGTTACCGCCGGATCGCCAAGTAGAGTTCAGAATAGATCTTGTTCCCGGGGCGGTGCCGATCGCTAAGACGCCTTATAGGCTGGCACCGACAGAGATGCGAGAGTTGATGTCTCAATTGCAGGAGCTTCTGGATCGTGGATTCATCCGTCCGAGTTCGTCGCCGTGGGGTGCGCTAGTATTATTCGTGAAAAAGAAGGACGGTAGCATGCGGATGTGTATCGACTATAGAGAATTGAACAAAGTGACCGTGAAGAATCGCTATCCGCTTCCACGTATCGATGATTTGTTCGATCAGCTCCAGGGCTCGAGTTTCTTCTCCAAGATCGATTTGCGATCCGGTTATCATCAGTTGAGGGTCAGAGATGAGGATGTACCGAAGACAGCATTCCGGACTCGATATGGGCATTACGAGTTCCTTGTGATGCCTTTCGGATTGACCAACGCACCCGCCGCTTTCATGGATTTGATGAATCGGGTGTGTAGAGCGATGTTGGATAGATTCGTGATTGTGTTCATTGATGACATCCTTATCTATTCGCGGAGTGCCGGGGACCACGAGCAGCACCTCCGAGAGGTTTTGACTGTGCTGCGCAGGGAGAGACTGTACGCGAAGTTCTCCAAATGCGAATTTTGGCTTCGGGAAGTGCAGTTTTTGGGTCATGTGGTCAGTGCCGAGGGTATAAAAGTGGATCCGGCCAAGATTGAGGCAGTGATGAGTTGGGAGCCTCCGAGATCAGTGCCCGAGATTCATAGTTTTCTGGGTCTCGCCGGGTATTATAGATGCTTCATCCAGGATTTCTCGAAGAGTGCCTTGCCGTTGACGAGATTGACACGGCAGTCCGTTCCGTTTGAGTGGTCCGAGGATCAGGAGCGTGCGTTCAGAGAACTGAAGACTCGGTTGTGTCAGGCTCCAGTGTTAGCCTTGCCGGAGGGTACCGATGATTTTGTTGTGTACTGTGATGCTTCGGGATCAGGGTTGGGCTGTGTTCTGATGCAGCGAGGGAAAGTGATCGCGTATGCTTCGCGCCAGTTGAAGACTTACGAGGAGAACCATACCGTGCACGACTTAGAGTTGGACGCCATTGTGTTCGCGTTGAAGATTTGGCGCGATTATCTTTATGGATCTCGGTTTATTGTGTATACCGATCATAAGAGTCTTTAGTATCTGTTCAGCCAAAAAAAGATCTGAATATGCGACAGCGCCGTAGCCTTGAGTTGCTTAAGGACTACAATTGCGAGATTCAGTACCACCCGGGTCGGGCTAATGTGGTAGCTGACGCGCTGAGCCGTAGGGTGTGCGGCCAGACTATGATATCCAGGGCTTCGAGGCTTGAGATTACCTCGACATTGATCGACAGTCTGAGATTAGCGCAGCAGGAGGGCTTGCGGGGTGATAATGTGAAAAGGGAACGTTTGACCGGGCAGCTTGAGTCATTGATCAGGGACGATCGCGGGTTATATGTGTTCCATGATAGGGTCTGGGTCCCGAGGGTTGGGAATTTGCGGCAGTTGATTCTTGATGAGTCGCATCGGTCGAGGCTATCTGTGCATCCGGGGAGCACTAAGATGTACCGTGACTTCTATTGGTGGCCGGGAATGAAAAGGGATGTGGACCGATATGTTGAGCAGTGTATGACGTGTCTTAGGGTCAAAGCCGAGCATCAGAAGCCGCACGGGCATCTACGCCGTTAGAGATCCCCGAGTGGAAGTGGTATCACATCACGATGGATTTCATTGTGAGGCTTCCACGCACGGTCCGCGGGAATGATATGATCTGGGTTATAGTGGATCGACTAACGAAGAGTGCGCACTTCTTAGCCGTTCGGGGTACTATCACCATGGATCAGTTAGCGAGGCTGTACATCAACGAGGTGGTATCGCGGCATGGGATTCCGATGTTGATTACTTCGGACCGGGATACGCGGTTTACGTCTCGTTTCTAGCAGAGTTTCCAGCGGGAATTGGGCACCAGGGTTCAGCTGAGCACGGCGTATAGACCGCAGACTGACGGGCAGACCGAGCGCACCAATCAGACCCTCGAGGATATGTTGCGGGCATGTACTATCGACTTCAGCGGCAATTGGGATGTGCATTTACCGTTGGTCAAGTTCGCGTATAATAACAGTTATCACGCCACGATTAAAATGGCTCCGTTTGAGGCACTATATGGGCGTAAGTGCCTGACCCCAGTGTGTTGGGGCGAGGTTGGTGAGCGACCTATCAGTGGGCCGGAGCTACTCCAGGAGACTAATGATAAAGTGGATGTGATTCGAGAGCATATGAGGGTCGCCCAGAGCCGTCAAAAGAGCTATGCCGATCGCCGTCTGAAAGAGCTGGAGTTCAGTGTCGGGGACCGAGTCTTGCTAAAGGTGTCGCCGTGGAAAGGGGTTATCCGGTTCAGACATCGTGGGAAGCTGAGTCCGCGGTATATATCGGACCGTTCGAGATTGTTGAAAGAGTCCGGGATCAGGCCTATCGACTGCGATTGCCTTCGGAGTTGGCCGGTGTGCACGATACGTTTCATGTGAGTCATCTCCGGAAGTGTCTGGCCACAGATGATCAGTATGTGCCCTTATCAGAGATTACAGTCGATGATCAGCTGCGATATGTGGAGCAGCCCGAGGCCGTTACCGACCGAAAGATCAAGAAGTTGAGGAATAAAGAGATTGCCTTGGTACTCGTTCAATGGAGACATCATAAGGGTACCAACGCTACCTGGGAGCCCGAGTCGGAGATGCGATCGAAATATCCTCACCTATTCCGGAGTTGGAGTTAGATTCCGGGACGGAATCTCTTTAAGAGGGGAGGATTGTAACATCCATCATTTCGACCTGGTATGTGGAATTATTTTAGTGGATAAATAATTTATTAATATTAGGTTGGTCCATTTATATCCCGTTTCGTGGATTGATACGTGTCGGGATTGGGGCTTGCGTGTCATCGGGTTATAATTTTAATGAACGGATTATGTTTTTGGGATCGTGGGATTAAATGGGTTAAATGGGCGTTAATATTGGAAATGTGATATTGGGTTCGAGACCGGCTAAATTAGAAGCGTATATATGTTGAGCTTGTCTCCTTCCTCCTTATCCACTTCTAATTACCCTAAATAGTATATGTGTGTGTGTTTTGAGAGCACCAGCAGCAAAATCATCATCTCCAGCTCCAAAATTGGTTGTGGGAATTGATATTCAGCCTCATCATCTTCATCATCTCTTTGTGTAGTGTTCTTGAGTTGCAAGAGGTAAGGGTGTTGAATTTGAGTCTTTAAATTGTGTTATATGCTATGAGTTTGTGTAAAGAGGCTCCCAAGATGTATGAGACTGTTATGTGGTGATTTTGTATGCCCTTTGAAGTTGAAATCGTGTATAGAAGGAGTTTGATACTCCTGGCTGAAGCTGAAAATCGCAGGGCAGGGTGCAGGGTTTCGCGGCGCGACGACCAAGGGGTCCGCGGCGCGACCAACAGCCTGCAGGAGAAATCCGAGTTTTTGTCTTAAAAAGGGATTGGGTCGTATTAGTGTCAGGTTTCCTTCGGGATTGCTCGGGTTGGGTTTGTTTGGGTTTGGGATCTCGTTTAGGGTTGCCTTGGGTCGAGTTTTGGGTTGAGTTTCGGGCATTGGTCGGGTTTCGATTCAGTAGGGTTGTCGGGTTTGAGTCGGGCTCGGATCGCTGTGATTATGTGACATATGTTACTTGAGATTGTGTTAACCATTGGGATACCCGTGTGTTACAGGGACTAGCGGACATCGAGCCGGATTCGATCAGGGTGCTCAGACTTCAGGGAATCAGTCAGGTGAGTACTCGAGTCGTTTCCTAAACGCGCGCTACCTCTTTCGTTATAGTCGTGTAGATATATTGTGCGTGTTTCTATATATGAGACAGGGACGTGAACCTCAGGTATACTCTATTCCTTATACGTGTTATGTATGAGATGTGAGATCGGTTCGGGGGTCCGTGATGAGTTCCATACGGACGATAAGTCGCGAAGGGGAATCGCGCGGGTTGACTGTTTCTTACAGTCCTTGGGGCGTATATATACGGCAGGGCTTGTAGCCGGGTAGCTTCCGTGCTACAGGGTATTACCGACCATTGCTGTGTGCGATGTGTCCACCGGGGAGGGGTCCCCACAGGGCTTGTGTGTTATCCCGATCTCATACCTATGATATTATACCTCAGATGTGTGTGGGGCTATCGGGACAGGGATAGGGAATGCGTGCAATGTGTTATGTGCAGTGTCAACCCTCGTGTGCTCACGGGCTTTATAGCTCATGTATTCGAGTCTAACATGTTCAGGGAAACAGAAGGGATCTCAGCAGCCGCCGAGATTGGTCCGAGATTAATTGAAGATCTGTAATAGCTTCGTATCTTGTATAGAACAGTTTGTAATAGTTGTTTTGGGAATTGTGTATCTAGTGATCGGGATTATATGTTTTGTTAATCTGGGGTCGTGAATGTATCAATTGTGTTTGACGTATGTGTTAAAGTTTTAAATTTGCCGTAATCTGCATTATCTCATGACACGTGTGTTATAGATTCGTTGCGTTATTGCTACTTATGATATTATGTTGACGTGGCATTTCTGGGATCGGGAGGGGTGTTACATTACTCAACTAGTTATTTGCCCATATATTACATTGGATATATTTATACAATATTTTTTAAATACATATAAAATTAAATTAGTATATTACAATTATTAAATTGACCGGATTATAATGTTGATCTATATATATATATTCAATGTTTTAATTAATATAAAATAAAATATCATAAATTAGCTCTAGACACAATGTGCAATCAAATGAAATTCGAAGACCGGAGCAGATGTTTCCGGTTTCAATATTAATTACCACCAAATGAGAAATTGATAGCATATGAGGTTAATCTCCGTGAGAAATGAAAAAGTAGCTTTTTGAGAAGCAACTGAGTAGCTAGGAGGGGTTTTGTGCTTGTGTCACTGGGTCCATGGCGTCTTATTCAATATCAAATCTCAACGAATAAGATTCGATAGCAAATGTAGGAAACCCAACAAATGTTTGGTTATGATAGGAATCTTTTCTTTTAATCATTTCTCTCACCTCAAGCTCTCAACATCATTTTTTTCAACTAAAGCTCCCTCCGACTCACTTTAATCAGTAAAGCATGATTTTGATGCACCCCCGTCTCCTTTCATTTATACCCCTCTCATTTCCATTTTACCTCTGCTAGACCCGATCAACACCCCAGTGTGTCTGATCCTTCTTAACTAGATCTATAAGACCCTTACCTCTCATCTATAAGAAGGATTACTCCATGGGTAGGTCATCCGATTCTGGGTAGACCATAGGAGTGATGTATATGCCTATACGCTCATGTGGAGCATCAGATACAACACTTTCATCAAACTTGATGAACTTTGAGTTCCTGGAATTGCAGCTAGCATAGAATGCTCAGAAAAACTGCTTTAGCATTATGAGAATAAACTCAATGAAATGAATCAGAAAGGAATGGAGACGAGTGAATGAATCAGAAGAAATCAGAATTAGTTAATTCAGAATGAATGAAAGATTCTGATTTGAATGAGATTCAGGATTCAAGGAGATATGAAATATCAGGGAAAGAAGAGAATGATCTGAATGAAGTAAATAAGAATGAAATGAGATCCTAATAGAAGTGAATTTCTCCTCATAATGATACCCCAAAGAAAAATTTACTCCCCCTACAAGTATGCATAAAAATGTTTTCCTTAACAAAGTTGCATACTGGAAGAGTGAAAAAGCAAGAAAATTTTCTTCGATAATGCATAGATGCAAACTCCCCCTGCAAATAAGAAATAAATATTAGTCAACAAAAGGTAGAAGCAAAAGAAAAGTAAGAAATCTATGCTCCCCGTGGTTGTTTTGCCCGTGATGTTGAGCAGAAATTCTGATATGCACATCAGGGTGGAAGTTTTTGAAACACTGTAGCAGGTTCTAACTAAAGACCGGGTTCTACTCTGAAGTAAGTAGAAGCCATGCATTGATGCATGCGTTTGGTACTGAAGCGCACAAAAACCATCTTTTTGAAGCACGAGTCAAGGACTGAAATGAACAGGAGCAATCTTTTTGAAGCACAGGTCCTGAACTAACATGAACAGGAGCCATTAACCTGAATCATGTAAATTTTGGTACCCATTGGAATCTGGGTCAAGTCAGGTTAGCTTTCGGTACCCATCATTGAGTTATTACCTTCTTCTCTTCTTTAGGAAACCATTTCCAGTTTGGTTCCTTTAAGTCTTAGGTACCCAGCGCAGAGTGAATGTTCACACTTATGACATGTTGTTTCACATGCTTATGCCTAGCTCTGGAGACACAACCATTCATTACATGAGAAGAATGACAAGGTTTAGTAGGACGCAAATCAAATAACTACTAAAGCGAGTATTTCAAAATAGGTTTATGTGACATCGAAGCATCACATGGAGCAATCTTTTGATTAACATCTGCTACAACTTTGTTATTCTTTATAACATGAGAAGCATAAATGAATGGTAGTGAAGCAATTTGATTCTCAAAATGACTTTTCACTTGAGTATGAGAATTTGAGAAGCCAGAGTCCTTACGATTAGAGAACCAATTATGCCTGTTGTTGGATTTTCCAATCTTTTGAAGTTTTCGGGAACTATCTGTACTATTAATGTAAAAGTATATTGAATTCCTTACAGCTCTTTTAAAATCAGATTTAGAAGATTCAACGTTGTAAATGTTGATTGGAACTTCCAACTTTTCTTTACCCTTCTTGATCTCAAGAAGATGTTTCCGTTTAGGAGCATTTGTTTTCTGATCAAAAACTTTTGAGACATTTGAAATCTGACTTTCTATGTCTTTGATTATGTCGAGAAGCTTATCTCTTTCACTTTCAAAGAACTTAGAGTCAGTTTTAAAACTCTGTTCACATATGGAAAACACTCTTCTTGCCTCATCAAATTGGTTTTCTTTTCTAAGAAAATCGACTCTATCCTTTTCAAACAACTCATTCGCTTCCCTAAGTTCTCTTTCAGCATTCAAATTTGTTTCTGAAGGCTCGGGTTTTGTGTTGCTTCGGAAAGCATCTAAAATATCGTGATACAACCCTTTGTAATGAATAGCTTGAGCTGCATATTCAATTACATCGCTCTCATACTTCACCACATTCTCAATAAGAGCGTCATGGTATTCAGAAGCTTCTTTTTGAGATTGTTTCAACTGCTTTTCTAGAACAGCAATGTTATGTTCTAAAACAGAAGTGGAAACATATGGGTGAGGTACGGGAGCCACCGGTTTAGCATTCATTACCTCTTCTGAATAATTGTGGAAATGGTCATCATCTAAAGTTGGTTTTCTAGATGAATAACTTTCATTCATTTGCTCATTGGTCATGAAGGTTAGAGAATTCTTTATGTTTTGCCGGTTTAGATCCTCTTGATTCAAAGCATCTTCAGATGATCTATTAAAAATAGCTTTGTATCCCGATCTCATGTAATTATAATCATATAGAGTGGGCAATACCATCGACACTTTATGAAGAGTTTTTGGATTTTCAAAACCGATGTCTTCCTTGGAGTGATAAAACTGTGTTAGCTAAGGCGTGTTCATGTGAATGGTTTGATCTGTTTGTTTGCGTTTGAGAAATTTATCATCAAGTTCTTTGATACGGACATACAGATCAACTCTTTCTTTTTCAATCATTTTAAATTTTTCTTTGTTATCAATATTCTCATAATGCAACGACTCATAACGTTTTGAAAGATCAGATAGCTCAGATTTGAACGAGTCCTTAGTCTCATTTGCCATGGTTAAACAACTTTTGAGATTAATATTTGCATCATTATCAATCTTAGCTTTTTCCCAGAGAAGTTCTATAAACAGATTATGTTCGTTCATTCATCCACTTATCATAAAAAAACTTTAGATTGAACCTAATCCGCTTGAAGTTCGTTATTAAGAGCACATAATTTGGCATTCAACTCATTAACTTCATTGCAAGATTGAGTATCAAGAGAAGAATGGATCTTATGTCATGACTGCTCAACATTAGCTTCATTTGAAACTGTCGATTGCTTCTCAACTAAAGACATTTTTGACACTTTATGCTCGATTGGATCTTGAAGATTACAGATTGATTTGAATATTTGAACGAAATGAATTCAATGCTGATAGAACTCGAGCCAAAAAAACAAAAAAATAAACTCAAAAGAGAAAAAAAAAACAAAGAAAACAAACTCACACTTAATAAAAAAAAACAAACTCGGACAAAACAAAAATAAAGAAAAAAAAACTTGGTAAAAAAAAATTATTTTGTTGAACAAACTCGGACTAAAAAAAACAAAGTTGGTTCCAGACTTAGATTAGAAATCTAGTAAAAGAAAGAGAAAAAAAAATTGTGTGTTGTTATTTTTATATAGAATATACTTAGTAGAAAAAAAACTATGAGATAAAAAAAAAACTGTGTAGATAACTCTAAGACCGAAAAACAAAGACCCGAGATTTAAAATTAAACTAAATGTTATGTTACCAAAAAAACATCCGAGATTTGTTTATACTTAACAAAACAAAATTAATCAATTTAAGAAGATAACATTACATCCGAGATTTGAGGCTGTCCACATACATCCGAGACCTTTTAAAAAACATACGAGATTTGTATAAATCCGAGATTTGGGTATATCGGAGATTTGGAAAAAGAATAAAAGCTTCTGAGATTTAAAAAAATGTAACATCCGAAATTAAATAAAATAACCTCAGAGATTCCAAAAATGGAACATCCGAGATTGTGAAGCAGGTCAAAGCAAAAAAGATTGGCTGATATGTTGGAGGTTATCTAGAAGTTACGGACAAGCACAATCTTCCCCAAAACTAATCCATAAAGAAAAAAAAAAAAAAAAAAAAACTCACTCCTTTTTCATTTGGATTTCGATTTTCAATCTCCGTTTGTTATCAACATTTTCATCTATCTATTCTATTAAAAGAGTAAATAGACTGCCACTTGGCATTTTAACTAGATCGCCATTTTGTGCAACCTCCATTTGACACGTGTAATTTACAATTTTTGTTTAAATAATCAATTTCAATTAACTCTATATTTTAGGGATCTGATAACAACTCTATATTAATAGAAATTCTTTTCAATGGTTAATATTGTAAAATGAAAAATTACGATTTCTAAGAGTTGATATTAATTTATTAATAAACCTAATAATTTATTGTATATCCAATTATGTATTGTTATTAATTATAAATAAAGCATGGAATTTTTATTATGCTTTTCCCAATTATTATATGATTACAATCTATAAAACTTAAAATTAATATCGAGTCACATTTTTTTTCATGATATTTCAAAGTTTGTACCGTTCATTATCGAATTCTATAATTATTCTAAAACTTAAAATTTATTAAAATAATTATCATTGAAACAAATCCGTATATTATACGGGTAATAGACTAGTTATGCACTAAAATGAAAACAAAAAATAAAAACTTTCAAATCAATCAAAAATAATCTTGTAGCTCTGAAACCACTTGTTAGTCCCAAATAATCAAGCATAAACGAATAACAACGAACAAGATGAATAAATTGTAACACCCTCCCTTTTTCCAGAAATGTCACGTCAACACATAATCATAAGTGGCAATATCGCAAACATCTCACGATATACATGTCAGAGGATTAACAGAAGTCACTGATATTTAAAACTTTTACGCAACAGGTTTATACAGTAATCGCAATTCAGTACAAACTATCACCCTGACTATTACACACAAAATAGACACGAAAATCCTCCCGTCCCGATCCAGCAAATGCGGCTACTGATCCATTCTTTGATTCTCTGAACATGGTAGACTCGAATACGTAAGCTCGGAAGCTCGTGAGTACGCGAGGGTTAGACTCTGCAGCACAAACACATAACACGAACACATAGCACATAACACACAAACACATCCCTAGCTCAAGCACTGTCAATGAACATCCCATCTCAGGTATAAACACACGGGCCCTGCACACATAATCACTGAGTGGACCCTTCCCGGCTAACGACCGTGGCCGTGGTGGTTAGCTAAAACCCTGTAGCACGGGCGTGAACCGGCTACAGGCCCTGCCGTGTATAGACGCCCCAATGACTGTTAGGGACAGTCATCCCGCGCGATCACTGATCGCAAATCACCGTCCGTATGGAACTCATCACGGACCCCTGGACCGCATCTCATGCACATATAACACATATGTAAAAGTAGAATCATACCTGGAGCTCACGTCCCTGTCTCATACACATTGCACAATATATATACCTAATAATAACTACGCAGCTACGACTCGCAAAAAGATCCCAGGTTGGAAAGGACTCGTGTACTCACCTGATCAATCTGTCTCAATCACTGAACTCTACAATCTCCGATCCGGCTTGTCTCGCTATTGACTCGTCCCTGTAACATACGGATTGCAGACGGTCAAAACACACCCAAACTGAACGGACACATACAATAGACCCAAACACGACTCCACAACTGACCAAGACCCAACAAGCAACCTTAAACCATCCTCAAAACCCCAAACAGAACCCGACCCAACACCACAGATCGCGTCCACGCTCACTCCCTCCCAATCGCGATCGCGCCCGTGCTCCCCTCTATCGCGATCGCGCTCACACTTCGCGTCGCGATCGCGCTCTGGTGCGACGGTCCGTGCTCTATTCTTGCTTCCATGGCCGCCCAGGGGTTACCACATCCCCATAATTCGATTTCCAGCAGTAATAAGGCATAAAACTTATACATAACTGACCACATAAAATCAATCCTCAATTTCACAATACACACTTCTCGAATTTAAGCAACCAATCCAACTTTCTTACCTCAAGAATACCACACAAGGAAGATGGTGAAGATAAGCTTAATTTCAGCAATCAAATCTCTTGATTCTGGACTTGGCTCTTGCTGCTGGCGTCTCACGCACACATACAGTCACACACATGCACTCTTTCTTTCTAACTATGGAAAGGAAACGTACATATATTTTTCCACTTTTAGGCGGGTTCCGACCCAATAACCCGAACCCGATATCCCATTTTCACAATTAATATCTACTCAACCCATTTAAATCCACAAACTTATAAACACGATTAATCCACTAATATCATAGCCCGATGACACGTAATTCGCAATCCCGACACGTATAATCCACTACTCGGGATTCTATTGGACCCTTGAAATATTATTAGTTTAGATATCCACTAAAATAATTACACACAATAACACAGAAAACAGGATGTTACATAAATATAAATGTAGCCAAATGATTAGATTAAACTTTGAATGATGAACAATGTTGAACAAAGGTTTTTCTCTCTACCCACGCGATGGCTACACTCTCATTTCACCTTGAGCTCCCTTCCATTACACACACAAAACCCTAGGAGACCCTTTAAATACTAAAACCTTTATAGGCCAAAGCCCATGGACTCAACTAAATAGCCTTACAAAATATGAACATATATATTAAATTATTACATAATAAACCCTAGACTTGATTACAATAAAATAAGTCTAGCAATGGTTGTTGATTTTGTGGCAAAGATTGAGTCAAGATTGAGAAACAGAAGAAGCATCAGAAGGTTTGAGATGAAGTTGGGCCTAAAAGATTAAAGATTGAATTCATAAAAGGGGGAGATTATTGGGATTAATGTTTTATGTATGAATGTAATAAGTCTGGGTTTGTTTTGTAATTTCTCAATACTTTTGTTTGTATATATATAGATGTACGGGTACTGTAGCAATTAACTTTTGCACGGATTTGATTAGAATATTCTAAAGTGTACGACTAGGTCTCCTAGGTTTCAGTGCAAGTATTCCACGAACAGATTTGTAATTCTCTTATCTGGAATTAAATCATTCGGTCAGTTGTTCTTAATTAATTAATTCATTGTGTTGATTGTTTATATTGAAATCAATGTATATGTATGTATGTACATATGTATGTGTATGTACATATGTATGTATATACATATACATATATATATATATATATATATATATATATAT
>JAANYP010002878.1:210721-363242 GCA_020465985.1 Centrapalus pauciflorus
TATAAAGATATTTTGGTATAAGAGATGGTCGGTCATCCATTTCAAATATCCTTTTGTTTTCATGCTTTAGAACAGCTTTGGCAGTTACTTAGCAGTTCTGATTTTCCACTTTGACTTGAATTTGTAGACTGATCTCAACGTTCAAAACATTGCATGAGGGCGTGGAAACATATTCTATAAAGTGTTAACCCTATTCATAAAGAATAGAACACTGATATGTGCCAAAATTGTCCAACAGATGTGGACAGCTTAGACATATTCTGTCAAACCTGTCATACAGAATTGGACAGATTTGACAAACTGCCAGGTTACTATTAATGTAACGGTGTAAAGCAGGCTTGGGCTGATTTTGCAAATCACTCAACAGGTTTGATTGAGGCATTATAAAAAGCCTTAAAATCTCCCCTAAGTGTATCAATGAGGTTTGATTAGAAATCTCCCCCTACGACATAGAAAAGGTTTGATTGAGGCCTTTTTGTGCCTAACAATCTCCCCCTATTTTCCATATTCAGACTAAGGTTGATTATATCAGTTATCACTATATACTTTTACATTACAATTGCGAAATTGAAATTACAACGTAGAAGTAAGGTAAATGATCAGTTCATACATAATGAAAACTGACTAAACAACTAATGTTTACAAAGAAAAAGTACAACCTATGTACAACTATTAAACTTCAACTATTGGACTGTTGATGTTGGAAGCAGATAAAGATAAGCCTGACCAACTGATGATCAACTTCCATTCTTTATCTACACATCATCTGTATATGATTGTTCTTTCTCTTTCTCCTTCTCTAACTCAGCAGCAGCTTGGAGGAGTTTCTTTTGTTCCAGACCAGCCAGCATTTCTTTCGTGACTTCAAAGCTCTCAACCTCCTGTTTTAGTTAGAAAAGCTCTTAGCTGTCCAGTTCACCTCTGTCATTGCAAGCTGCTAACTGATTCAGAATTGCTACTCTGAACCTGAAGTGCTTGATGTAAGCTGTCATGCATTTGAAGGCAAGAAGCTATTTGACACCAGCTTTGTGAAGATCTGAAGCTCTTTGAAAGCGCAACTTCTTAGTAAGAGGATCCACAAAGAATACTCTAACTTCAGGATCTTCAATAAACTTTCATTCAGCAGGTTCTACACCTTTGGGTAGACTATGATCCATACCCTTTATCTCAGTGGCATAGAACCTTTGCTTAATTAGCTTGACAATTTCCTCAAGTTCTGTGTCCTTTTTCTGTCTTCTTGGTTTGATTTTGGGTTCCACTCTGGAACTACCGTTAATCATATCTTCAAGAATGAGACCCAACCCTATTACCTTCTCCATCAGCTTTCTCACAAATGCTCTAACAGTTTTGGCAGTTTCAGATTTTGAACTGCTTAGAGCAACTGCACGTTCAACCCATTCTTTGTATCCTATTTTGGCTACATCTGCTGCTTCATATGACTCTAGTTCAGGGCCATCAACAATGAATCTTGTAATTTGTAGCTTCCAAGGCTGATTCTTTCTTGAAGTGGGAAGAACTTTGACAATTGTTTCCTTGGCTAGTCTTCTTTCAGCATCATCATAGAACTTCTTTTTAGCCAAGTTGTCAAAATGAAATTGGGTTCTGACAGATGAGGGGGTGGTGGACACATACTTTTCCTTGGTCACATAGACCTTTGATCCCTTCTCCTTCTCTATTCTCTTTTCACTTTCAGCTTCTTTGACAGCTTCCTCCAGCTTCTTTTGCACAACCAAAGATGGCATTTTTACTTTCTTCGCCTCTTTGGCAGCCAAAACTTGAGCAGCTTTCACAGAGGCTGCTTCCTCTTTAGCACTTTCCAGGAGCTCGGCTTGTTCTTGTTTCCACTCATAATATGTTTCAAGTGGAATTTTCATTTCCTTTGCTTGAGCTTATCATATTTAAGCTAAAACTCCCTTTCAACCTCTGTATCCACAACAGCCTTGCCTTTTCCTTTGGCTGAAGTGGATAGAGCAATTTCAGCCTCTTCCTCTTCTGATGATTCTAGGATTAATTATCTTCTTTTCCTGGGTCTGTCATTAGATATAAGTTCCTCCCTTTAGATGGTGCAGGGCTTGGAGACTTAGTCTGAGTAGGCTCAGCTGTCCTGAGGTCATGGGATGTACCTGCAGTAGCACCAGTGGTTAGTTGGCTTGCTACTTGCCCAACTGAAGCTGATTTCTCCTCAGAATGGGATGGAGATTTCTCCCCTTTAGACTTAGTCTTTGAGACAAACTTCTTATGCCTCTTTGAAGAAGATGACACAGAGCCTTCAACAGCAGTACTGCCTAAAGGAACAGATCCAGAGGGCTTGGCAACAACATGCTTGGTAACATGTTTAGGACCAACCATGCTATGCACTAAGAAAGCGAGGCTGTCATTCACCTCTTCCAACTGGGAGAGGCATCCGTCAAGAAAGGATGATTGAGAGTTAGAGGTGGCTGAAAGAATGAAAATGGCAGTCCTGTCAGTATCACTAAACATAAGCCTTTTAAGCTATGCAAGAGACATATTGATGGACTGTTGCACATCTTCAAAACCTGATGTTACTGTGTTGGACAGAGACACCACCAAGGTATTCAAAGAGGCTAAAGTGGAGGGCAGAGAGACAGAACAGGTTTCATCAATACTTGACAGTTGTTGAGAAACAGCTGCCAAGCTGGACACAGAGTCCTGCTGATCCGAAAGAAATGATGAAAGAGAAGCGGAGAGTTGTTGCAGTTGTGCAGTGAGTGCAATCAGCTGAGAAGAGTTGTCAGGTTGTGGAGAGGGTTGTGGAAAGGATGACTTGAACAAATCAAGAAATCATGTAAGCTATGCAGACACTAAGTCTACAATAGTAGAAGGAAGGGTGGACATGGAATTTTCCAAAGTATCAACCTTGGAGGACAACACAGTAAGCTGGTCTTTCGAGGATAGATCTTTTGGAGATGGAGGAGTATGTGTGGATTGCTTAGATTGAGTGGATGGAGATGATGGTGAGGATGGAGGTGTAGTAGGTTCACTTGGTGATGGTAGGGGCACAGTGGATAAAAGTTCCATAGCCTGTGAAAAGGATAAGTGACCTAACTTAGAGGGGTCAATGATACTTTCAGCAGTGGCCAAACCTGCATCATGAAGTGAGGTGATTGGAGTGGTTGGCTTCTCAAGAACCACTGGATTCTGATTCCTTATTCAAAGACATGGGCAGGACTCTCAATGGTGCTTTGTTCTAGATGCACCTCTTCATGGGGTGAAAGGGGATGCATTTCAACATTATCAATGGTGAAAACTGATGATGGAATTTACAAATGGGGAAGGCCTTCACCAAATGGTTGGTCTGTACCCTATGGTTCATCAGGCTGGGGAGTTGGTCCTTCAGCAACTGATGGGGATGGACCAGTTGCACCATGAGGACCAGAAGATGAAGGCTAATAAGTTGGTAGGCTATAACCAATTATTTTGACACCTTGTGCAGACTCAGAAGGTGTTGGAGAAATATAAGAGGGGGACAGTGTGGACGCAGTGAGGAGTGGATAGAACTTATGTGTTTCAATGTCCTCACCTTGTTGGGAGGGAGGGACAGTTGATGTGATAGTCTCCATATGTATAACTGGTTCATGTTGGGAGTAACCAGAGGGTTCAGGCTGACTCTGGGCATACTCTTGTTAGAGTGAGGCAAGCTCCACAAATGGTGCAACACTTTCCAAGAAAGGTGGAGAAAGTTGTAGGTTGGGGCCAGCTCCTTTCTAAAATTTTGTGGCTCCAATCCTGGGTTCAGACACACCACAACACCGTAACAGGTTTCTCATCTGCTAGCTTTTAGGCTGTGGCTTGTCATTTTTCAACCACGGACAGATGGAGTACCTCCTGAAGTAGATCAGTAGAAACTTCAACAACCTTAGTGTTGTTGAGGATGGTTCCACGGATAACCTTGGCTTCAGAGTCCTAGGAGCAGGTATACTGAAATTCATACACCAGCTCCTGATACATAACACCAGGAGTAGCAGTCATGGCATAATGTAGCGGGTGTGCTTTGATGAACTCCACCATTGGTTCATATCCTTTGCCAATGTAGTTCTTCGGATTGACAGATTGGCTACATAGTTGGTAAGTTTGATGGTGAGAGTGGTAATGAGTGATAGGTGTTTAACCACATCATCACCCAAAAATGCTGGAACAATGGGAGTTGAAAATGCCATTTGAGTAGTGTTAGAAGATGAATGAAAGTAGACACTTAGTCTTTTGAGAGTGGTTGAGAGTTTTCAGAGATTATGGAGATATAGAGTTGCAATAGTGAAGGGGAAAATGAAACAGTAATGTTAGGTATTTATAGGATTTGAATGTGAGAGAGTGGGAGAGAGAAAAGGGCGGTTGATTTGAAATGGGTATGACTAGTGGAACGGAATGGTTACCACGTCAGCACATGTGTCAGACCAACTTGACCCGTTTTCTTATCTCTTAAACACGTAACAAAATATTATCCGCAGGTAATTAAGTTAAATTATTACAAAATTAACATAATCTAAGTGTGAAGAAATGTTAATTAAAAGATATTGTCCAAACCTGTGGGAATGTAGTGTCACCAAAGTTGTTCAGTGTAATCCTTGTGTATTAAAACTGTTTAGTACTATGTGAGCAGTTTTCATCATGAAACCTGTTCTTAAATAATACAGATGGACTACAGTTTTGAAAGAAATTTCTGAGTGAGCAGCTTTTGGACACTATGACATGTTTGTTTGAGAAACACTTAGTTTTAAAACCTGTTAGATATTAAATTTGTTTCATTTTCAAAGAAACTACAAAGTGTAGAGCCAGTGAAACCTGTTCTGCATCAAAGCTGTTTTTAAGAAATGAGGTTTGGTGAAAATATCTTCAAGCTGATCTTTTGTATGAACAAAAGATACTTCAACATTACCTTTCTGGATGTGATCCCTTATGAAATAATGTCTGAACTCTATATGCTTTGTTCTAGAGTGGAAGACAGGGTTTTTGGTTATGGCTATGGCACTGATGTCATCACACGGTATAAGAGTTTTCCTATACACCAATCCATAGTCCTCAAGCTGATTTTGCATCCAAAGAATTTGTCCACAACAGCTTCCAACAGTAATATATTCAGCTTCTGCAGTAAAAGTGGACACAGAGTTCTGCTTCTTACTGCAGCAACTAATCAACTTGCCTCCAAGCAGTTGACACCCACCTGATGTACTCTTTAAAGCGTGCAACCTGCCAAATCAAAATTTGTGTATCCATTTAAATCAAAGCCTGAGTGTTTGGGATACCAAAGGCCTAAACCTGTGGCACCCTTAAGGTATCGAAACATTCTTTTTACAGCAGCAAGATGTGATTCCTTTTGATCTGCTTGAGATCTAGCACACAAACAGGTTGCAAACATTATATCTAGTCTACTAGCTGTTAGATATAGCAAGCTCCCAATCATACCTCTGTAAGCTGTCACTGAAACAGGCTTACCACAAGTATCAACATCCAATTTAACATTTGTTGCCATTGGGGTTTTGATGTAAGAACATTGATCAAATTTAATCTTTTTCAAAAGATCTAGAGTATACTTTCTTTGATTTAAAAAAATTTCATTTGAATTTTGTTTAACCTGTAATCTTAGAAAGAATGTGAGTTCACCCATCATGCTCATCTCATATCTAGATTTCATGAGTAATGAAAAATTCTTGCATAGAAGTTTACTAGTAAACGCGAATATAATATCATCCACATAAATTTGAACAAACATAATATCATATTTAACCCTCTTTATAAATAGTGTGGTATCCACTGTACCTCTGGAATATCCATTGCTCATAAGGAAGTCAGTAAGAGTGTCATACCAGGCTCTGGGAGGCTTGTTTGAGACCATAAAGAGCTTTGTCCAAAGTATAGACAAAACCTCGATGTTGTTCATCCACAAAACCTGGAGGTTGCTTAACATATACTTCTTCTTGCAGCTTGCCATTTAGAAATGCACTATTTACATCCATTTGGAACACTTTCATGCTCTTGTGAGCAGCATATGCAAGAAACAAACGAATTGCTTCCAGCTTAGCCACAGGAACAAATGTTTCATCATAATCAATCCCTTATTCTTATGTTTACCCTTGAGCAACCTGTCTTGCCTTATTTCTAATGACATGACCTTGCTCATCTATCTTGTTTTTGAATACCCATTTGATGCCAATTATGGTTTTTCCTTTAGGCATAGTGACCAGCCTCCATACTTTGTTTCTCTCAAACTGATTGATTTCTTCCTGCATGGCAGTGATTCAATTGGCATCTTTCAAAGCTTCATTAATCTTCTTTGGCTCCATTAGGGATACAAAACTTGAAAACATACAGAAGTTTCCAAGATTATCCCACCTTGGTTACACACCCTTATTGACGTCACCTATTATCTGTCATTAAGGTGACACCTGATCCACTTAGGATCATGTTTGAATGATGATTCCACTATGTCTTGAACACCAGTTTCATTATCAACAGGTCTTGTAGTACAACTTTCCTGATTGTCAGTCACACTGACATCTTGAGTTTGTTTATCTGTTGATGGAGTATCATTGGTGTTGAACATATCAGTGGAAGATTCAAGGAAATCAGCACTGATTGATTTTGGACATGGAACATCAACTATATCAGTGCACTTATTCACACAGGGTGAACTTATATAGTCATCATCATATCCACTATGAGTCACAGGCTCCACTCTGATAATGTGGAAGCTTTAGAGTCTTTATCTCCTGCATTGGAGTGTAGAAGGTCATCAAAGCTAAAGTCTCCTAAAACTGATTCAGAATCAACTTTAGGTGAAGAATTTACAGACTCTTCAAAGGTGACATTGATGGATTCATCAACCACCTTTCTTCTGGGGTTGTATACTCTGTAGGCTTTGGAAATTGCTGAGTATCCCACAAGTATTCCTTCATCAGCTTCGGGTTCAAATTTGGCCAGCTGATCCATTTGGTTCAGAATGAAGCAATGCCATCCAAACACAGATATATGCATAGGCAAATACATATATATTAGTTATATTTTAATTATAAAGAAAATTCATTAGAATCTTCTATTGTGCATCTGAATAATAAAGTCTTTTTCATACACTTAAAAATAACATAATAGTTTCAAAAGATAACTCCAAATATATGTATAATTAAAATTATAATTTTGAATGTGTAAAAAATTTTGTAATAATAAATGTTAGAAGAGGATTAAACAAAAATTTATTAAAATAAATGGAGTTTAATAAAATATAACACAAAGATAATGGTGTAATATGAAATGTTTAAAAAAAACAACCAATTATGGTTGACCATGTGTCAACCCTGGTGACACCCGTGCTTTGCTGCGGGAAGATAGAGTTTTAGATTTTCATATAATTTGCAAATCTTTTGATTTACCAGAGATGTATACACGGACAGATACATACATACATACATACATACACACACACACACACACACACACACACACATATATATATTAGTTATATTTTACTTATAAAGAAATTTTAATAGAATCTTATATTGTGCATTTGAATAATAAAGTATTTTTTGTACATTCATAACATAATAGTTTCAAACGATAACTTCAAACATATGTATAATTAAAATCATAATTTTAAATGTTTAAGAAAATATTGTAGTAATAAATGTTAAAAGAGGCCTAAACAAAAATTTAATAAAATAAAGGGTTAAATAAAAGATAACACAAAGATAAGAGTGTATTATTAAAAATTTAAAATAAAAAAATCCAACCAATCATAATTGGCCATGTGTCACACATAAATTGGTCTACACCATTTGGTAAATGTATACATATATACAACTAATAGTGAACCAGCGTAAAGCGGTGGCGACGACAAATAATTTGTATTTGGTAGCTTGTAGCATTGAGTTGCACATTATTCTTTAAAAACCACAAATGGTTAAAATGGGTGTCGGCAAGATGTCGTTTTCTAATAAAAAAAATGTTTACGAACAAAGGCAAACCCTAAGTGGCATTTTAGGCAAAGTAGATTAATGATATATGGGGGAAAGTAGTGAACCTGATTGAAGGTTTGACGAGGCAGCAACGAAGACATGCTCGAAGCTCATGGCCGACGCTCGTCGGAATTTGCGCAAAGGTCGTTTTAGCACTTGTCAATCACCAAATCCGCCGAGAACAAACTTGACTACGGACCTATTGGAAGGTTGTTTGTTGATTTTCAATAGGGAGGTGGCAAAGATAGAGTGTGCCATCGGAGGTGGCGGAGACCAGGCCTGACCAATGAAAACCCCTCCATATTGAACTGGTCGGTTGATGATGTTAGAAAGAGAAGGTCCAAGAAGAGGTGGGAAAGGAAAAAATTGTTCGTAGAGAGCTTTTAGCAGTAGTTGATTATAGGGAAACGAAGAGCTAGCTTGGAGAAGGTTGAGAAAGGAAACGCCGGTTTGGGTAAAGGAAAACCACTTTCCAAAGAAAAATTAAATGTCTGTACAATGATATCCACCGTTTGTCTTCCTTGTGCGTAAAGGGTTGTATTTTTGCTTTAAAAGATTGTACCTCTTAAAATTCAGCCATTATGTTATAATTGGCTGTACATTGTGCAATATGAATTGTTTTTAAGACTATGTGTTAAATATATTATATAGTAGTATAGATATGATATTACCTATTTGTAACACCCCTCCCGATCCCAGAAATGCCACGTCAACATAAAATCATAAGTGGCAATAACGCAACGGATCAATGATACACGTGTCATAGGATTATGCAGATTACGGCTAATTTAAAACTTTAAACACATATGTCAAACACGGTCAATACATTCTAAATCCCAGATTAACGAAACATATAATCCCGGTCACTGGATACACAATTCCCAAAACAACTATTATAAACTGTTCTATACAAGATACGAAACTATTACGGATCTTCAATCCATCTCAGATCTACCTCGGCTGCAACTGAGATCCCTTCTGATTCCCTGAACATGTTAGAGTCGAATGCATGAGCTATAAAGCCCGTGAGCACACGAGGGTTGACCCTGCACATAACACATAGCACACATTCCCTATCCCTGTCCCGATAACCCAACACGCATCTCAAGTATATAAACACAAGTATGAGATCGGAGTAACACACAAGCCCTGTGGGGATCCCTCCCCGGTGGACACATCGCACACAGCAATGGTCGATAATACCCTGTAGCACGGAAGCTACCCGGCTACAGGCCCTGCCGTATATATACGCCCCAAGGACTGTAAGGGACAGTCAACCCGCGCGATTCCCCTTCGCGACTTATCGTCCGTATGGAACTCATCACGGACCCCAGAACCAATCTCACATCTCATACATAACACGTATAAGGAATAGAATATACCTGAGGTTCACGTCCCTGTCTCACATATATAACACGCACAAATATAGCAATACGGCTAAAACGTAAAAGATGGCGCGCGTTTAGAAAACGACTCGAGTACTCACCTGACTGATTCCACGAAGTCTGAGCACCCTGATCGAATCCGGCCCGCTGTCCGCTAGTCCCTGTAATCACACGAATAACCCAAGGATTAAACACAATTCCCGGATAACCCATATCGCATAATCACATTGACTCGAACTCAATTCGAACCCGACAATCCCACGGAACCGAAACCCGATCAATACCCGAAACCCGACCCAAACTCGACTCAAAGCAATCCCAAACAAGACCCCAACCCAAACAAAACACAACCCGAGCAATCCCGAAGAACACCCGACACTAATACGACCCAACCCTTTTTATGAGATTAAATTCGGATTTCCCTTGCAGGTTACTCGTCGCGCCGCGTACCCTCTGGTGGTCGCGCCGCGACCCTGCAAAAACCCCATAGATGACCTGCGATTTCAGCTCTGCCCAGGAGTGCCAAAACTCCTTCACACACGATTTCAGCATCAAATAGCATAATTATGAACCACAAAACAGTCCCTTACAACTTGGGAACTAAATTACACAATTCTCACATATAGAACCCAATTGAAGCCACTAAATAAAAGTTCCCTTACCTTGATTGAGCTCAAGATCAATAAGGAAGAAGAAGAAGACAAGATGGTCAGATTTCCAGCACTCAATTGAGATCACACAAGTGTTCTTGGCTGGAGGTCTTCACACAAAACACACACATATACACTTTAGGTTTATCTCAAAATGGATAAGAAGGAGATGAAGGCATAAACATATATACGTCTTTATCCCAGTCGGTTCCGAACCCAATAACCCGAACCCGATATCACATTTTCACTATTTATGCCCATTTAACCCATTTAATCCCATGATCCCAAAAATATAACCCGTTCATTAAAATTATAACCCGATGACACGCAAGCCCAATCCCGACACGTATCAATCCACGAAACGGGATATAATTGGACCAACCCAATATTAATAAATTATTTATCCACTAAAATAATTCCACGTACCAGGTCGAAATGACGGATGTTACACTATTAATTGTTATTATATATTATCAATAATAATGTTACCTTAATCAATATTATTAATTGTAATTAGTATTGTATGAACTTTTATCGTAATATACTTAATTAATATAATATGATGCCATGTGAGTGTTTAAGTAATGCATTTAAAATTATTTTATAAAACATTTTCAGTTTATGAATACTGCTTATATAAATTTGAATTTCCTTTTATATATACACTTACTATTCTTCCTTTTCACCATTAACAACTAGTTGAATACCCGTGCGTTGCCCGGGTGACGTCTTTCAAAATTAAATTTTTTTAATTAAACTGTCACATGATAAAATTATATTTTATTTATAAAAGCTATATTTTTTATGCACAAGAACAATATTTATCTGTATCATGAATGTCACATGATAAAAATGTATTTTATTTATGAAAACTATACATTATTACGGTAAAAAATTTACTTATATTTTAGTCATAAATATCGATTATTACACATAATTATGAGGTCGATACATATATCTAGTTTAATGCATGTGAGTTGATCGAAAAAATAATTATGCGTTAAAAGATTGTTCTCTCAGAATTAAGTATACAGGGAAAAAATTAATAATAATTTATGATAAAATGAAAACCCATTATTTTCCCATAAAATAATACACAAACATGTAGTTTCAAAGTATAACTACGAATATAGTCTAACATAAATTTATAATAAAAATTTATTCAGACAAATAAAAATGTTAACAAACAAAAGCAGCAACCATAAAAAAATTAACGAATCTTAATAAAGAAATTGAACAACTTTAAACGGAAATGACACATCTCATTGTCTAGAGACTTATTTAAAATGTTGTGCATGTATTGTTGATTATCGGTTCATTACACACGGAAATCTTTATTGTTCTTCATGATATACTGAAAAAATAAACCAAGGCATGTGTTAATTTTAAAACTGTAATACATAAACAACACAAAAATAATGAGAAGCTTATAATGTAAAAAAAAAGTATACCGATGCAACGTTTTTTCTGACGTTTGAATAATGTTTTGCTCCTTGAAGTCATCATCTTCTCTTTAGGCATTGATTTTTTACTTGTATCATCATCCTCTTCACTCTCATACTGAAATAACACATGACTAAATGAATATAAAAAGATACAAAAATACCAATTTAATATGTAAAATAATTTATAAAATATACTTACAAATATTATATTTTCATCTAACTTGAACCATGATTTATACTTTGATGATATAAAATGTGGTTTAACCTTATCTGTAGCCTGAAATAAGGCACACAAAATATAGGTGAAAAAATATTGAAGCAATGCACTTAATATGAAACTCAAACTGTTATACTTAAAATGATTTTGTAACATTATAGCATAACATTAACAAAAATAATAATATGTACTCATACCATTTGTCTTTCATGTCTTTTCTCATAAAACTGTATAACAAACATTTTGTATGATAAAAAAAACATTTTGAAAATTATACATAATGTATTTTCAAATACAACCACACATACCAGATCTATTTTCCTAGTAGACCGACACCGTAGATTACCTCTGTAAAAAAAATGAACAATATAATATATCAGACTGAAATATAATCATTAACTGTTTGGAATTTCTAAACACTTGTGTTAAGTTACGTATTAGGTACAAAGGATGGTAACCTGCGATTTTCTCTTTGCATTAATTGTATTCCTTTTCTGCAGTAAGTAAGTATAGAATAAGTTTTAAATATCTATAAAAATGGTTAAATCAATCACAGAAAATAACTTCAGTATATCATTTTGCTTGTTATTAACATACTGTTCTGTTTTTTTTTTGTCGCCAAGCTTTCAGAATCATATCCGACAGTCTGAACGATTCCACTTGAACTGAAAATTTCCACGTGTCAGAAATGACACGCACTCTGGAAATACGTTCTTTTTCAACCATTGTACTTGCCATCGAACCTGCATAATGTATATACATGTGTGCAATATACACAAACAACAATACAAAACATATGTAATATATTAAAGTTGATACAAATATAAGTCAAATTAATTAAACAGGATTGAATTATAAACATGAACTTCATTTCAAACATAATCATGATTTACATCGTCTTACTTATGAAAGTTAATAGCACGAACATATAATTTAAACTTAGCATAACTGAATATTATAATCACTATTAAACATAATATAAACTATTCGCTTAATCTTCATGAGAAGCAGACGTAGCATGCTCAAACTTTGGAGTAGACGTCGGCGATACACTCACACCTTGAATGCCATATGGGATTGATCCTTCTGTAGAACTACATGTACTAATTTGGGTTTCATGTCGATCAGATGCAACAGATTCTTGTATAGGAGTAGAATCAACTCTTTCATTGACGTCATTAGTATCATCAACTCCTGACTTATCTGTGTTCAAATTAATCTTGATGTGATTACCTTCAACGCATTTACCATCTTTTCTTGATTCGTCTGTATCGGCACAAGTACATGTATCATCTATTTCTACGATATTAGAAGAATCATGTTCATTGATTTGGGCAGTCGAAGTCTCACCATCTGTAGTAACAACAACCGTTGAAGCTTTCTCATTTGTAGTTATATCACCTGCGGTAGGCACCGAAATAGAAGATGGACCCCACATCACCTCATCCATAATCCTCTCCTCATACTCACTAACATTCGATTCTAAGTTAGAAACGTCAATCTCATTAACGGTGTCGACTGGCTGAACACAATCACACGGTACTGATACTCGTGTTGCATTTGAAGTGTGTCCACCGTTCATCACTACATCATGCTCACCATAGTATTTGGCTACGGTAAACTTTCGTGCACATCTAGGTGGTAAGTTGTATTCGTCAATTTTGATGTCGAGTATGACCCTTCGACCACATAGATGGGTAACGAAATACATATACATCCAGTCGGGATCACCACCGTCCTGATAAAATAAAAGACGTTCCCAAGTCACCGAAATGATATAAATGATAACTATAAAATAAAGTATGCATGCCAACCTCGTTGGTGCTTATTGTAAGCAACTCGTCAACTGTATGACCTACGAGCTTTCTAGCATCAATGTTGAAAAAACACAGCTGGTTTCTCCAAGATCATCATTCACGTTTAACACCAACTTATACCTACAACAATGCACATACGTAAGTACGGATTACATAAGGTACTATAAGTATATATATATATATATATGTCTATTATTCTTCTATAAGATAACTTACGTTTGACGTGGATTATTCACACGTCTATGACATGTCTCACACCAGTATCGGTTGTGTTGCAATAACGCTTTCTTAAAACATCTTGTACATTGTATGTACTTCCAATCGTTGGTCAAGTCTACGTCAAACACATCAACATCAACAGTGAACCTTGTCCCATGGTGAACGCAATAAAATTTAGCAATACAATTGTTGATGCAATGCATATCGACAATATATATTCTTTTATCTGTTATAAGCACCTTGACAACACCTCCGCCAGCCAACTGTGAAAACATATCATCCAAACTTGTTATTCTTAAATCGTTAGCCATCGAATCATTGTCGATTGAATGGCTCGGAGTAAAAATAACTGGCTCAATTGGCCTGATATATCACAAAAGCATAACACTAAGTATGCTAGACAACAGTAAAATCACCAATTATGTGGACATGAATGACGTTATAACATCACCTTTGAGTGTATGATTCGGCCTCCATGATCGGAAGGTCTAGAAAAAAATGTGATGCTGATGTAGTTACCAGTTGTGGTTTCCCTGTACAAATTAATAATGAAATATTTATAGGAACACAATGAAATGTATTCAAACATGAGTGTGTATGTTTCAACATCCAAGATTATTAACCTTTAAATGCCTGAACTTTGCAACGAGTCACGACGACAATTATGTTTCTGACAAGATGTTTAGCCAGGATGTCATCTTCTTTGTATTTCAAGGCTAATCCTCCCCATAACGAAATATTCATATGCATATCACTGGATTTGCATACGTCAGTTAGTTTTTCATTTTTGATCAAATAACCAGAAGACACACACACACACACACACACACACACACACACACACACACACACATATATATATATACAGAGTACGAAAGAGGAGAAGACACCTCATATCAACAATGTCGATTTTACGTAGGGCTGAATTAGATGATTGAGCCTTTCCTACAACGTTTTCAAGATTTCCCCATTCTCGTAGAACTCCAATCACATCTGTAACATATACATGGAGACACGATTTATTACAATGTTTATCACACTAAAAATTTAAGTAAACAGGATTTATAATCACCTGTCAGATATGTATCACTATAGGTGCGTAGAGAGATCATGTTAAATGGGATAAACTTAAAAACATGACGTTGAAACATATTTGGCTGGAACGATGACACTTGTACAGATGTCTAGGCAAGGAATTCAACAAAGATATCACGTTTCAAAGGCCTGTATTTTCCCTGATATGTAAGAACCTTGAACTTGTGTATCCTATAAACACAACCTTCGTTGATACAAGCATTGAACTTCGCAACAAATCTTGAAGGAATCGTAGCATGAATACAGGAATGCTGGATGTTTACATAAAATTAATTAGATGCATAAACGCAAATTAACACTAAATGCTAATAGAAAAAATACCTGATGAACTTACCCGTTCATCAACTAATATGAAGTCGAGAGAAAGCATTCGACCTGTATACGGATTGGTGGTGTTCCATACACCCGAAGCCATAACGTTTATCTTCCATTTTTCTATCAAGTTGGGTCTCAAATCATTGATATAACAGTAGCGATCGGTCATTGTTGGGCGATGTCAACTACAATAAATTATAAATTATCACCAGCTATAAAAAGGTAAATTGAAGCAAATATACGTGTTTTATACGCGTTTCTATCTGGTGTAAGTACACACAAATGGTGTCGATGTTACCTCTAGGCAAATTAGCAAAGACCTCTTTATATACAACATTCCGTGTAAGATTCTTAGCACACAGTCCTCCATTATCGATATAAAACCGAAGACCCGCACGCGATGTAACACGCGACGCAACCACATAAAGTTGCCCATGTGTAAAGATCGGTCGATCAAGATACGCACATACATGATTAAATGTTTGACCCTGACTTTTGTTAATTGTCATGGCAAAGCATACCTTCACTGGGAAATGTCTTCGTTTAAATCGAAACGGCCATGATGTATCAGTTGGAGTCATATCAATCCTTCCAATAAATGCTTTTTCACCTATGTGACTACCAGTGATTGTCACAGCCTCAAGAACTAAACGACTAACCTGAGTTATAACTAAATGTGTCCTGTTACACAGACCTCTTTGTAGATTAATATTACGTAACAATATGACTGGGGCACCGACCTTCAACTCAAGTCTATGACTTGGGACACCGGAGAAACGCAATGTATTTAAAAATTCAGGTGGATACATGATCTGCATTTCCTCCAAGTTATCTGTAGTTGGACATATGTCATCGGCGCTAAACAATACGTGTGTATCACCTAACGTAGAAGCAAGAACATGTGAATTGATCTTATCAACCTCATTGTTTGCTGGACACAGAATGCATCGTTCCTTGAGGTAGTCAATGTCATCCATTCTACTCAAAATATCAGGGTACGTATAGGATACAATAGCCGCAATGGGGTTCTCTTGTACAGGTATCAAAAGTTCATCAGAAATTGTAATCCATGTGGCCTCGTCTTCATTGCCAAGGGCAATTGCAGGAAGCTTACCATCTCCCATGTCCAATAGCCACTTATTAAAACGCATACTCTCGTTCAAGTCCTTAACATCAATAGATGGATCATGAAGTCGCATGTTCGTTGACAAAACAAACACTCTACATTCATTCTGTAATGCCCTTGAATTGTTTATTGCAGAAGAAACCACCTCACTCCTTCGGGCATTTGGAATCACCGGTAGAATTTGTCTGAAGTCGCCTCCAAGCACAACAACCTTTCACCAAACACACGGTTTTCTGCACCAGGCATACTCTGCCTACAAATATCTCTTAATGTACGATCAACAGCTTCAAAAGCATGTCGATGTTGTAAAGGTGCCTCGTCCCAAATTATTAGATCTGTCTCTCTGATCAAATCTGCAAGATCTGAAGTGACGTCAATTCCGCAACAAGATTCGAGGTCAATTTTGATAGGGATACGAAACCACGAATGTGATGTTCGACCACCAGGTAATAACAATGATGAAATACCCGACGAAGCAACGGACAATACAATTCTACCAAGAGAACGTATGCAAGCAATTATCGTTTTCCATAAGTAAGTTTTTCCCGTACCTCCACTTCCGTATACAAAAAAAAGGCCACCATTTTTTGCATTCACAGCCCGCATGATATTATCATACACCTCCCTTTGTTGTGGGTTTAACCCCCCGTGCAAATTGGTAAATCGAGACCTTTCTTCGTGACAAACGTACGTTCTTTCATCGGCAATTAATCGGTTCATCCTAGTATTTATCAAGTCATAATCAATCTGAGGTAAGCCTGGAAAATCAGCCAATGATTTGCCGTTATCGTTTAAAATTTTCTCTAATTCTTTTAGCGTGTAATTTTCAATCTCTCTATTCGTAAACATTATATCGTCATTTTGTAACAGCCGACGTTGGTTGTAAACAACATCTTCCGACAGATAAGCAAGACTCTCGTTAAATAAACGTGCATGGTCGGAAACTGTACAAAACAAAAGTATGGTTACAAACAACTCTCGCAACTGGTTGCCTAGTTTCCATTGAGACGCTTCTTTTATTGATTCAATCCATTCAGCATCATCGCCTAACAAACCTAATGCCTTGCATGCAGAACTGTATGTTGGATATTCCACACCATTAACTGTACGTATGTCCCGAAAGCTCATAGCACCTCGTACAACATTAAGTAACAACCGAAGACAGCATTTCTCTCCCATTGACGGAGGCACATAATAAATTCAACCAATCGTCATCCCCGATTTACGGGGTTTCCATGCCTTTTCATTTTCATGCCACGTAAACATGGTAGGGAACTTAGCATATGTAAGACACCGCCCATCTGGATATTTTCGATTTGCTGTCATCCACTCTGTGAACTTAGTCATTGCAGATGTAATACTATCAGCAACAGTTGTCAGGTCTGCATTATCTTCAAAATATACTCTATTACAGCCTTCTTCGTGAAAAGAAAGCCTTTCCATAGCGACTGAACGATAATGCATTTCCAATCCAAGTAGTTTCCAACATGATTCCGAAGCAGAAATGTAACGACAACTGAGGTATTGTTCAATTTCGTTCTCATGTTCTAATATTGAACGGAAAGGTGTGCTGTTGTTTCGGCCTTCTATGACAACAGTTGCACGATCATGGCCTTTGTTAAGATAGTTAAAGAGATATTTCACCAGAGTACCTTGGTTGCACCATTCAACATTTATTTGACACCCGTGACAATGAGGCAATCCACGTTTTTAAAACTCTATCGTATAAATAACTGTTTACAGATGAATAAAAAAATGCATGTCAGAAGGAATGTCATGTGAGTAATAAATAAAAAAATGTACATCACAAAACACGAACCAGCTTTCAGTCTGCCAAAATGATGACCTTTTTTTATGTCCTCCATAAGCTCATCAAGCTTAATCTTAAAAACGCGTGCTATGATGTCTGGTCTATCATGCGCAGGTTGACCGGGTATGTTGTTTTCAATGTGACGTAGAATCTCAGGCCATCGTGGGTTGCACGTCATCGTTATAAAAAGATCTGGAGGTCCAGCCCAACGACATATAGCCATTGCATCTTGATATTGCTGTATCATATGTCTGGCCCCACCTGTAAACGACGATGGTAGTATCGTTCTTCGACCAATAGCTTCACCGTTTGTCTCCCCGTTGGCCACGTGATCATGTAGTCCTTGGTATAATTCTGATCGAATCGTGTGTTGATTTCTTTTGTACCACTCTAAATCATGATCAAGCACGGCTGCGTAAGCATCAACCACATATGTATGAAACAATCGACCAGCTCTATGCAATCTACCCATTTCATTGATCCTGTATTGCAACCGGAAGCAATAATGTTGGTACACCTTGTGTGATGATAGCAGTCTAAGTGTGTTAGCATTTTGTCTAAGTGATATTACAAGGAATTGAATATTAACTAGTATTTGATGTATGTGATTTTGTGTGTTTGATATTTATTGTTTGTATGTTTACACTTGGTGTAACGTATTACAAGAAGTTCAAACATAAAGTTCAAAGATTAATTCAAACATAAGTTAAAACATATAATCAAATAGAAGTTGACATGTGAAATTCGAATTTAGCATAAATTCGAATTTAACATGGAAGGTAAATTCGAATTTGTCATGAGGACAAATTCGAATGGGCCTTGGGCCTGGATTCGAGTTTGTCCCATGACAAACTCGAATGGGTCTCTATAATTAGGGATTAACTCGAATGATTAAGGGACTTTTGCAGAATTCCGTGTGTGATTAGCAGAAGACGATCTCGAGTTTATCAGCTATCTGTGAGTGTGTTCGGAGAGAATCATCGCGTAGGTTCGTTCGTAGTCGTTCGTACAATGCCGTGGTATTCTCCGTGTTCCGTGAGTGTGATATATCCGTCAAGCCGCTAACGAGGATTCCGCACTCGTTGGGGTGTGTCGCGTCTAGATAGATCTGTAGTTGCAAGACCTTACAAGTGGTATCAGAGCCTACGGGGTGTTCTTCGTGTTCATAAGATACATCCTAGGTTTCTTGACGCTTTTGGACGGTTAATCTCACGTATTATTGCGTTTTTCGAGCTTATCAAATTGGATTCCGGGAAATACTTGGTTTTAGCACGTTTTTTTTTATCAAAATCAATATTTTTACTTGTAAAAATATTGGTTTAATCTGGAAAACGTGAAAAACTCGAGGTATTAGCCGTTTTTCGAATTTGCGGCGCTCGAATTTGTTAAGGAGAAAATAGGGTTTGCTTATTTTCGAGTTTGACTGAAATACGCTCCTTTCGAGTTTCCTTAAAGTGGTCTCGAATTTGGCCATTTCGACTTTACTTTGGATTTCGACTTTGCACTAAAGTCGAATAGGGGACATTCGAATTTACTTGGGTTTCGAGTTTAGTGGGTTTCGAATTTAAGTAGACTTTCGAGTTTGGTGACCTTCGAATTTGTCATTAATTTCGATTTTAATTGAATTTAAGAACTTAACTCGAATTTAATCCCAAACAGGTTTGCATTTAATTAGATTCGAATTTACCTAAATTCGAAAGAATTAATTTAAATTAATTTCGAATTAAATTAATTAAGTTTAAATTCATTTATCTTTGAAACAATGACAAGTCTACAACGGTTTCTGGAGATGGATCACGAGGTCGGAAAAGCAAATACTCCGCCAAAGTTGATGAAACTTGAAGATTATTACTGGTGGAAGGATCGGTTTACCGACTTCACGCGATTTAATGATATGCGCATGTGGATTTGTATCAAAGAGGGATACATTCCACCTACAGCTGAGGTCGAAGGACGACAAAAGGTTGTTCCTTATTCTAAAATGAAGGATGACGATAAAAAGCTATTTGAAGCAGAGAACCGTGCATACGCTATCATTAGAATGACGTTACCTCAGGACATACGTAATCAGAAGACAGCAAAAGAGCTGTGGGATGCATTGGAAAAACGGTGTGAGGGTAACCCGAGGGTTAGAAGGAAACGAATGGAAATGCTCAAGCAGCAGTTTGCGATCTTCAAAGCATTGAAGGATGAAAAGCTGGATGACACTATCACACGTTTCTATCATCTGCTTACTGAGTTAGACAGTCATGACATTGAGTATAGTGACACTGAGAAGAATAATAAGCTTCTGGATGCTTTACCGGCCAAATGGGCGATGTATGTGGCCTTAATTAAGCCTGATGAGGACAAATACTATACTCTGACTCTAGAGAATGTTGTGGGAACGCTGAGAGCGTATCATTTTGAGTTACTGAAGAAAGAAACGGATTATGATCAAGTTCAAGATCCAGCAATGTATGTCGGAAAATTAAAACCTTCAGTGGCAGCTGAAATGAAGACAGCTACAGCCTTCTTCTCGGGAGAAACGTCGTCACCGGCTGAGCCAGAAGACTCACAGAGTAGGGCTTTCTTAGGGTTTACTGGACCAAAAGAACAGCAGCATCAGACTACTCCGGCATCTACATCTCAGGGATATTCTAAGATGCCTATGAGCGCAAAATCGGCTGAAGACCATCTGAATCTGTTGGCTTCATTCGTGGCCGCTTACGGCAATTGCGTTCCGGGCAAAATCAACGATCCTGCACTTTGGGATGAGGATTACGATCAGGTAGACCCCGATGATCTTGAAGAGATGGATCTACAATGGCAACTGGCCATGGTAACTCAGAGAGTTAAGAGGTTCATCAAAAGGACGGGAAGAAATCTGAATATGAGTAACAATAGGATTGGATTCGATATGTCCAAGGTTAAATGTTACAACTATCAAGGGTTAGGACACTTCGCTAGAGAGTGTCAGAGACCGAAGGTAGAAAATTACCAGGGACAGTATCAGAATCAACAGGGACAGTATCAGAATCAATCTCAAGGGCGATATCTTCCGAGTAGTTCATCCAGTCAGGCGAATATAGCTGGGTTGTTATCTAATGTCACATCAGACCGACAGTTAGACGACACTTATGATTGGAGTACACATCCAGAATCGAACGCTAGAGCCTTTATGGCTGAAGTGACTGAGACTGGAGGTGAAGGGGCAGAGGAGATCACAGGGGACAGCAGTCAGAATGAAAGCAATCCGATGTGGGTAGAGAAGTCAGATGATCAGAAAATTTTGGAGTTTGCCGCTCAGATGGCCAACGTAGAATCAGATCATACCAAGGTAAGTCTGACTTTTTCTCTTTTCCATGAGTTGTGTGTTTTATGTGCTACATCTAACGATAGGTTAAACTTAGTACTAGAATCACATCAAACGATATCTGCTCAAAATGAATTGTTAAAAACAGATAGCCTAGTAGATATAAAGCAAGATCTTAGGGATAAGCTGAAGGCTGATGCACAGGATGTTATAGTTCTAAAGGACAAACTGAGCGAACAGTGTGTTAGGTTAGAACTCATGTATGAACATGTTGAGGCATTAACCAAGGAGCTGAAAACCAAAGACATAGAGCTAGCTGAATCTAAGGTAAAGGTAGCTGAGGTCAATAGTAAACTTGAAAAGTTTAGGAACTCATCCCTAAACCTAGGAAAAATCTTAGAAGCACCACGACAGTCTAAGAAACCTGTAGGTCTAGGATATCATGAGAGTCCTCCACCTTTCAATGATAACTATGTACCTCAACCTCAGGACAAAACTGAGAAATCAGTAGACTTAGAGGAAATACCGGAACAAGTGTCTGAACCTGTAAAGGAAAATGCAACTAAGGTGACTGATAATAATGTCAAGATTAAGAAAGTTAAATTTGTGCCATCCTCTAGTGATAAACCTGTAGGAAAACACAAAATTGACTTTAATGATACAGGATGATGAATCAGTCTCTATAGTTGAACCAAAAGAGCCAGACACTAGTGAGACATCGAAATCAAAGGGCACACATAAAAAGTCAACTGATAAAATGTCTTGCTTTAGATGCCACGAAAGGGTGCACGTTGCTTCTAGCTGTCCGCATAGGAAAGTAGACAATACACCTAAGCCAGGCAAGCCAGAACAAGTTAAGCCTTCTACAAATGTTGCAAGCACTAGTAGTTCTCAGAATACCGAGAAAACTGTGCAGGCTACACCAAAATCTGCTGTAAAACAAATACCGGTTTCAGGTCAACCAAAAGAAGTGATTAGGACTAATTCACCAAATCGAGTCAGTAATCAATCTAGGTCTGGACCGCAACAACAATATAGGAGTACTACACCTAGCAGAGCTTACACTCCGGTTAGGTCACACACTCCTGTTAGACATCAAACACCAGGTAGAGCTCAGGGATATCAGTCTGAAATAAATTATAATCGTAATTATTCAAGAGCTCCACAGCAAATGCCTACACAAAGGCAAAGAGTGAACTTAAATCACTCGGCACCACAACAAACTCCAGTTCAAAGAACCAAGTCACCTGAAAGGAGAGATGGGTATTTGAAAGAGTTTAAGTATGTGGACGTGAATGGTATTACCAATTCAGTTATGGCTTGGGTTCCCCGTGATAACTAATCTATTTTCTTTCATGTGCAGGAGATAACTACAGGTCAAAACAACAAATGGTTCGTCGACAGTGGTTGTTCCAGGCACATGACAGGGGAAAGAAGTCTACTTACAGACTTCAAGGGAGGGAATCGGGGTTTTGTATCATTTGCTGGAAATAAGGGAGGAAATATCACCGGTACTGGAGTGGTCACTAATGGGATGATCAAGTTGGATCAAGTTTATCACGTTGATAAACTGGTTCACAATCTCATTAGTGTATCTCAAATCTTTGATAAGAAGAATTCAGTGCTGTTCACTGATACTGAGGCGTTAGTGCTAAAACCGGGGTTCAAAATACCTGAAGAGTGGATACTGATGAGGGCTCAAAGGAAGAATGACTTGTACATGCTCGACATGAACAAGCTTGAATCTTCGATGGGACCAATCTGTTTGTTATCTAAAGCTTCAGAGACTGAGTCGGTTTTGTGGCACAGACGCATGGCACACTTGCACCTGAGAAAGATGAACTACATTACGAAAAATGGACTGGTGCAAGGTGTTCCGATGAAGAGTTTTCAGTTAGAGGATGAGTGTCTACCGTGCAAGAAAGGAAAACAACACAAAAAGGCACACAAGTCCAAGACTCAGAACTCCATCGCTGCCACATTCGATTTGTTGCATATGGACCTCTTCGGACCAATCAACAAAAGGAGTATAGGTGGTAGTTGGTACTGTTTAGTTATTACTGACGCTTACTCATGTTTTTCTTGGGTTCTCTTTCTAGGTACAAAGGACGAGACGACTACCAAGCTCATCGGGTTCTTAGACCAAGTGGAGAATTCATATGGAACAAGGGTTAAACGACTTCGTAGTGATAACGGAACAGAGTTTAAAAACACAGTAATTAGTGTATATTGCCTATCAAAGGGCATAGTGCATCAATTTAGTGCACCTTATGAGCCCCAACAAAATGGGGTGGCCGAACGGAAAAACAGGACATTGATTGAGGCAGCAAGGACCATGTTGTCGGATTCAAAGCTTCCTACCATGTTTTGGAGGGAGGCAGTGAATACCGCATGCCATGTTTTAAACCGGGTCCTTACTGTAAAATCTTTGAACAAAACCTGTTATGAAGTTTTGAATAAAAGGCCACCTAATTTAACTGGCTTCGAACCTTTTGGGGTACCATGTACTTTAATGAAAACAAAACATCAACCAAAGTTTGGTGAAAAGGCTGACGAAGGATACTTCCTAGGTTATGTGCCGAATTCACCAAACTAACGGGTTTTTAACAAATCTAATGGTACAGTAGAGATTGTGTATAACATTGAAGTCACAAGTTATACACATGAACCCCAAACAGGTCCGGAATGGATATTTGACTATGACAAACTATTTGAGTCATTTAACATTCCTTTGGATGAAAATGCAGGTAATATCAAAAAGGACATGTCGTCGTTGAATCTGAATGACGAGGGTCATAGCTTTCCGAGGACCACTTTTCAATCAACTTCTGAGCCTACTTCAACTAAAGATCGATCTCCAGAAGTCACTGATTCTGAAGCACCTACAAATAAGGATCAGACTCAAACAACAACTTCTAACTTTGAGGAAAATGTCCACGAGGAAGAAAATGAAGCCGTTCCCCCGTTAGGTGAAACAGGATCAAATTTAGGAGATAATCTGAGAGTTGACGAGATAGAGACATCTAGGATCAATAAGAACCATCCTATAGAAAGCATCATAGGAAATCCTAATGTGGGTGTGAGGACTAGGAGTAGTTTAAATAACAACACTGTGTTGTTGTCGATGATAAATGACTCTGAGGCCTTTCATACCTGCCTCTATTCTTGTTTCATCTTGCAAGTAGAGCCGAAAAACGTGCAAATGGCACTAAAAGATAACTCTTGGGTTGAAGCGATGCAGGAAGAACTGTCACAATTTAGGAAACTAGAAGTGTGGGAGTTAGTTCCATTAACTCGAGGGGAAATAGCAATAGGAACCAAATGGGTTTTTAAGTGCAAAAGAGATGATCGGGGTATAGTCACTCGCAACAAAGCAAGGTTAGTTGTAAAGTGTTTCAACCAAGAGGAAGGAATCGATTACAATGAGGTGTTCGCGCCAGTAGCAAGGTTGGAAGCAATTCGTTTGTTTCTGGATTTTGCTTCCTTCAAGGGATTTAAGGTTTATCAGCTAGACGTTAAGAGTGCTTTCCTTTATGGGAAAGTGAAGGAACTGGTATATGTGGAACAGCCGCCCGGGTTTACAGATCCGAAATACCCAGACAGAGTATATCGATTAGATAAGGCTCTGTATGGATTGCATCAAGCACCAAGGGCGTGGTACGAGACTCTATCCAACCATCTGTTAGAAAATGGGTTTGAAAGAGGAAGGATAGACAGTACGCTGTTCGTGAAGCGAAAAGGAGAACATTTCATCTTGGTACAAGTGTACGTCGATGATATCATCTTTGGATCATCAGACGAGCAAATGTGCAAGGATTTTGAAACGGTGATGAAGTCAAAATTCGAGATGAGTACAATGGGTTAGTTGAATTTCTTTCTGGGTTTGCACGTTGACCAAAAGAAGGAGGGGATGTTTATCCATCAGACGAAGTATGTCTACGACATATTAGAGTGCTTCAGGATGGAAGGGACAAAACTGATAGCTCATTTCAGCACGCCGATTCAAGTGAATCACAATCTCGGACCGGGTACTGAAAGTGATACTGATGTGGATCCGGCATTATATCGGGCCATGATTGGGTCACTTATGTATTTAGCTGCTTCAAGACCTGATATTATGTTTGCTGTTTGTATTGTGCTAGGTTTCAAGCTAATCCGAAAGAGATGCACATTAAAGCTGTGAAGCGGATTCTACGATACCTCAAGTCGAAACCGAAGCTGGGACTTTGGTATCACGCGGAAGGCGATCTGGAATTGGAGGCGTTCACGGATTCAGACTACGGAGGATGCAGCTTGACGCGCAAGTCAACAACTGGAGGTTGTCAGTTCCTAGGAGGGAGACTCGTTTCCTGGAAATGCAAGAAACAGACTTCGGTAGCCGTGTCAACGTGCGAGGCCGAATAAGTTGCTGCTGGTAGTTCCTGTTCACAGGTTCTGTGGATACAACAACAATTGCGGGATTACGGTTTGACTTACACTCATACTCCTATTAGGATAGATAACCAGTCAACAATTGCTATAACTAATAATCAAGTTAAACATAATAAAACCAAGCACTTAGACATAAGACATCGTGGTGAAAGCTGACGGCGGAATTTGCACATGGGCAGCAGCTTCACCATAGGGATATTCTATTACCTGAGGTTCATCAGCTTGGGATGTTGGTCCCTCAGCAGCTATTTGGGATTGAATAGTTGCATCATCAGGAGCAGAAGTTGAAGGCTGATTTGCTGATTGCCTTATACCAGCAGGTTTGACACCTTGTGCAGACTCAGTAGGTGTAGAAGAAATATGAGGGGGGCGTGTGTGGACTCAGTGTTGAGTGGAGAGTGCTCCTGTCTTTCAAAGTCTTCATCCTGTTGAGAGGCTTGGACAGTTGATCTGGTTGACTCCTTTTGTACAACTGGTTCCTTTAGTGAGGAACCAGAGGGCTCAGGTTGACCCAGGGTGGACTCACTTTGGAGTGAAGCCTGCTGCAAAGTGGCTGCACCTTCTCCCAAAATAGGAGAGGTAAAGGCAGCAGGGTTGCTTCTTTCTCAACTGAACCTTGTTGAGAGGGGTCAGAGGGTCTTGTTTGAGTGGTAGAGGATATCTTTTTGGCTAGGGATTTCTGTCTTAGCCTGGAGTATGTTGATAGGGAGGATGTAGAAGATGGATGTTGTGGGGATGTGATAGGCTGTTGTGTTTGGACTGGGGGTGAGACTGGGCTAGAAACAGGAGGTTGAACTTGTTCCATAGTCTCAGGTGCCACAGAGGCTTCAGGTTCAATAGATGAACCAGGGTGACCAGCCTGCTCCCCCTCAGCCACGGAGGCTGAGGATGCAGATTAGCTATTTTAGCCTTCTTGTTGACAGGCCCAGCTTCACCAGTCTTTAAGGCACGTTTTGCCTTTTCAGACCGTGATTTGGATTTTCAAGCGAGAGTAGTGACTGGATCCACCTGATGAGTAGAAGGTCCTTCCACTAAGCCAAGCAACCTCCTCATTAGTGTTGCTAGAGGAGGTTCATCATCAAGAACGGGGGTGTAAAATACCTTGTTTCCTATGACAGGATACACTGCTGTAGTCAAGTAAGGCTGACAGTTGTAAAGTTGCTCACCACAAACATGCTTGACAATGAGGCTCAGAAATCTGGGATATCTAACAGTGGCTGGACGCTGTTCTTGCTCCATCAAGTTCCTTAGATTTAGAAAAGTACACTTTGCCATGTTGAGAGTAGTCCCGTCCACCAATTGTAGGGCTATTAAAATTTCATCCCTGCTAAGCTTGTCGAAGGAACCAACTTTGCAGCTTAAACTCGTCACCATTGAGGCAAATAGGAAGCTGTAAGTGGGGGAGAGGTGCCTTCTGAATAAGGTGGAACCCACCATTGGTCTACTACACCACAGCAGCGTAGCAGGTTGCCCATATGTTCGTCCTCAGGCTGAGGTTTGTCATATTTCTCAGCAATTGGAAGATGGAGTACTTCCCTAAAAACAACAGTAGTGATCTCAACAGTTTGTTGGTGTTGAGAATGGTTCCCCTTATTGTTTTGGTAGAAGAATCATAGGAGCATGTGTACCAAAACACATAAACCATCTCCTGGTACATGACACCAGGAAATGCAGTCATAGTATAGTGAAGGGGATGGGCTTTCAGAAAAATTACAATTTCTTCAAAACCTTTCCCAATGTAGTTTTTGTGAATGGCTAAGTTGGCAATGTAGTTGGTGGGTTTGATTGTTAGCATGGTGTTGAGGAGGGGTGCTTTTCGACGTCATCACCAAGAAATACAGGAACAAAGGGGTTATTTTGGGAAGCCATTTGTGACAGTAGGAGTGATGCATGATTTCTGGACACTTAGTCTTTTAGGGTTTTTTAGAGGGTTATGGAAGCAGTAAGGAAGAAGAAGAAGATGAAACAGTGAGTTGGGTATTTATAGGATTTGAATGTGAGTGAGTATGAGAGACAAATGTTTTGGCAGTTGATTTGAAATGTTCTTAACAAAAAACGAAACGGTTTGCCACGTCAGCATGTTTGTCAGACCAACTTGACCTTTTTAACCACTAACACATGTAACACACATTATCCGCATAGGATAAATAGATACTTAATTTAGTAATTTAAATGTGAAGTAATGTTAAATAAAAATTGATGTTCTAAGCTGTTGGTCAAACCTGTGATGAAAACGTTTCATCAAACACTGATCATTCTGCAAGCTATTCATGAAACCTGTGCAGCTATATGAGAACAGGTTTCACAGTGAAACCTGTTTAATAGCTGAACAGGTTACAAGGCTTTACCTTGTATGACAGATAATAGAGTGAGCAGGTTTTGGATTTGAATAACACAACAGGTTTTAGAATAGAACTGATTTTGTTAAACCTGTTACATGTCAAACCTGTTCAAATTTTCAGAAACTGGCTAAGTATCGAGCAGATAAAACCTGTTCTGTCTATGCTATTCTGAAAAATTTTGACAGATTTGATCAAGTGAATTTTCAAAACCATTGACACTTACTCAATTTTATTTAACATACCCAGCTTGCTTATAAGGTAATTAAACCTGTTTTCATCAAAAGGTTTGGTGAAAATGTCTGCAGGCTGCTCTTTTGTGGGAACAAAAGTTGCCTCCACTACCTTTTTGGATGTGATCCCTTTTGAAGTGATGTCTGACGTCAATATGCTTTGTTCGTGAGTGGAATACCGGATTGTTGGAGATAGCTATGGCACTTGTATTATGACACGGAATCAGAACTTTCTTATATACAAGGCCATAATCCTCAAGCTGATGCTGCATCCATAGATACTGCCTACAGCAGCTTCCAACAGCAATGTACTCAACTTCAGTAGTAGAAGTAGAAACAACATTCTGCATCTTGCTGCACAAACTGATCAACTTTCCACCAAGGAGTTGGCATCCAACTGTTGTGCTTTTTCTGTCTAGCCTGCAACCTGCAAAATCAGAATTTGAATAACCTATTAGTTCAAGGCTGGAGTCTTTGGGATACCAAAGTCCCAAACCTGGTGTACCCTTTAGATATCTAAAGATCCTTTTCACAGCAGCTAGATGTGATTCCTTTGGATCAGCTTGAAACCTAGCACATAAACAGGTAGCAAACATAATATCTGGACTACTAGCAAACATAATATCTGGTCTACTAGCTCCCAATCATGCCTCTTTAAGCTGTTACTGAAACAGCTTTGCCACAGGCATCGGCATGCAACTTTACATTTGTTGTCATTGGGGTTTCTATGGGAGAACATTGATCAAATTTAAACTTTTTCAGAACATCTAATGTATACTTTCTTTGATTTATCAAAATTCCATTGAGGTTTGTTTAACCTGTAATCCTAGAAACAAAGTAAGTTCACCCATCATAGTCATTTCATAATTAGATTTCATGAGTAGTGAAAAATTCTTGCATAACTGCTCATTAGTAGAACCAAAAATTTTGTCGTCCACATAAATTTGAACAAGCATAATATCAGTTTTCACTTTCTTTATGAACGATGTAGTATCCACTTTACCTCTGGAATATCCATTGCTCATAAGGAAATCAGTAAAAGTGTCATACCAGGCTCTAGGGGCTTGTTTCAAACCATAGAGAGCTTTGTCCAACTTATAGACAAAACCTGGATGTTGTTCATTTTCAAAACCTGTAGGCTGCTTGACATATACTTCTTCTTACAGCTTATCATTCAAAAATGCACTCTTGACATCCATTTGAAATACCTTCGTGCTCTTATGGGCAGCATAGGCTAGAAACAAACAAATTGCTTCTAACCTGGCCACATGAGCAAATGTTTCATCAAAATCTATGCTTTCTTCTTGCTTATACCCTTCAGCAACTAGTCTTGCATTGTTTCTTATGACATGACCTTGCTCATCCACATTATTGAAAACCCATTTGGTGCCAATTATTGTTTTACCTTTAGGCACAGGGACCAGCTTCCATACTTTGTTTCTCTCAAACTGATTGAGTTCTTCTTCCATGGCAGTGATCCAATTGGCATCTTTCAGTGCATCATCTACTTTTTTTTGGCTCCATTAGGGACACAAAACTAGAAAACATACAAAAGTTTACTAGACTGTCCCACCTTGTTTGCAAACTTTTGTTGATGTCACCAATTATTTGATCATTGGGGTGACACCTCATCCACTTAGGATCATGTTTCAACGAAGATTCTCCTGTATCAGTTTCATTCTCACCAGGTTTTGCAGAACAGCTCTCAGGATTTTCAGAAACACTGATATCTTGAGCCTGTTCACCCATTGAGACTGAATCATTATTGTTGAACACATCAGTAGAGGATTCAGGGAAATCAGCATTGATTGGTTCTGGGCATGGTACATTTACTATATCAGTACACTTATTCACATAGGATATACTAATATAATCATCATCATGCCCATTGTGGTTAACCGGTTCCACTCTGGGTGATGTTGAAGCTTTTGAGTCCTTTACTTCATCATTATATAGCATGAGATCATCAAAACTGAACTCCCCTGAATCTAATTCAGGAACAGCTTCAGAAGAAGCATTCTTGCACTCCTCAAAGGTGACATTGATAGATTCATGTATCACCTTTCTTTTGTAGTTGTATGCTCTATAGGCTTTGGAATTGCTGAGTATCCAACAAACACACCTTCATGAGCTTTGGGTTCAAATTTGGTCAGCTGGTCCCTTTGATTCAAGATGAAACAAGGACATCCAAAAAAAATGGAAATAACATATATTTGGCTTTCTTCCTTTGAGTAACTCATAAGGAGTCTTATTGAACATTTTCACCACTGAGGATTTGTTTTGAGTGAAGCAACCAGTATTGACAGCTTCAGCCTAAAATTATGAAGGCAAACCTGATGCACACAGCATGGTTCTAGCAGCTTCTATGAGGGTTCTGTTCCTCCTTTCAGCAACTCCATTTTGTTGTGGAGTTCTCACAGCTGAGAAGTTTTGAGAGATTCCTCTTTCTTCACAGAAGTCTTCAACAGTACTATTTTCGAATTCAGTACCATGATCACTTCTAAACTGTTTGACTTGGGCAGAGTTGAGAACTTCCATCTTCTTGATAAATCCAATAGTTTCTCTGGCAACCTCACCTTTGGTCTTTAGGAAAATCACCCAAGTACCTGGAGAACTCATCAACTATTACTAGAGTGTATCTTCTACCTCCTAAACTTGAGACGCTGACAGGTCCAAACAAGTCCATGTGTATTAAAAAGAGAGGTGTGTCAATTGAAAAATTATGTTTGGATTTGAAATATGTTTTTCTTTGCTTAACCTTCTCACAAGCTGTGCAAAGTTTATCCTTAACATAAGTTATAGAAGGCAAACCTGTTACCAACTCTTTCTTACAGAGTTTGTTGATATTCTTGAAGTTCGGGTGTGATAGCCTTTTGTGCCATAACAAGTTGAGGTCTGCATTGCTCCTTGAGATGAAACATGTTTCACTTGTTGGATCATCAGATTTCATGTCTACAACATATACACCTTTCTTTGTTTGTGCACACAACACAACTTTGCCTTGGGAATCCATTATGTACCCCAGGTGCTCATCAAAGTTAACCTTATTGCCAGCATCAAAAAGTTGACTAATGCTTACAAGGTTATGTTTTAGCCCAGACACATAGGCCACTCTGTTGAAGATTGCAGCACCAGCTTGAAGGGTTCCATATCCTTCTGTGGATCCCTGGACATTATCACCAAAGTTGACCTTTGGGCCTTTTTCAGGCTTGAGATCACTCAGCAAATCTTTGCAACCTGTCATATGGCTAGAGCAGCCAATGTCCAAGTACCAAACCTGGCTTGATTGTTTAACCTACAGAGTGACATACGAAAATATTAGTTTTTAGGGGAACTCATCATAAGGATGAGTTCTCCTTCTTCATCAACATTTGTTGATTGACCACTGAGACCTACACTAATATTCCCAATTTGGATTGTATCAGCTGAGATATTCTCCTCAATGACAATGTTACTTCCAACACTGTTGGTATTTCAACGTTGGAGCTAGCAGTGTCAGCAAGCCTAATGTCCTCAGTTTCAGGACAACCTTTGGCCATATGAGTCTTCTTTCCACATTTGTAACATTTTCTCTTTTTAGACTTTTTGAAAGAAGTACTCCCAGAAACACATTCTGGTCTATCTCTGTTGGGTTTCTCAACAGGTTTTGACAAAGTTTCACTTGTTTTAGATGAATCAACAGCTTGGGTGGAAGGTACAACAATAACAGCTTTGCCTGTGTCCTCTTTCCTCTTTTTGGGAGGACAGAGATCAAACACAGGTAATTTGATTGTCTTTTTTCCTTCCACAGGTTTGGAAAACTTATTCCCAATTTTCTCAGGTTCGGCAATGGCTTTGCCTTTGACTTTGCTGAGTTGTGATGACTGTTGCCTATCATCACTTCTGGTTTTAACAAAAGATGTTCCGTCATTTATAACCAGCTTTCCACTATGATTTAATAAGTTATTTGAAATCACAACAGATTTGCTTCCAACATTAGACTTACCCCTGTTGAATGCAGGCTGCTTTCCTTTTGAAAACTTTTTCTCAAAATGTTCAGCATAAAATGGATTAACAGGTTTCTTGCCATTAGCTTTAGCTCCAAAACTTATCTGGTTGACAGGTTTAGTGGCCAACGCTACAGTTTTAACATGTTTTCCATTCTTTTGTGTATGTGAACTAGTTAACCACTTAGCAGGCTGGTTTGATCGAGAACACATTCCATCATAAGTCTTTGTAGATCAGTGTTTTGAGGCCTGACAAACCTGTTTGTTGAGACCAGCTTTCCATTTACTTTTTGGATAAAAGTATTTGGAAGCTCACCAAGAGAGGATAAGTCTGTTTCTAGATTTTTAATCTCAACAACAGAAGCTGCTGTATCAAGATCTCCTCCAAGGTATGCTTGGATTTGAGCAGGAATCTGTTGATTGATACATTGACTGACTCTCTTAGCTGAATGGCACCAAGAGCCAACAATCTTTTGAAGCTTAGCATGCTTTGAGTCTGTTTCTCTCTTTTCCTCTAATAAAATTATGTTGATGTGTTTTACTTCATCAAGTTCAGTTTTCAAATCATGAAAGCTGTTCAGTTCATTAGTTTTTGTTTCAAAATCTGTTTTTAGCTTAGAGATTCAGACTTCAAAGCATCATGCTTCTCAATGGCAGCTTTTAGATCTACAAGTAAATAATCAAACATTTTAACTTTTTCTTTAGAGATGTAATCCTTCAAATTTTGTACCTTATACATCATGGTGGGATTCCAGTTCTCCAAAGTGCTGACAGCTTCAGCTTCGACCAAGTCTTGTTTGAATTTACTTGTTGAAGGGGCATCAGTATTGGCCATCAAACAGACAACAGATGATGAATCAGATTCCTCCCAGTCATAGGTTTCGGCCATAAGTCCCTTCTGCTTGTTAGAAGCCACAGAGTCTTCTAACTTCTTCAGCTTAGCTATGGCCATGAGGTACTTAACCCTGTAGACATCATCTTTGTTTGTCTTGTATGGTTTAGAGGATGAACCAATAGCTTTAGACACACAGTCAGCAGCTATATGGCCTATTTTGCAACATATAAAACACTCAACCTTAGTTTTGCCAAATGCCTTCTTTTTTATGACACCTGATTTCTTTTGCAGCATCTTACCTCCAAATCTCTTCTTATTGAATTTTCTGACAAGCATATCAATCATTTGCTCATCATCAAACTCAGTAAGGTCTTCAAAGTCCTCCTCTTCTTAAGACATTTCCTTCATTTCATCATCAGCCTGTTGATCAGCTTGTGTGAACACATCACACACATGATTAACAGGTTGTCTCACGCTGGCCACTAAGGCTGCACCTCTTTTGGACATTTCCAAGGCGTTTCTCTTCTGTTGCCTTGATTGTTCATCATTTAGCAAAGATCCATAAAGATTTACAAGATACATGCCTTTGATAGTACTTGAGTTTCTGAGGATAGTAGAGAAGTAATTCCATTCCTCAGGCAGTATGTCCAAAAATTTGTTCACCAGAGTTAAACTGTCTTTAGTGATCCCAACAGCTTTGAGATCATTTATTAAGGCAGTGAACCTAGTGTAGGTTTCAGTGAGAGACTCCTTTGGCTTTGCAAAGAACAGTTCATATTGTCTATCAAGATTATTGATTCTGTTATCCAATGTGATAGTGGGGCCATCATAGATGGTACACAAAGTATCCTGCATTTCTTTTGCAGTCTTAATCTTCTCAACCTGTTTGACCACATCATCAGGTAGAGAGATTACAAGGTTGTTCCTGGCTTTTGCATGAAAGGCAACTAGACGTTTTGTTGGGAAATAATTTAAGTATGTTCAAACTGTTAGTTAGACTTCTCAGACTGTTAGTAGATTTTTCATGTAAATACAAAGTTCATGCTGCTAGTTGAAGAAACTCGAGCTGCCAGTGTAAAAGTTCAAGCTGCCAGAGCAAAACAACTCAAGCTGCCAGAGCAAAACAACTCAAGCTGCTCAGTTCATGCTGTCAAGAGATTCAAGTTGCTCAACAGTTTCATAAACAAAAAGTGCTGATTTTCAGGAAACGATATCTACATGAAGATTCCAGCATATCTACTATCAGAGAAGTCATAGTCCTTCAAGGAAACAAGTCCAAAAAGCAATATAAATAGACAGAATAGGTTTTCTATTGAATAGAAGTTTTCTACATATTTTGAGTCTGTAATTGCTTTGTTGATTAAGTTTTCTCAAGCCTCTAAGGTTGTAAAACCCTAAGAACAGTCTGTGTTCTTCGTCTAATCAAAACAGATTAGAGGTGATTGTAATCATTGAATTCAGCAATACAAACAGTCTTGATTACTTCTTATGTTTTATGTTTCATTGGTTCTGAAAGTTTTTGTTAAAATAATTAAGTGTTATTCCGCAAACTTCTTAATTAAACTTTGATTCAAAGCAAGATTATTGATTTATACTCTGATAAATTTCAAATCAGTTAATCTTGGTTATTCAGTTTTAGATCCTGACAAGTGGTATCAGAGACAGGTTGTTCTTTGTTTTTCAAAGTCGAAAACTTTCTTTCAAATTTTTAATCTTTTACAATGGAATTTGAAAATAGCAGCAGTGGATCTGGGCAAGGACTCAAAGTGCCTATGCTCAAGCCCACTGAGTTTGAGATGTGGAAACTCAAGATTCAACAGCATATTCAATTCATTGATTATGCCATATGGGAAGCTGTTGAATTCCCTCCTGTAGTTGATCCAGAACTTGATGCTGAGGGAAAACCAGTCAAAACCCCTCCAAAAACTGAACTTGAAAGGAAGGCTAGAATGAATGAAGTGAAAGCACTCACACTATTACAAATAGCCATTCCTAATGCTTATCAACATCAGTTCAAAAAGTTTTATACTGCTCACTCTCTTTGGAATGCCTTAGAGAAGAGGTTTGCTGGTAATGCCAGTACCAAGAGAAATCAAAAAGACCTCTTGAAACAGCAGTATGAAAACTTTTCTGGTGGCAAGAATGAAAACCTCACTCAAATCTTTGACAGGTTCAACAAACTGATAAGTGAACTGGAAAGTGCAAAGGTCAATCTGGATCAAGATGAAGTCAACAGAAAGTTTCTCAGATCTCTTGGAGAAGAATGGACAGTCTATGCTGCACAGTGGAGAACAAAAGACACTCTTGATGAGATAGAATTGGATGATCTGTATAACAGTCTAAGAGTGTTTGAGACTGAGATTGATGCTAAAAAGAAATCCTTTTCTTATAATCACAACACTGCTCTTCTGTCTTCTGAAAAATCTAATAACTGTGATTCTTTTTCAGGTGGTGATGGCAATTCTGCTGAAACTCACTATGAGGCATTTGTTGCCAATGATGGATTATTTGCTCTAAATGTTGAAGACTTGGAACAAATTCATCCAGATGATCTTGAAGAGATGGATTTAAAGTGGCAACATGCAATGCTGACCATGAGAGCCAAAAGATTTCTGAAAAGAACTGGTAGGGCCAACTTTCAAGCCAAGACAGAAGGCAAACCATCTTTTGATAAATCAAAAGTGGAATGCTATAAATGCCATAAGCTTGGTCACTTTGCCAGAGAATGTAGATCTCAAGGTCAACAGCCATCAAGGACTTCACAGCCCATCCAAGCGTCCTCATCAACAGCACTTGTCTCTCAAGAAGACAATGTGTTTGACTGGAGTGATCAGACAGAGGAAGAATTTCAAAATCAAGCACTTATGGCAGAAACATCAAATGTCTCCTCCACTGAACTACCATCTGAGGTAAATTCTAAACTCTGCTCTCAATCATGCAAAAATATGGTTAAAAAGTACAGAGATCATAATGAGAGCATGTGCAAAACTCTAGCTAAGATGGAAGAAAGGAGATATGAATATATGCAAGCCATAGAAGATCTGGAAAAACAGATCAATGATTATAAGGATAATGAGATTCAAATGGGGTATGATAGAAACTATCATGAATGGGAGAAAAAGGAACTCAATAAGAAAATAGAATCTCTGAATAAAAAGGTAGAAGAAACTGAACAGAAGGTGTTAGATGCTAATGAGAAACTGGAATCTGTTAACATAGATCTAGGTAACTTCAAGTTAGCAAATCAAAAGCTAGAACACCTAATGGAAGTTCAATTCAAAGATAGAGTCAAATCTCAGGTCAATCCCAAAGAAGGAATAGGATACAAAGCTACTCCTCCTCCATACAACAACAAGTACATACACCCAATGAGTGAGGTTGCTGATAGACTTGTCAATGAACCACTAGATGAGTCTATGACTATTGTAGATCCTATCCTTGATAACAGTCCTGAATTAAAAGAAGATAAGAGTCAAAATAGAGACTGTGACACAAAGAGTGCACCCATAGAAGTCCAAGTTCCCAGTAAGAAAGGAAAAGAGAAGATGAGTGTATGCAATGCTACTCCTCAAGTTTCTGTACATTCTAACTGTAACACTGCATCTTCATCAAAAGGAACTAAAAGAGGTAAAACTGTTTCTATCTGCACATGCCAAAAGCATGGTGTTCAAAAGTTTCCTAAACAACAGCAGGTAAGAGGAAACCAGAGAAACAAGAACCAGAAATTGACAGAAAAGTCTGGTGTTCCAATTCAAACTGTCAAAAGATGCTTTCACTGTGGAAGGAAGAATCACTTAGCCAAGGATTGTTTTTACAAACCAGCTGTTGCAAAACAGACTGTGCATCACACAAAATCAAATCCTAATCAGGCAAAGCACTCAAAAGTGAAACCTTCCACAGCAGCTCCAAAGAAAACAGTTGATCACAGATTCTCAAAAGTTAATAAAAAACAGTCCACACATCAAAAACAAGTTTTGGCAAAGCCTAAATCAAGTTTTAAACAAATATGGTGTGTCAAGGACAAATCTGTTGCTCAAACTGCTAATGCAAAAGATCAGACTGCTAAGTCAAAATCTGATGCTGTTAGTGCAAAAACTGAAACTGTTAGCACTACAAACACAGCTCAAGCTGCTGGTCATCAAACTGGAGCTGCTAGTGAATCATCTGAGACTGTCAGAAGAAAAGATGATCAAAATAGTTGGATACCTCATATTATCACTAAATACTCTCCAAAGACTCCATCAGTAGATCTCACCAAGTATAAGAAGTCAAAAACAGTTTTTAGTTATGTCAATGTACAAGGCCAACCCAAAACCAATTTGGTTTGGGTTTACTCCACTACTAACTAAGCTGTTATTTGTGCAGGGCAACCACAGGTCTCCTCATAGAACAAGATGGCATCTGGACAGTGGATGCTCTAGGCACATGACAGGCAATTCTGAATGCTTGTCAAATTTCAAAGGCTTTGATGGAGGTTTTGTTGCATTTGGAGGCAACTCAAAAGGAGGTAAAGTTACAGGTAAAGGCACTGTTAATGCAGGCAACATGACATTCCATGATGTTCTGTATGTTGAACAGCTGAAGTACAATTTATTGAGTGTCTCTCAAATCTGTGACAAACAAAACATTGTTCTGTTCACAGATTCTGAGTGCATTGTTCTTTCAAAGGATTTCAAAATTCCTGAAAATCTTGTTTTACTTAGAACACCAAGAAAGGACAATGTTTACTGCCTGGACACAGCTCTCTTGACTAAATCAAATACTTTAAGCTGTTTAATATCCAAAGCATCATCAAATGAATCTGCTCTTTGGCATAGAAGGATGTGTCACATGAACTTCAAGTCCATGAATGATTTAGTTAAAAAGAATCTGGTAAGAGGATTACCACAAAAGGAGTTCATTTGTGATGATCATTGTGTAGCATGTCTTAAAGGTAAGCAACACAAAACTTCTCATAAGGCCAAAGAAGTAAATTCAATCTCATCTGTTCTTCAGTTGTTACATATGGATCTATTTGGTCCAACATCTGTTTTGAGTTTGAATAAAAGGGCATACTGTTTAGTCATTGTTGATGATTTCACCAGATTTACTTGGGTTTACTTTCTTAGGTCCAAAGATGAAACTGCTGAGCTAGTTAAGTCTTTTATCCTTAAGATAGAAAACCAATCCAATTCCAAAGTTAAGGTGATAAGATCAGACAATGGAACTGAATTTAAAAATCAAATTCTAACAGTTTCTGTGAGTCCAAAGGCATTGCTAGACAATATAGTGCACCAAGAACACCACAGCAAAATGGTGTAGCTGAAAGAAAGAATAGAACATTAATTGAGGCTGCTAGAACAATGCTAGCTGATTCAAATCTGCCAATGACTTTCTGGGCAGAAGCTGTTAATACAGCCTGTTATGTTCTAAATAGGGTTCAAGTTGTCCAATCTCAAGGAAAAACTCCCTATGAGTTATTCCATAACAGAAGTCCCCTAATAGCTTTCTTCAAGCCTTTTGGATGCCCATGTACTATTCTTCACACTAAGACTCACTTAGGGAAGTTTGAGAGTAAGGCTGAAGAAGGATTCTTTGTAGGATACTCAACTCAAAGCAAAGCCTATAGAGTATACAACAGTGTGTCTAAAACAATTGAAGAAAGTGCCAATGTTGAATTTAATGAAAATACTGCTAACATCAAAGGCACTGGTCCTGATTGGTTGTTTGATTTAGATTCACTAACAAATTCTCTGAGCTTTGTTGAGTATACTGCAGAAGCTGATGCATACAGGGTTGAAGCTGCTAACACAAATTCTCATGCTGCCAATACAATTTCTCATGCTGTTGGCACAAAGTTTCAGACTGCTGCAGATTCAACAAGTTGGGATGATTTCACCACTCTACCACTTCTGTCATGTGATCCTCCAGGGGTCCTGAGCACTCAACATGATGCAAATCCCGACACTGAAGTGCCATTCCCAAGTCCTGACAGCACAGCTCCAACACAAAAGGAAACAGCTCCAGTTTCTAGGCTAGCAGTCCCAACAGCTTCTCAAGCTGTTAGCCTAGAAACTCAAGCTGTTCCAGAAACTGAACCATTCACTGGTTCTGATGGAGATGACACAAACCTTGGAACGTCCTTTCAAACAGAGAGAGAGCCCACACTAAGAGTTCATAAGTATCACCCTCTCAATCAAATACTGGGTGATCCAAGCACTCCTGTTCAAACAAGGAAGATGGTTCACAATGAGACTGCTGCTGCTGAACAAGCAGTTCCTGAATTCAGTCTAGCAGCTTTTGAACATGCCTGTTTCATGTCTCAATTGGAACCTAAAAAGGCATCAGAAGCATTAAAAGATTCATCCTGGATTGAAGCTATGCAAGAAGAGCTTTTACAGTTCAAAATTCAGAATGTATGGACTCTGGTGGATCTTCCTAAAGGTAAGAGAGCAATAGGTACAAGATGGGTGTTCAGAAACAAGAAGGATGAGAGAGGGATAGTCATCAAGAACAAAGCAAGACTAGTAGCACAAGGGTACACTCAAGAAGAAGGAATAGATTATGATGATGTCTTTGCTCCAGTAGCAAGAATTGAAGCCATCAGACTATTTCTAGCATATGCAAGTTTCAAAGGATTTAAAGTGTATCAAATGGATGTTAAGTCTGCTTTCCTGTATGGGACAATTGAAGAGGAAGTGTATGTGTGTCAACCTCCTGGTTTTGAAGACTACAAGTATCCAGACAGGGTGTACAAGCTAGACAAAGCTTTCTATGGTCTTCACCAAGCCCCCAGAGCATGGTATGACACACTGTCATCATATCTTCTACAGAATGGATTCAAGAGAGGCACTCTGGACAAAACACTTTTCACTAAATCCATCAAAGCTGAGATTCTTCTTGTCCAAATCTATGTTGATGACATCATCTTTGGCTCAACTAATGATGGGTTGTGCAAAGATTTTGAGGCCCTAATGCACAAAAAGTTTTAAATGAGTTCAATGGGGGAACTCACATTCTTTCTAGGGCTGCAGGTTAAACAGAAGCCTACTAGTCTATTCATAAGTCAATCAAAGTATGTCAAAGACATACTGGAAAAGTTTGGCTATCAAGACACAAAGGTTGCAAGCACTCCAATGGATCCTCATAAACAGCCCCATACAGACAAAGATGGCATAGATGTGGACATTCATCTATACAGATCCCTTATAGGATCTCTCATGTATCTAACATCTTCTAGACCTGATATAATGTTTGCTGTCTGTGTGTGTGCTAGGTTTCAATGCTCTCCAAAGGATTCTCACTTAGTTGCTGTTAAGAGAATCTTTAGATATCTTAAAGGCCAACCACATTTAGGCCTATGGTATCCTAAAGACTCTCCTTTTGAACTAACTGCTTATTCTGACAGTGACTATGGTGGTTGCAACATTGACAGGAAATCCACAACTGGTGGATGTCAATACTTAGGAGCAAGACTGGTCTCTTGGCAATGCAAAAAGCAAACAACTGTCTCCACATCATCCACTGAAGCAGAATACGTAGCAGCTGCAAGCTGCTGCTCCCAGGTAATGTGGATTCAAAATCAGCTAAGAGACTATGGTATGAATTTCTTATCCACTCCTATTTATATTGACAATTCAAGTGCAATTAGCATTGTGCAAAACCCAGTGAAATTCCCAAAAACCAAGCATATAGAAATCAGATTTCACTTCATCAGAGATTGTAATGAAAAGAAGTTAATCCAAGTTACCAAAATACATACAGATGATCAGCTAGCTGATCTATTTACAAAACCTTTTGATGTGGGAAGGTTCACTTTCCTAATATCAAATATTGGTATGGTAAACATGGATTAATTGGTTTTCATTATTATCGACTCAGTATGCTAATTTAAGGGGGAGACACTGTTCCATTGAAAAGTTGCACAATTTTACACTAACAGCATGAGTATTTTCTCATGCTGCTAGTTCATTTTCTCGGACTGCTAGTTATTTTCACTTGATCTGTCAAAGTGTGCAGGGTATTTGGGTAATTTTTCAAATGTGTGCGCGGGACCCAACCTTTTCGAAACCTTTAAAGGTCCCAGTTTCGTTCAGTTGTAACTACCAGTTACATATTTTTCTTCCACGGCCTTCTGCTTTCTCTCTGAACGAATCACACATTCTTCTTTCAAACCCTAAACCATCGTTTGATCATCCATGGAGTTTGTCAAAGAACACAACTGCCTTCCATACTCTCTCAAACACTCTGAACTTCAGCCGTTCCATGACATGATGGATTTCCTCAGGCACTCCCATATCAACCATGCCCTCAATATCAATCCCACCATATACATATCGCATATCGAACAGTTCTGGAACCGTGCCACTTTTCAAACCATCAATGGAATTCCCACTTTACTATCCAAAATTGATGGCACTCCCATCACCATCACTGAGGAATCCATTCGGCACCATTTGCATCTTCAAGATGCCACAGGTATAACAGACCTAACCCTTAACGCTTTACATACTGGTCTTTACAATATAGGTTATAGGGGTCCTGCTGATTCATTTACTTTCTTGAAAGCCCATTTTTCTCCTAAATGGAAATTTCTTGTACATATTATTCAGCAGTGTATGAGCCCCAAAAGAACTGGTTGGTCAGAATTTTCTTCTAACATTGCCACTGCCTTAGTGTGCTTTTCAACAGGCCAACGGTTCAATTTTTCAAACATGATTTTTCAGGGGATGTTAAGGCATCATTCCCTAAAGAATGGGAAGTTTTTAATGTATCCAAGATTTTTGGCAGAAATCATTGCACACACCTGCACTACTTCTCATTTACATAAGAGGATACATATTTCCCATAGGCACTCACTATCTTCTATCAAAAGGCTGATAAAGCCAAGTGCCAATTTTGTCAGTGTAGATGTTCCATTGCCCTCTGCAATGATGAACATCATTTCAGGAAACAGAGGAGAGGGTCTTGAGCAGGCTCAGCCTAACATCACTGCTACACCCCCAAGACCCCAACCCACTCCTCATGATACACAAACTCCCACTGATCCTTTTGTACAGCCAACACGCCCACTCAGAAATATATACAAAAGAAAAAGGGGACCAGGAGCTCCTTCCTCCTCCTCCCATCAGCAAGAGCCATATATCCCTGTGCAGGAGGATACTCCTGCACAGCATATCCAAAGGGAACCACTAGAGGAAACTCCCATCCTCACTCAGGAGGTGAACATCTCTTCAGAGATGGTTCATATGGGTTCTGTGGCTGACACTACTGATGTCTCTGCACAAGAGGCACAGGACAGTGCCAACATAGCTAAGACCACGCCCATGGCAACAGCAAGTGTGCAAACACAAGCTGGAAGTCCCCAGAACCAAGAACAGAGGGGCCCAGAGGTTTCTACTTCTGGTATTAATGTCAGTGATAGATCACAAGCACCTCAGGTGTTTTCTGATCTTGAGACTAGTCTGCAACTCATGCTTTTGACGGATCCCAAGCTGAAACCTGTTGTAGCTATGTTGGAATACCAAATGTCCATCATTGCTGCACAGGGTGCACAAATAATGGCCCTAAAGCAATCAGAAATGGCTCAAAATCAGAGGATGGATTATCTTCATAAGGGGTTTACCCTTTGTGGAAATAAGCTCATTCAATTAGAGCGTTTGATTCAAACCCAAGGGGCAAAGGTTGTAGGTCCTTCTGACCAAACCAATGCTTCCAAAAAGGGGGAGAATCAGGAGGTTCCTACAACAGTCCAAGCAGCTCCATCAACAACAACAGTCCAAGTAGCACCAACAGTCCCAGTTTCTAGGCTAGCAGTCCCAACAGCTTCTCAAGCTGTTAGCCTAGAAACTCAAGCTGCTCCTTCAAAAGTCACTGGAGTTGTGATCAGGGAAGGCATTCAAGCTCCATCAAGTACAGTCCAAGCAACATCCTCTTCTGCAAAAGACAAAGGCAAGGGCATTCTTATTGAATCTCCAAAGCACAAATTCTCCTCCAAAGAAGCCCAGATTGCCTTTGATGCTGAAGTTGCCAAAAGGTTAGCAGAAGAACAGGATAAAGAATTAGATCAGCAAGCCCAGCCCCCAATAGATGATGATGAGACATTAGGTGATTACCTAAAGGGGTTTGTGGGCAAACAAGGTGAAAAGAAGAGAAAGATGCCAACAGGGCACACCAAGGCTGAGCACAGAAGATTCTTAATCAATTTTGCCTTTGCAGCAGGTATTCCAAAGAAAATGGCTCAGTCCATGACTACTGAAAGGCTGCAGGAAATACATGATAAAGAAATGGAGAAAAGAAAGAAAGCAAAAACCTCCCAAGAAGTCCAATCATCACAAGAACCAGCTCAACCTACTACAAGTCATATTCAAGCTGCTGCCAGTACACCTGTTCCCACTGATCAAGCTGCTCTTTCTATTCCTTCATCGGTTAAAAGGCTGCTCTTTGAGCAACAACTACAAAAGGCCATGGAGATAGAGAAGTTGATTGATCAACATGATTTTACAAAGCCTCAAATCAACTACTGGTTTGCTAAGTCACTGGATGACCGTGACTTGAGAATTAAGTTTGTGATAAGAAGAGAGTCTGGTCCTGAAGAAGAATATGATACATTTTGGCAGATGGTTCAGAAGTTGACCAGAGATGAGCTTATCAGAATGCACAACATTGGGTCTGTATCACAAGTTAGATCTTCTCTACCACAAGTGAAACAAGTCATCAGAGATCTGAAGTCCATTGTTGATCCTGAATTTATTAGAAAAGATGTAGAGGATGCCAACAAGAAGGGATTGAAAATCAAGGAAGTTAATATTTTTGTCAAATCCAGGACTTACAGAATCAAATTCACAGATGGATCTGGTATGTTCTTTAATCTTGAATTCTATGATCTTCCAAAGAATATACTACTCCAGATGAAGTCTGTCAGAATATCTTGTGATAGAGATGAGCTAAAGAGAGAATTTTTGAAGGCTATAGATCATAAACTTGCACAGTTGTAAGTTTTTGAAAGCCTTGGTTTGTGAATAACAGTTTACTTTTTCATTTCCATGTTTGTATAGAACTTAAAGTCTTGTGCAAAGAATTTAAGTTAGGGGGAGATTGTTGGGAAATAATTTAAGTATGTTCAAACTGTTAGTTAGACTTCTCAGACTGTTAGTAGATTTTTCATGTAAATACAAAGTTCATGCTGCTAGTTGAAGAAACTCGAGCTGCCAGTGTAAAAGTTCAAGCTGCCAGAGCAAAACAACTCAAGCTGCTCAGTTCATGCTGTCAAGAGATTCAAGCTGCTCAACAGTTTCATAAACAGAAAGTGCTGATTTTCAGGAAACGATATCTACATGAAGATTCCAGCATATCTACTATCAGAGAAGTCATAGTCCTTCAAGGAAACAAGTCCAAAAAGCAATATAAATAGACAGAATAGGTTTTCTATTGAATAGAAGTTTTCTACATATTTTGAGTCCGTAATTGCTTTGTTGATTAAGTTTTCTCAAGCCTCTAAGGTTGTAAAACCCTAAGAACAGTCTGTGTTCTTCGTCTAATCAAAACAGATTAGAGGTGATTGTAAGCATTGAATTCAGCAATACAAACAGTCTTGATTACTTCTTATGTTTTATGTTTCATTGGTTCTGAAAGTTTTTGTTAAAATAATTAAGTGTTATTTCGCAAACTTCTTAATTAAACTTTGATTCAAAGCAAGATTATTGATTTATACTCTGATAAATTTCAAATCAGTTAATCTTGGTTATTTAGTTTTAGATCCTGACACGTTTGTCTTCCTCAGACAATTGAGCTTTTGCCTTTGCAATAGTTCTGATTTCAGGAACAGCTCCTTCAGCAGCAGGAGTTATAGTAGTGACATAAGTTGGCACATAGAGCATCATTCTGCACTTCTCAAGATAGAGCATCATTCTGCACTTCCAACCACAAAAGTTCTGATGATTGAACATTGGAGGTTTTGCCATTGATCCATTGTCATAATAGGAAGAGGAGTTGGGAGCACTGTTGTCCATGGTGGGAACTTGGGAGATGTAAGACATCTAGAGTTAACACACACTCTAAGCTGCTCTGATACCAGTTATAGGTCCCAAAAGGTTTCCAAGTATGTTGTTGTAAGCTGCAGAAGGGGGTGAATACAACTATTAACAATGAATTCACTCACTAAGGTGCACTCACTGATTTACAAGACAGACAGACAACTTAGAATAAGAACAACTTGGACACACTAACTATTCCTTTCTGAGTAGACTTTGCATGCATGAAAACACAATTCTTTTGCATGTTCTGGATATTTCTCTCTTGGTTATCTCACATTCCATAGAAGCTTCCTTTTATACTTACTGAGAGAATCCCAGTGAAACTTCCTCATTGGATGCAGAGATAGTGGAGTGCCTCTACAAAAAGACAACACTGCTATTCTGCATATTCTGACAAAACAGAATTTGTCCCTATGCAGCACAATCTTTGTCTTTTTCATTTTGTCTCTGTTTCATGTTGCTTTACTTTAAAGAGGAATGTCAACTTTAATCCTTTCTTCTTGTTGGTACACCCTGTGTGACGATAGCAGTCTAGAGATGTAATAGATAGTCATTCTCAATAGATGAGGCTTCGTTAATTCATGATTGTGTATGTTATTGCATATGTATGTGTGATGATTATATTTGCATGATAAGTTCTAAGAATACGTTCAAAGGATAAGTTCAAAGGCTAGGCTTCGAACTTATCCAATCTAGTCGAACTTAGTGGAACTAAGTTGGAAGGGTATTAGACAAGTTCGTAGGCTTGGGCCTAAACGAATTTGATCAGTTAAGTTTGAACTTAATTGATATAATTATGTGTGAATCGTTTGATTGAGTAACTTTAGAAAAATTAGTTTTGAGAGCTCGTATCCATGCACGTACTAGCTAGAACCGATTTTAGAGAGTGTTTAGGAGAAATATACAGTGTTGGGTCGTTCGTTGGACGGCGTCGCGTGTAGATTAGATGCATGACTGAGGTGACCTTACAAGTGGTATCAGAGACATTCGAGTGTTCTTCGTGTTCTTCGCGTTTCGATGAACATTCTTTGTTTCTTGATGTTTCTACCGGATAAATCACCGTTTTCGAAGTTTTTCAGAGTTCTACAAGCAAGTTTACGGGGAAAATTACATATTAGTTCACTTTTTCAGTCGAAATCAGTGTTTTTAATATTAAATACATTGGTTTAATCCGAAATCTTGAAAAAATCGAATTTTTGGCCGTTTCTCGAACTTGCGGCACTCAAACTTAATGAGGGTATTAGTCTTTTTCGAACTTCTCAGAATACGCTCCTCACGAAGTTGTTCTAGGGCTTTTTCCGAACTTGTCAGAGTTTTCGAAGTTGTAAGACGAATTTGCCGAGGATTCGAACATGCTTGGATTCGAACTTTGTTGGGATTTCGAACTTGTAAGAAGTTCGTAGGGTTTCTCGAATTTGATTTGGTTCGAATTTGTTAGAACATCTAGGGTTTCTCGAACATACTTTCGAACTTGTTGATTTCGAAATTAAAACATTTCGAATTTAATTTACACAACAAATTTAACTTTAAAATTATTAGGACTTAGATAAGTTCGAAGGATTTATTTTAAATTTATTTTGAGATTAAATAATTTAAGTTCGAAAACAAAACGATTTTTAAAGAATGTAAAGTTTGGCACAAATTTTTTCGAAATGGACCATGAGGTTGGCAAAGCAAATTCTCCACCCAAGCTAATGAAGTTGGAAGATTACTACTGGTGGAAGGATAGGTTTGCTGACTTTGCAAGATTTAACGACATGTGTATGTGGATATGCATTGATGAGGGACACATTCCTCCTACGCAAGAGCTTGAAGGCCGATTAAAGTTCTTGACGTATCAGAACATGAAAGATGACGACAAGAAAATTTATGAGGCCGAGAACCGAGCTTTATCGTTTATTAGAATGGAACTACCTCAGGATATCCTACACACACTGAGAAATCACAGGACTTCTAAAGAGCTTTGGGATGCTCTAGAGAAGCGGTGTGAGGGAAATCCCAGGGTACGTAAGGGAAGAACGAAAATGCTAAAGCAATAGTTTGCTATCTTCAAAGCACTGAAGAATGAGACGCTAGATGAGACGATTACTAGATTCTATCATCTGCTGACTGAACTTGATAATCATAATATTGAGTATCAAGAGACAGAGAAGATAGAAAAGCTTCTGGATGCTTTACTGGCTAAGTGGGAAATGTACACGGCACTAATAATGCATGATGAAGAGAAATTTGAGACTCTTACTTTTGAAGGGGTTATTGGAACGTTGAGGGCCTACAACTTCATGTTGCAGAAGAAGGAACGGGAATTTGATCAAGTACAGGATCCGGAAATGTACTTTTGGAAGTCAAAGTCGACAACTTCTAGTGAAATAAAGTCAGGGCCACAGCTATCTATTCGGGAGAAGAGCCAATACCTTTTAAGGCAGAAGAATCAAGTAATAGGGCGTTCTTAGGGTTTCCTAGACCGGAAGAAAAACCTCAACACACAGCGTCTACTTCTCAAGGCTATGCCAAGATGCCTATGAGCGCAAAATCAGCTGAAGATCATCTAAATATTCTAGCTTCGTTTGTCGCAGCTTACGGTAATTGCGTTCAAGTTAAATTAAACGATCCAACTCTTTGGGAAGAGGACTACGATTAGTTAGATCCCGATGACTTGGAACAAATGGACCTACAATGGCAACTTGCTATGGTGACACAAAGGATAAATAGATTTATGAAGAGGTCGGGAAGGAATCTGAGTGTAAGCAATAACATTGGTTTCGACAAGTCAGAAGTAAAGTGCTACAATTGTCAAGGATTGAGACACTTTTCCAGAGAATGTCAACGACCAAAGGTTGAAAATTATCAGAATCAGAACCAAGGGAGACAACATTCTAGTGGTTCTGGGAATCAAACAGCAATAGCTGGTCTGTTAACAAATGTGTCATCCAACAGACAGCTAGATGGCACATATGATTGGAGCACTCATCCGGAGTCGAATGCCAGAGCCTTTATGGCTGAGGTAACTGAGACCGGGGGACAGAGCTGAAGAAAAAACAGAGGACACCTAGCAGTCAGAAACAATTCCTTTGTTGGTGGAAAAGTCAGAGGAGTAAACCATTCTGGAGTTTGCAGCTCAAATGGCCAATGTGGAATCGGACCGCAAAAAGGTAACTCTAAACTTCTCTATATTTCATGATTTATGTGTTTTAAGTGCTACTCTAATTTATAGATTAAATCTAACACTAGAGACACATAACACTTTAACAGCTCAAGTCCAATCATTAAAATCTGATAATGTTAGTCTTCTAGATATTAAGGAGGATTTAAGGAACAAGATGAAAGCAGATGCTCAGGATGTGATAGTTCTAAAAGACAAGTTGAGTGAGCAATGTGCCAGGTTAGAACTCATGTACGAGCATGTCAAATCTTTGACCAAAGAACTCACCCTTAAAGATGTAGAGCTAGGTGAATCTAGAGTTAAGGTTGCAGAGGCCAATAGCAAGTTTGAAAAGTTTAGGAACTCATCCCTAAATCTAGGAAAAATCTTAGAGGCTCAAAGGCAGTCTAAGAAACCAGTCGGCCTAGGTTATCAGGAGAGTCCTCATCCGTTCAGCAACAACTATGTGCCTCAACCTCAAGATAAAACCACTGAAATGGTTGAATCAGAGGCAACAACTGTAACTGAAACTGAAAAGGAGAATTCAACTAAGGTGTCTACCACAACCCCTAAGATTAAGAAAGTCAAGTTTGTGAAGTCTACTAGTGACACCAAACTAGCAGAAGCTAATACTGTAAGTGATAATCAACAAGAGGGAGTAAACACTGTAGTTGAATCGAAAGAACATGACACTAGTGAGACACCTAAATCAAAGGTTACTTATAAGAAGCCGATTGATAAAATGTCATGCTTTAGATGTCATGAGAAAGGCCACGTTGCGTCTAGCTGTCCCTATTAGAAAATAGAGTCTACACTAACAGTAGGTAAGCCAGATCAACCAGCCTTAAAGCCAGTACCTAGTATTACTAGTACAAGTAGTTCTCAACATACAAAGAAAAACTTGAATGCAACACCGAGGGTAGCTACTAAACAAATATCATTGTCGGTCAGACCAAATGAAGTGATTAGGAGTAATTCACCGAATAGAGTTCCTAGTCAATCTAGGTCAGGACCACAACAAGTCTATAGGAGTACAATACCTTGGAGGACTTACACTCTGGTTAGATCACATACCCCTAACAGACTATAGACACCAGGTAGAGTCCAGGGATATAATAATGAAATGCACCATAATAGAAATTATTCTAGGGCTCAACCGCAAATGTCAGCCCAAAGGCCAAGAGTGAATGTTAATCACTCAGCACCACAACAAATTCACAATCAAAAACCTAAGTCACCTGATAGGAGAGATGGATAATCGAGGAGTGCAAGTATATGGATGAGAATGGTATTACCAAGTCAGTCATGGCTTCGGTGCCCCGTGATAACTAACCTGTTTTCTTTCATGTGCAGGAGCTAACTACAGGTCTTAACAACAAGTCGTTCGTTGACAATGGTTGCTCTCGTCACATGACTAGGGAAAGGAGTCAACTGACAGACTTCAAGGGAGGGAACAAGGGTTTTGTATTATTTGCTGGGAATAAGGGAGGAAATATCACTGGAATAGGAGTGGTCACTAATGAGACAATCACACTTGATCAAGTTTACCATGTCGATAAACTTGATCACAATCTCAATAGTGTCTCTCAGATCTGTGATAAGAAGAATTCAGTTATTTTTACTGAAGATGAAGCGTTAGTGCTGAAGCCGGGATTCAAAATACCTGAAGAGTGGATCATGATGAGAGCCCTAAGGCTGAATGATCTGTACATGATGGACATGAATGTATCAAACTCATCTATGGGAACGATTTGCCTACTATCGAAAGCTTCAGAGTCTGAATCTCTACTGTGGCACACTTGCACCTAAGGAAGATGAAATTCATCACGAATAATGGTCTTGAGCAAGGTGTTCCACTGAAGAGTTTTCAGTTTGAAGACAAGTGTATACCGTGCAAAAAGGGAAAACAACATAAAATGTCACACAAGTCCAAGACTCAAAAATCGATCGCTTCCACGTTCCATTTGCTACATATGGATCTCTTCGGTCCAATCAACAATAGGAGCATAAGTGGTAGTTGGTTTTGTTTAGTTATTACTGATGATTACTCACGTTTCTTTTGGGTTTTCTTTTTAGGTGCAAAGGACGAAACAGCAGGCACGCTGATTAGGTTCTTAGACCCAGTCGAGAACTCATACGGGACAAGGGTAAAACGTATCAGGAATGATAACGGAACAGAATTCAAGAACGCAATAATTGGTGTATATTGCCTAACTAAAGGCATAGTGCATCAATTTAGTGCACCTTATGAGCCACAACAAAACGGGGTGGCAGAGCGTAAGAATAGGACTTAGATTGAGGCAGCAAGGACCATGCTCTCGGATTCAAAGCTTCCTACCATGTTTTGGGGGGAGGCAGTAAATACCGCGTGTCATGTTTTAAACCGGGTTCTCACTGTCAAATCACTAAACAAAACCTGTTATGAAGTTCTGAATAAAAGACCACCAAATTTGACTGGCTTTGAACTGTTTGGGGTACCGTGTACTTTATTGAAAACAAAACATCAACCTAAGTTTGTTGAAAAGGCTGACGAAGGATACTTCCTAGGTTATGTTCCTAATTCAGCAAACAAGAGGGTTTTTAACAAACAAATGGTACGGTTGAAATTGTGTTTAACATTGACGTAACAAGTTATTCACATGAACCCCAAACTGGTCCTGAATGGTTATTTGATTAAGACTCTGTGTTTGAATCATTTAACATACCGTTTAGTGGAAATGCAGGTACTGTGGAAAATGACTTCTCATCATTGAATCTCAATGACGAGTGTAGAGGTTTTCCAAGATCAAGCATTCCATCAACATCTGAGACTACAACGACAGAAGATGGGTCTCCAACAGATAATGAACCTGAATTACCTACGAATGAGAATCAGACAAGTGATTCTACCTCCAAAGATAGTGATCATGAGGAAGAAGTTACTCCGTCTGAAATCATACCCCAGTAGGTGACATAGGATCGAATTTGGGAGATAATCTTCAGGTTGATGATATCGAAACATCGAGAATAAATAAGGATCATCCAATTGAGAGTAACATAGGGAATCCACATGCCGGTGTGAGGACTAGGAGTAGTGTGAATAATAACAAAGTGTTGTTATCGATGATCAACGACTCCGAGGTGTTTCACACATGTTTATACTAGTGTTTCATCTCACAATTAGAGCCAAAGAATGTGCAAATGGCTCTGAAAGACAATTCTTGGGTTGAAGCTATGCAGGAGGAACTGTCACAATTCAGAAAGCTTGAAGTGTGGAAGTTAGTGTCGTTGCCTCAAGGAGTAGTTGCTATAGGGACCAAATGGGTCTTTAAGTGCAAACGGGATGATCGGGGCATAGTTACTTCTAACAAGGCAAGACTCGTGGTAAAAGGGTTCGACCAGGAAGAGGGGATAGACTATAACGAAGTGTTTGCACCAGTGGCAAGGCTTGAGGCCATTCGATTGTTTCTGGCTTTCGTGTCCTTCAAAGGGTTTAAGGTATATCAACTTGACGTCAAGAGTGCATTCTTGTATGGCAAGGTGAAAGAGTTAGTGTATGTCGAGCAACCACCAGGGTTTACTGATCCCAAGTATTCTAACAGAGTATATCGTCATGATAAGGCTTTATATGGATTGCATTAGGCACCTAGGACTTGGTATGAGACACTGTCAACTCACCTCTTAGACAATGGGTTTGAGAGAGGGAGAATTGATAGTACACTATTCGTTAAAAGGAAAGGAGAAGATTTTATTCTAGTATAAGTGTACGTGGACGACATCATTTTCGGGTCATCAAACGAGCAAATGTGCAAGGATTTTGAAAAGGTCATGAAGTTGAAGTTTGAGATGAGTGCTATGGGAGAGTTGAACTTCTTTCTCGGTTTACAAGTTGAACAAAGGAAAGAAGGAATGTTTATCCATCAGACGAAGTATGTCTATGACATTTTAGAGCGCTTCGGGATGGAAGGAACAAAGCTTACCGCGCATTTCAGTACTCCGATTCAAATGAATCATAATCTCGGACCGGGTACAGACAGTGATACTGATGTGGATCCGACTTTATATCGGGCCATGATCGGGTCACTTATGTATTTAACTGCTTCTAGACCTGATATAATGTTTGCTGTGTGTATTTGTGTCAGGTTTCAAGCTAATCCGAAGGAAATGCATATGAAAGCCGTGAAACGGGTTTTGAGATATCTCAAGTCAAAACTGAAGCTGGGACTTTGGTATCATGCTGATGGAGATTTGGAGTTGGAGGCCTACACGATTCAGAGTATGGAGGATGTAACTTGAACCGAAAATCAACGATTGGAGGTTGTCAGTTCCTTGGAGGGAGGCTAGTATCCTGGCAATGCAAGAAACAAACTTCGGTAGCATATCAACATGCGAGGCCGAGTATGTAGTTGCTGGTAGTTGTTGTTCACAGGTTCTGTCGATTCAACAACAATTGTGGGATTACGGTTTGACTTATACTCATACTCCCTTTAGGATAGACAATCAATCAACTATTGCTATAACAAATAATCCAGTTAAACACAGTAAGACTAAGCACATAGACATAAGACATCATTTTATATGTGATTGTGCTGAAAAGAACTTGATAAAACTAGTAAAAGTTGCAACGGAAGACAATAATGCAGATCTTTTCACAAAAGCATTTGATAGGTCACGCTATGAATTGTTAGTTCAACTAAATGGCATGCGTAATCCGGAGTAACTTGACATTAGTAGATTTTATTTTGTAGTAAGTTATTAGTTTAGTTTATTAGTTTATTTTACTGAAAAATGAAAAACAAAAGAAAAAAATAGAGAAAACCATAAAAATTTCAAAAAGAAAGAGAATACTGAAAAATGAGATAAGTCTTAGAGTGATAGGTTCAAAGTGATGAAAATTAGCACAGTCTAACAAACTCTAAGTGTTAAACTTTCACACATAATGCACCATAAAATCTAAGTGATACACATTTTCTTGTCTGATATGTTGGTAGGCATAAGACATGAAGAATTTCCGAAAAGCTAATAAAATAATCAAGAAAATGCCTTTTGTGTAACTAATTTAGATGTATGACCAAAAGGTCTTAATTCCTATGTTATAGATATACAGACAATGACTATGAATGAGGTATACAAATTTATCAGGGGGATGTATAGCTTCATCAAAATAAATTTTAATCAAAAAAGGAAAAAGTTTTGTAAAGAAAAGGGAAGTCAAAACAAGTCGTTTTGTTGTACGTAAGTATAGACCTGTCACCGCTATTTTGACTTGAACTAGCAAGATAAGTCACTTTGTTCTACGTAAGTACAGTATTGTCACCGCTATCTTCCTAACATGAGAATAACTCTAAGACAAATTAAGACACTTTAGTGTATGTAAATACAGACCTGTGTCCGACGTTTGCCTTTTAAAGATAATTTGCAAATACCAAAAAGTCGTAATCATTGTGTGTCTGCCTTGATCATAGAAGTATGTCTAAGTATGGGACACATAAGGTAGTTTCTTGATAAATAAAAACGCCAAAGGAAATTCCAAAGTGTTGAATGTTTAAAAGGAAAAACATACCAACAATCACCTTGAAGTGTATGTTACGACAAACAATCAAAGGAATAAAAAATTCCTAAGTGTGAAAGTGAAATACTGAAAGTGCGTTTGACACCGCTATCTGATTGAACCTTCTTTGACTATCTCGGAAAAATATTCTGTTAGTGTATTTTTATCCTTCAATTATTTTTGAGTTAATTAATTTCACTTTATTTAATTTTGTTTAATTTAATTTAATTTAATTTTATTATATTTTATTTTAGCTTAGATTATCTTAATTTTAATAAATAGGAACAAGGTCAAAGTTACTAGGATGCATTTTTAGTTGGAGAAACAAAATTGCATGATAATATATTGCTTAGTGTGACTGTCTCGTAAAGTTGAAAAAATTTCGTCAAGTGAAAAAGTTGGATTTTATTCAAGAAATTTCAAAATTGTCAATTAAGTTCGAACATCAGCCAAGTTCGAAGTCACATTCGAACTTGCTGCAAATTCGTACTTAACATAAGTTCAAAGTAGTTTGGATATAAATAGGTCAACAGTGATTCATTCAATGCACCTACTCTCGAACTTAATCGCGATATCGAACTTCTTCTCGAACATAGCGTATTTCGAATTTGAAGCCTATTCCTCGAAGTTTACCCACTGTACCTCGAACCTACATAGACACTTAGGTGTTTTTAACCAACATTCACTAAGTAAGTGTAATTTTAGGACCTATTAGTGGTTAAAATTGAGTAATTTTGAGTTTTTGTATCTCTAAAAGCTAGGTGGTTTAAATCACAAGTTGTAGGTTATAAAACTTAAAATTAATACTTAATAAACCAGATTAGAACCTATTAGGACTAGATTCATCAGTTAATTTAGTCTAAAAAAGTTTAAATCAAGGCTTTGAAGTTCAAAAAGCCGACTTCGTACTTGTTCTAACAAGCTTCGAACTTGTTCTTCATGTTCGAACATGTTAGAACTTCGAACTTGTCAAAAATATCTATAAGTTCGAAGACAGACATGTTTGAATAGGATTCTCTACAAATGGACTGCACTGCTGTCCCGACGCTTCTGAGGGCCACAGTCGGTGGCCGACCAATCGCATTTTTAGCCGATCATCTAAGAACAATTCTGCAACTGGGCACCAGTGATCATGAAGACGGTCCCATAGACTATCCAGCTCCCATAAGGCAATCGGCCTTCCTGAGGATGGGATACGCTCAAGATATTACCAAAGCTTCATATGTAAAAAGTGGTCTTATTATTCAATATGCATATATCTGGCGCACGTAATAATGCTCTGCTTTGCACCTAAGAAGGCAGGTTTTGATACAATGGTGTCTAAGCTACAATCAGCGATGATTTCCTTGGTGTAATACAAGTCGTACAGCTTTTCTGAGTGTTTCTTCGGGGAGTTTGTTCACCAAATCTCAGCTCCAGTCCGTGAATGATTCTAGATGTATCCGCGGTTCATTATGATGATCATACAACATTTTCTGTCGGGTTTACCAATGTTACCAGAATTAACTGCAGTAGCTGTCATTGACAAGCGCATCTTTGCAGATCGCCAATCTCATAACGCACGAAGGGCAGAACAACTGAGGCCCCAAGTTTCTACATTATTTGGAGCTGTCATCGATCCTGGTTTCATAGCTCCAGAGGGAGAAGATTGGATAAATGAAGCTTCTCCGCAACAAGCACCATAGCAACAAGCTCTGGCAAGGCAAGCACCGGTTGCTCGGGAAGTCCCATCTTAAAGTATAGCGACAACGCAGCTGAGGCTTCCACATCGGGACCTCAGATTGACCCAAGGATGCAAACGTTAGAGGAAATTTTTGCTCAAGGCGCAGCAGCACAAGAGAATATTTCTGAAAAGCTTGTACAGAATATTTTGGAGCCGCCCTCTGACATGGATGATATATTCAGGAAAAAAATTGATGATTATCAGCCTCCAGTAGCTGCAACTGAAGGAACACAGGGTCAAGAAGCGACAGAAGGTCAAGTAGAGACATCTTCCGAATCAGAATCTGATTCGAATTCTGAAGAAGTTTTAACGGAAGCAGCCAATCCAACAACCACTTTTGCAAGACATGGATCTAGGCTTGTTGTGAGTAGACGTAAATTAACACGTCCTGCTCTCAGAGATGAAGACGAAGGTGATACATATTTTTTGTTGGAAGAGGAAGCACTGATTACAAGCCAACAAAGATCAAAGCGTCAAAAAATAAGTCAAGAAGCTCCATCCACCTCAACTGCCGTTCCATCCGCCGCAACCACCGCTACTCCATCAAATTTTTTCCATCTACAGATAACCAAAGCTTCTCGGATTTGAAAGTCAAGTTAGATCTCCAGACAGTCCAAATCTTTCAGCTTTCGCAAGCTGTGAATGAGCTGCACCAACACAACTCGCGATTGGAGCATTAGAACAATCAGCTTCAACAAACGGTGTCTACCTAACAAGAAAAACTTACTACCCATCAATCTCAAATATTGACTCTTCAGACCTTTGTACAGCAAATATTGAAAGATCTTCAAGCTCAGGGGGAGAGTAGTTACCGGGGCGATGAATTGAGGGGAAGTCGTAGAGATGGAGATGGAGATGATGAAGGAGGTGACCCCGATACTCAAAGGAAAGACAGTGAGCTAGCAGATCATCCACATGAGATTGCTCAGCAAGCTAAAATTCAAGGGGAGCCTGGATCATCGGGATCAGGAGGAGGTCAAGAAAAAGGTAAGGCTTCCGAAGCGTCAGAGTTTGTTGAGCAAGAAATGATTGGAGCCTTAGCCGGATTAGACGATGAAGATGTGAACTTTGATTTCGAAGATAACTTAGAAGATCTTGAGGAAGGAGAATTCGTTCCAGAAGATGTTCCAGAATGGAAGTCTGATGATGAAGTCCTAGTTGATGAAGAAGACGAGGCTGATGAGATAGTTATCCAGAAACAACCTATCACAAAGGCATATACTACCACAGAACAGATTGTGCTTGACATCGAGGTACCTAAGGCTGCCTTGAGTACTGAATCAGATCCTGAAGTGCCTGATAGGGAACTTTCTAATGAAGAAAAGAGAAAGTTGTGGTTCAGGACAGAAGAGAAGAAGAAGGCCTTGACGTTGAAAGAAAAAATGAAAGTGCCTAGTTCTGGAAAGCTGTCTCTGAGCATACTTAGCTGGTTTTATGATCGAGAACTGCAGCTTTTTATTATTAAGAGAAAGGATGGTCTATAATATCCGAGGAGAAGACAGAAGGACTTCAACTCCTTACCCAAATGTGAGATAAAGGTCTTAGCCTGGAAAGAGCTCGTCAACAGCGGAGACGATCCCTACGCTGAAGTGATTGCTAAGATTATCAGAAGGGAAGGGAGGTCTAGGAAGTTTGGAAGGCTCAATCCAAAAATAGCCAAGAAAGTGATGGACCATACAAGAATAGATCCTCTAACTGGCAGGCCTTTGATGAAGATGTATTACAAGCCAGTTAGATGCCTGAAGAAAGTGCCTCTAAAGCCAATGCCTCGAGATGTCTTAGAAAAACTCAACTGGTGGTATTTTGATAGTGAGACATGTGAAGCTGTGATGGAAGATGAGGATGAAAAAGTGATTTTGAAGTTATATGATCCCTTACATCTGGTCAACTTGTCAAAGAATGATATGCTCAAGCTTCATGATCAAGAAATCTCGTTTAATGCTCATTTGAAGTATGAAGGCCGAAAATATCAGAAAGTTGTAAAGGTTTGTGTAGAGCAGGGATTGTATGCAGCTAGTAATTTGTTTAAGCCTAGTTCTACAAGTTAATGAATATCTAACTAGAAGATATCATCAAGGGGGACTTTGTTGGTTCACCCTGTGTGACGATAGCAGTCTAGAGATGTAATAGATAAGTCATTCTCAATAGATGAGGCTTCATTAATTTATGATTGTGTATGTTATTGCATATGTATGTGTGATGATTACATTTGCATGTAAAGTTCTAAGAAAAAGTTCAAAGGCTAGGGTTCGTACCTATCCAATCTAGTCGAACATAGTGGAACTAAGTTCGAAGGGTATTGGACAAGTTCGCGGGCTTGGGCCTAAACGAATTTCATCAGTTAAGTTCGAACTTAATTGATATAATTATGTGTTAATCTGTTTGATTGAGTAATTTTTGCGAAATTAGTTTTGAGAGCTCCTATCCGTGCACGTACTAGCTAGAACCGATTTCAGAGAGTGTTTAGGAGAAATATACAGTGTCGGGTCGTTCATTGTATCGGCTATCATTGTGTTAGTCTCCGGTTTCCGTGCGTGATCGATCCATTAAGCCCTAACGAGGATTCTGCACTCGTTAGACGACGTCACGTCAAGATTAGATCCGTGACTGAGGTGACCTCACACTTCTTCTTATATAGCCATTTTGATATAAGAAATGGTCTGTCACCCATTTCAAATATCCACTTTCTCTTCATGGATCGGACAGCTTGGGTGCAAGCAGCTTCTGATTTTCCACTTTGGCTTCGACTTGTATACTGATCTTCACGTCCAAGACATTACATGATAACATGGAAACAAATTCCATAAAGTGTATAACCTGTTCACCAAGAACAGGTTCTATTCACAAAGAACAGGTTCTGTTCACAAAGACAGAACACATAAATTTGGTCTAAACTGTTCAACTGGCATGAGCAGCGTAGACAGTTTATGCCAATTCTGTCCAATAGATTAGAACAACTTGGGCCATATGCCTAAGTTACAACAAATGTAACAGGATAAACAGCTTTAGGCTTATATTGCAAATCATTTATCAGGTTTCAATAAGGCATTAAAGGACCTTAAATTATACCCTTAAGTGTACCAATCAGGTTTAATTTATAATCTCCCCCTATGGTATAGAACAAGTTTGATTGAGGCCTTTTTGTGCCTAACATAAATCGCTCAAAATTCTATAAAAGATCTTGGAAGTTCAAAATAAGCAATTCAAAATGTCAAAGGACACTCTTGCAATGGGATCAGAGACCAAACCTCCTATTCTGTACAAAGGCGAATATGTCCAATGGAGGGAGAGGTTTCTTGTTAGTGCATCCTGTGTGACGATAGTAGTCTAAATGTATATAGTTCTTTTGTAATGGTTCAGTCTTTGGAATTACCAGTTAATACATATGTTTAATATTGTTTATATATGTTTGATCTTGTTTGTGGTTGATGTTTACTTAAGTTCAAAGATAAGTTCAAACATAAATTCAAAGATAAGTTCAAACATTAGTTCAAAGGTAAGTTCAAACATAAGTTCTAGAACAAGTTCATAGACAAGTTCTAGAATAAGTTCAATGCCAGATTCTAACTTATTGGTGGACAAGTTTCTGGGCTTGGGCCTTCACAAACTTGTCTGGGCCAAGTTCGAAGGTTAAGGATTATAATTAAGGGTTAATCAGTTTTGATTAACGATCTTTGCAGAAATTAGTGTTCAAGGCGATTACGAACTTGTGAGCGATTAGCAGAGAGTTTTGGAGAGATTCACGTGTCGGGACGTTCGTCGTTACGTCTATCATCGTGTTGGTCTTCGTGTTTCTTGTGTGTGTGATCAATCCGTTAAACCCCTAACGAGGATTCCGCACTCATCGGACGGTGTCGCGTCAAGATTGGATCCTTAGGTAGGTGACCTTACAATTCTTGAATTTATCAGTTTTCATGATCTGGCTGATGAGATGTTGAAATCATTGACTGATGGTCCAACAAGGTTCCATGTCACCATTCCTGTTGTACCAAATGGTAATCCTCCAGTCCCTGAAAGGACTGAGGAAGTTACACCTACCAATCTGTCTGAAGCTCAAAAGAGAAGGAAACTAGGTGACAAGACAGTTCTTGCTTCTCTCAATCCCAAATGACATATATATATCAGTCTCACAAACAACACCACTGCCAAATCCATCTAGGATGAGGTATGAAAACTGATGAGTGGCTCTGACAAGGCTGCCACCAATAGAGTTAGGAACAGTCTAATAACGTTTGAGAATTTCAAAGCGAGAGAAGGGAAACTGCTGGAAAATACGTACTTAAGATTCGTCAATCTCGTCTGAGAAATGAAAAGGAATGGGGTCACAAAGTCAAACTTGGACATAACTGTCAAGTTTTTGAATATTCTCAACCCTGAATGGGACAAATATACTATGATCATCCAACAGACCAAGGAAATAGATGATATGGACATTCACATGGTCTTTGAGAATTTAAACAATTATCAGGAAGTTGTTTTAAGGAAAGTTTCAGGAAAAAAACAAGCAGAAAAAGCAACTGTGAATCCAATGGCTCTTCTAGTCAATAAGAAGTACAAGTACAAATTAAAGAAGGAGAAGCGAGTGGTAGTAAGTATGTAGGTCCCAAAAGGTTTCCCAAGTGTATAGTTCTAAGTTGTAGAGGGGGGGGGGGGGGTGAATACAGCTATTGAAAAACTTAACAATCTTTTCTAAATGTTTGTGTATGTTATTAACAAGTGTTAATTACAAACAAGATTGAATGCGGAAAGTTCCAGGCTGAGATGACAGATACAACAGTTGTTCAACTAAGCTAAGACACACTCATACTAGATACAATGACTACACTCACTTAGATGCACTCACTGATTTTACAAGACTCAGATGGACAGCTTGAATAAGAACAGCTTAGACACACGTACTGTTATATTCAAGCAGACTTGCATGCATGAAAAACACACTTTAATGCACGATCTGATTTCACACTCTTGGATGTCTCACAATCCTTAGAAGCTTCCTTTATACTCAAAAGGAGAATCTCAGTGAAGCTTCTTCATTGGACAGATGAGATAGTGGAAAGTCTTTCAAAAAAGACAAGACAGCTTTCTGCACGTTCTGATAAAGCATATTTGTCTTCACATGGCAGAGTCTTTGTCTTTTCCTTTTTGTCACTGTAGCATAAGGCTTTAACCAAAAGAGGAATGTCAACTTCGCATCTTTCTTCTTTTGCTAATGCCATTTTGATATAAGAAAAGGTCTGTCACCCTTTTCAGATATTCGTTTGTCTTCATGTAACAGAACAGCGTGGGCAGGCTGTGCAGTTCTGTTTTCCACTTTGTCTTCGACTTGTAAACTGATCTTGTAGCCAAAAACAATACATGAGGACTTGGAAACATATTTCATAAAGTGTTTAACCTGTTCACAAAAATACGTTCTGCTCATAAAGAACAGAACACTTGTAAACTATCCAAGCTGCTCAACAAAATAGAGCAGCGTAGACAGTTTATGTCCAGCCTGTTCAGCAGACAGAACAGCTTGGTCAAACTGCCTTTATTGCAACGAATGCAACATGGTAAAAAGCTTTGGGCTGATATTGCAAATCACTTTTCATGTTTCAATAAGGCATAAACATGCCTTAAATTATTCCTTCAAGTGCATCAACAGGTTTGATTAAGAAATCTCCCCCTGAGATGTAGAGCAGGTTTGACTGAGGCCTTTTTGTGCTTAAAAATCTCCCCCTATTTGCAATAATCTGTCTGAGCTGATTTAATCAATAATCACTATACATTTTACAATACATTTTGCTGAAATGAAATTACAACAGTTAAGTAAAGTAAAAGATCAGTTTATATATATTGATTTTGATTACATAAACAACACATGTTTTTACAGAAGTACAACTAATGTATTAATGTATATTACAACTAATGTAAATAAGAAAAGTTACAACAGATGTAACAAAGTACAACTAATGTACAGAAGAGTTCAACAATTTGGACTGTTGATGTTGGGAGCAGATAATGGCAAGCCTGTCCAACAGATGCACAACTTCCATTCTTCACCTACTCAGATAGTAGGTGGACTTCACTGCAGTGGTGGTGGCAATCCTTCTTCATACAATTTTTGAAGTTCATCCCTTGTTTCCTCCAGATCTTGAACTTCAACTCTGAGAAACATAAATTTGGGGTCTTGAAGTTCACCTCTCTCATAAAAGCCTTTGAGTTGGTGCCAGATGGCTGCTCTCCACTTGCTCGACTGCCTGAAAGAGTTTGCAAGTTTGAACGCTGCAAGCTGTTTCAGATCCACTTTGTATAGATCCGAAGCTCTCTGAAAGCATTTCATCTGTGTAAGGGGATCTACAAAAAATGCCCCCAACTCAGGTTCTTCAATTACTTTGCCTTCTTCAAACTCTACTCCTCTGGGCAGGCTGTAGTCAACTCCTTTGATTTCAACAACATAATCACCTTGTTCAATCAAGATGAGGAGTTCCTCCAGCTCAGAATCCTTTCTGGTTTTCTTGGCCTTTATCTTGGGGTAAGTCACAGAGACACCCTCACTTGCTTCCTTTGAGATCAGGCCAAGATCTTTCACTCTCTCCATAAGCTTCTTAACATATGCCCTGATAGTCTTAGCCGTTTTAGACTAAGACTGGCTCAGGGCAACTGCCAGCTCAACCCATTCCCTGTACCCCATCTGTGCAACATCAGTGTAGTCATAAGTTTCTAGTTCTGGGCCTGTTGCACCCATGCTGGTTATTTGCAATTTCCACTATTTGCCTTTTCATGATGTGGGGACAACTTTGACAATTGGTTCCTTGGCTAGTCTTCTATCAGCAACATCATGAAACTTTTTCCTTGCCAATTTGTCAAAGTGGAACTGGGCCCTTGCAGAGGATGCTTGCTTTGGTTTGGTCACAGAGACCAGAGCACCCTTTTCCTGTACACCTTCCTTTCCACCAGCTGATTCTCGCAGCCTCAAGCAGTTTTCTCTGCACGTCCAAAGAAGGCATTTTGGTTTTGCTTGCCTCTTTGAATGCGAAAGATATGGCAGCTTTGGCAAAGGCTTCTTCTTTTCTCAAATTTCCAGGGCTTTGAGTTGTTCATCTCTGAGCTCATAGTATTTTTCAATTGGAATGCCCATTTCTATAGCCCTGGCTTTGTCAAACTTTAGCTCTGCTGCTTTCTGGCGGTCAGGATGAATAACTGCTTTTTCTTTGCCTTTAGCTGTTGTAGTGGTAACAGCTTCAGGAATGTCTTCCTCTTGTACTTCTTCTTCCTCCAGAATAAGATGCCTCCTTCTGCTGCTTGGCCTGTTCTCAGGAATAAATTCCTCCCCCTTATATTGTGCAGGGTTTGGAGATTCAGCCTGAGTAGGCTGAGCAGCTTCAGGTTGATGAGAGGCACCTTCAGCTGGACCTGTACCTGTTACTGATGCACCTGTTGTTTGACCAGTAGATGCTGATTTCTCCTTAGGAGAAGAAGTTTTCTCCCCCTCAGACTTAGTCTTCGAGGCAGACAACTTCTCCCCCTTTGAAGGAGATGGACCAGCACCTTCAACAACTAGTCTGCCTAAAGAAACAAATTCAGCAGGCTTTGCAGCAGTTTTGGCAGCAGGTTTTGGACCAACCAGGCTATGCACTAAGAAAGCCAGGTTGTCCTTCACCTCTGCAAGTTGGGAAAGACAAGTTTGAATAGAAGAGGATTGGGAATCAGCAAGAGAGGTCAGCTTAAGAATATTTTCTCTATCAGAAGCTGTGAATAGCAGACTTTGAAGATGTGCAAGATGTAACTCAAAAGAGTCCTACATATCAGCAAGGTTTGCTGACACAGAATTTGAGAGAGAGACTATTAGAGAGTTTAGGCTGGCCAGTGTATCAGGAAGGGTAGCATTGCAAGTAGTGAGGAGAGTGGACAGCTGTTGGGATATGGCTGTCATAAAGGACACAGAGTCCTGCTTGTGTGAATGAATTGAGGAGAGAGAGGTGGAGACACTTTGCATCTGTGCAGTGAGTGCAAGCAGCTGTGAGGAGATGTCAGTTTGAGGAGTAGATGGAAAGGAGTTCTTGAACACATCAAAGAATCCTTTGAGCTGTTCAGATGTAACATCCTGATGTTAAAATTTCTGTATTTGAGATTTATTAGTTTAAAAATTTGTGATTTAAGTTGAATTGTATTTTTATCAAAGTTGGTTGCTATTTTATGAAGCTATGAAATTTGAGAATTAATAATAATCAATATGGAGTATTATGAAACATAAAAGTTAGTAATGATAAAATTAAGAATAAATTAGTATTTTATGGAACCGGTTAAGTTGAGGGCTGAAATGTGCAAAATGGGGAAAATAAGAATAAAAAGGCTAAATGCCTTTCATTTGCACACTTTTCACTCTCTCTAGACTCTCTCTCTATACTCTCTCTACCTTCTCTCTAGATTATCTCTCAAACTGACCGGCCGATTATCGAGTTTTATATGTCATTGGAAAGATCTCGAGGAGTACTACAACAATCTACGGTTGCATTCGTGGTTTCGTACGAATTGAGGCAAGAATCGACCCTTTTAGGCTCTTACGTTTTCGGTTTTGAAGATGTGCATTCGAGTTTATCATTTTTATGTGATTTAGAGCTAGTTTTGCTTGAGTTTTAACTAGAATATGATAGAGTATGTGTAATAGAATCGAAACTAGGCTTAATACATGACATATTCGTGATTTTAGACTTGGAAATGTATGATTTAAGCAGTAACTTATGAACAAATTCGAGAATGCCAAGAACAAAGTCGAAATGCATGAACAAACTCGAAATGGAGCTAAAATCGAATTGAAGCTTCGAGTTTAACCCCTAAGTCGAGAATGGGTTCGAATCTAACCCCAAATTCGAAATGAAATTCGAATTTAACCCTCAAATTCGAAGATGGATTCGAATTTAACCTCACACATTCGAATTTGATGCATATAATGGTCCACATGCTCGAATTTAATGCATAGGATTCGAATTTAATGCCTAAAATTGAAACCCACTCTTTAAGCCCGAATATACTGAATGAAACGCATAAAATAATAAAAGTTATTCAAAAGAATAAGTTCGAACCTGAGATGGGTACAAACTAGTTGTGGTTCGAATTTATCTTGGATCCGAAATGGGGATCAAATATTGCAAACTTATAAATTTGGTTATATGAAAATTAAACAAGATATTGACATGAGGTATTATTGCAACTGACTTACAGGTCCCTTGTGGTGTTGTTTAAACCCACAGTGGGGTACTTTGTGGATCCGGTTGAAATTCCGAAGAGAAATAATAATATTGAAGTTTAAGTACGCACCCACTGTGAGTACAGTAGATTTCACATGTTTATATATGTTTTATGATAGCTTTTTCCTGCTGAGATGTGTTGCTTCAATTGTTGTTTGGAACTCTACTAACTTGCGTAGATTTAGATGCTCATTCATATTTGTTGCATGTCCGTTCGTTTGTTGTGCATCCAGTGATGGACCGGTGGGTCGCATCAATTACTCCGATGTTACTGTGCTATATGACCTGGAGCTGATCCCTCCGAGGTTCTGGTAGGTAGTATGTCATCCCCGATCGTACGTTTGTCTCAGATGGTATGTTTTATGCCGAGCTTTTGGCTCGAAGGGGCTGCGGCTCTGGTTCCGTACTTGGTGTACGAAGAGGGTATACGATGTTTGTCATCAGTGTTACTCTTGGGGCTTCATAAAGATTTATAAAATGCGTAATCTGTGTATTCACTAAGCATTCGCTTACCTCTCAGTTGTTGTAATTTTACAGGAAAGGGAAAATCTGGTGCCGGAACTTCTAGCTAGGTTGTGTGTGAAGTTCCTGGAAGATTTCTACTACCCAATCGGTAATTATGTTTTGGGACAGTGTTGTAATATATTCTGGAGGTTGTAATACTTGAATTGGGTATGTAGACTTAGATTTGGTACCTTGTAGCACTGTAGGGTGTTTGACAATGTTGTGTCATTTTAATTACGTACTATAATGTTTCCGCACTTTAATTTAAGCTTTCAGATCATTATGTAGTTGTGTTTGATGATTAATCCTGGGTGTTTTGTAAATGGTGGTTGATGTGTATGGTATCAGAGCAGTAGTTTGAGATTCAAGTGTCCGTGAGGTCTTGGTCTCAAACATTAAATGATGACGTGTAGTGATACTAAGTAATGATCTGAACTAAGATAGGTTACGATCTAGTAATCATAGGAGATTGACTATCATACGGGACAAATGGGTGGTGTCTTTAAATTTATGACATGTTACTAAACAAGTTATATGTTTATTATTTCAGAACTTGTCTGGAGGGGGAATGACACCTAAAGAAACAAGGGAGATGATGCTAGCCATGATGGCTGAGTAGAACAAGATGATTCAGGATCAGTTTCGGGCTCGAGATGAGGCCGAAGCTAAGAGAAGAGAAGATAAGAGAAAGAATAAGGAAAAAGAAGGGGGCAATAATGAGGAACGAGATGACAACACTTGGTCGTCTAACAAGTCCAAAGGTTGTCGGTTTAAGGATTTCAAGGGAAATGATGCTGTGGAATTTAATTGATTGGGTGATGCTGTTGCTGCACTTGAATGGATAACAGCAACCGAACGAACATTCCGAATCAGCGATTGTGCTGAGAAGGACATGGTTCGGTGTGCTACTGCTATGTTCACGAACGATGATATTATGTGGTGGAATTCCATGGTTATTGCTTTAACCATGGAAAAAGTGGCTGTCATGACGTGGGCTGAGTTCACTGATTTGTTCACTCAGCAGTATTGTCCGGTTGATGAGCGCCGAAGGTTGGAAGCGAAGTTTATGCCGCTGATGCAGGGGACTAAGACTGTGTCCCAATATGCTGTGGAATTTACGAGGCTGAGTCTGTTTGCGCCTCATCAGGTGGATACTGAAGAAAGGAAAGTAACCAGGTTCGAGGCTGGTCTGGATATTGAGATCAGGCGAGTTATGAGTAACGTTCGTTATCCTACATTTGCTGGTTTACTTGAGGCTGCCAGAAATGTAGAACAAATTCTGATCATGTCGGGTTATTCTATTGGGTCTGCTGCTGCTTCCACCAACCCAACACAACCGTCACCGCCGAAGCGCCAGCGCGAGGGAGGATATTCTGGATCTTCCTGGTCATCACAATATTCGCCTCAACAGTCTTATCGCCAACAGTCTGGTACTTCTAGTCGCACTCGTGCTTATTCCATCAACACCGAGCCGCAATATTGCAATAAGTTTCATCTGGAGCACTTTGGCAAGTGCACTAATGGACGTGCTTGCTTTTGCTGTGGAGAGCTGGGCCATTTTCAGAGTGAGTGTCCAAGGAAAGGAGATGCTTGCTATAAGTGTGGGGGTGTGGGGACATTATAGTAGGAACTGTAGGAAGAATGCTCCAGCAACTGCTGCTCCATCATCGACCCGATCATCCGGAGGATCTAGTGGTGGTTCAGTCAACCGCCGGAACCAGCCACAAAGGGCACCGGCTCGTGGTTTTCAAATTAAGGCAGAGGAGGCTAGGGAAAACCCGGAGGTGGTTACGGGTACGTTTATCGTAAATTCTATACCAGCACGAATTTTATTTGATTCGGGTGCAAATCGTTCCTTCGTGTCTACTATTTTTGCACAACGACTTGTCATGCCACTATGTAGATTATCTACTGTACTTGACATAGAAACTGCTAGCAACACTCTAGTCAAAGTAGATCACGTATACCGTGTAACATCCCAATTTTCAATTATGTGTAATTTACAATTATAAAGACTAAATTATTTGTATTAATGAAATGTTATGTCAATTTAAGCAAATTTTGATCATATAATCAGTTAAGTAAGAAAATACGAAGTTGAGGGGTGTGTTATGCAAATGGGTCAAAAATAGAAATAAAAAGGGAGAACCCTTTCATTTCCACCAACTCCTTCTCTCTCTACTCTCTCTCTCTAGCCGATTCTCCCTCTCACTCTCTATACCTCTCGGATTTCATCTAAGGAACACACAAGAATCAGTAATTTCAAGTGCAAAAAGTTGGATTCAGATAGCAAATAAGGAACTATAAGCATTGCAACAAACGATTTGAGGTAACATTCATCCAAACTTGCAATTTTTGATGATTTTTGGTTCGGTTTTTGTGAAATCCGAATCATAGGATTTTGATGTCAAAAGTTATTGCATGTTGTATATTGTTGTTGCAATGTGTAAATCGAGTATGTATGTAGTAGTATACCAAATTTCAGATTCAAATTCCACTCCTAAGTATGATTTCTGAAATTAGTGTGTGTTTTAGTGTGTGTGTGTTCATCGAGACTCATAAGAAAAATGGACATAAATGGATTATTTTGGTACAATATGACATGATATAAGTTGAAATAGTGTTTCTAAGCTCACATTTACTAATTTAGATACTGAAACATGCAAAAATGGTCAAAAACATAATTCTGGAAAATGTTAGAATTTTACTAAGTATGAACTCGGACTGATGATCCATCCGAATTCGGATCATCATCCCAGTTCGGATATACAGTGATTTCGGATTCACCCCAATCCGGACCATTAGCAATTTCGGACCTCGCCAATTTCGGACCTTGCTAATCCGGATCTCTCCTAATTCGGACCAATGCCAATTTCGGACACATAGTAATTTCGGATTACCCAATTCGGATCCACAACTTCGGACCATCACCCCAAATTCGGACCAATTACAATTCGGACCATCCGAATTCGGATGTGGTCCGAATTCAGAACCCAATTACATTTAAAATTACAGAATACAAGTTTTAAGCAATTACTGACACAAGTTCACTATTACACTTACATTACAGATCATTGTGGTGTTATCAAAACACACACTGATTCAGGATCAAGTCACAAAACCAATCACTGTGAGTTGCAGATTATCATTCGAACATTTATTGTTTTTACATACGTGTTTATACATTCAATGGCATGTTCACATTGTTCATATACATCATTTGGCACTCAAGAATTACTTTGTTGTTATGATGCACACTCGTACTTGACATGTAACACACATGTAGCCAGCGTTCATTTGAAAGTGCATCTATATACATCATGCTTGCACTGCATGATCATTACTTCATAATCTGATGCGACCTGGACTGGGGCTGACAGCAGGCCACTGTCGGGGACTGATCATCCCACTCGTATCCCATCAGGTTCGGCACATCCCCGATCAGCATATTGAACTGCCACCCCATGCTAGCACTGCATGGTTTACTCACACATTGAGGCTTTCACTGCCGTTTTCACATACATGGGGCTTACACTGCCCATGGTTAAGCATTGCATGTAAAGAAATATTTGTTGTTTGCATAATCTGGTTTCTCACTAAGCATTTAGCTTACTGTTGACTCACATTGTTTTCAGGCAAAGGCAAGAGTGTTGTGGGACCTTCATCTTAAGCAATCCATTTCTTATCTCGGTGACCATAGAAGCTAATTGGTATATGGACAATGTAGCTTTGGGGCTGGGATTTGTTACTATTAAAACATTATTGATGATGTAATAGCTAGATTTAATCACTGTAGTCATTTACTTTCATTGCTTTAGCGTGTAATTGCTTAACTCTATCTTAAGTATTCAATTTCAATTGTCATGATTATTCATTGGGTTGTTTGTCGATCCTGGAGATTACAATTATATCATTAATTTAACAAGGACGTTCTATGTTAATTCCATTCCTGCACGTATACTGTTTGACTCTGGAGCAAATCGTTCGTTTGTCTCCACTACATTTGCTCGTCAGTTTAACATGCCAACTTCCAAACTGCAATTTGTACTTGACATAGAGACTGCTAGCAACATGTTAGTAAAAGCAGATAAAGTGTATAGGAATTGCACATTGTTGGTAGAGGATGTAGTGTTCAAGATAGATTTAATCCCTATGGAGTTCGGGGAGTTCGATGTAATAGTAGGTATGGATTGGTTGGTTCACAATGAGGCACAGATAGTTTGCAAGAAAAGATTGATTAAGATTACCACTCCCGAGGGCCGAGACATATGCATTTATGGTGACAGACACAAAGGCGACTTGTGCCTTATATCAATTGCAAAAGCCCGAAAGCACGTCGCCAAGGGTTGTTCTGCATACTTAGCCTACGCTGTTGATGCAAAGGCTGAAGTTCAATCTCTTTCTACCGTTCCTGTCGTTTCCGAAATTCCAGATGTCTTTCCAGAAGATATCTCGGGATTGCCACCTGACCGTCAAGTGGAATTCCGTATCAATCTCGTTCCCGGAGCTGCTCCAATAGCAAAGGCTCCGTACCGTCTAGCTCCTGCAGAAATGCAGGAAATGATGAAGCAGTTACAGGAGTTGCTCGACAAGGGTTTCATACGCCCAAGTTCATCTCCTTGGGGCGCTCCTGTTCTGTTCGTCAAAAAGAAAGATGGCACATTGCGAATGTGCATCGACTATCGAGAACTCAATAAAGTCACAATCAAGAACAAATACCCGTTTCCCCGGATTGATGATCTCTTCGACCAGTTACAAGGCGCAAGTTACTTCTCGAAGATTGATCTTCGTTCGGGTTACCACCAACTCAAAGTACACCCGGATGATATTCCAAAGACGACTTTCAGAACTCGTTACGGACACTACGAGTTTCTGGTAATGCCGTTCGGTCTTACTAATGCGCCGGCCGCTTTCATGGATCTCATGAATCGAGTCTGCCGGCCAATGCTCGACAAATCGGACATCGTGTTCATCGATGACATTCTCATATATTCAAAGACCAAAGAGGATCATGCTACACATCTGAGAGAATTACTAGAGTTGCTACGCAAAGAGCGACTTTATGCCAAATTCTCGAAGTGTGAATTCTGGTTGAGGCAGGTACGTCTCAACATTCCAAACAATTTCATGATCCTTATACTTAATCATAAACTCGTTGTTAGCTTGTACTTACTCAATATTCAATTCAGATCCAATTCTTGGGGCACGTGATATCTGGTGCTGGGATTGCTGTTGATCCTGCAAAGATCGAAGCTATCCAGAACTGGGAATCACCCCGCAACGCCTCAGAGATTCGGAGTTTTCTGGGATTGGCTGGTTACTACCGCCGATTCATCAAAGACTTCTCCAAAATCGTCGTTCCTCTAACAAAGCTTACTCGCAAGAACGCGACCTTCTTTTGGAAAGAAGAACAACAAATAGCTTTTGACAAACTGAAGAGTCTGCTAAGTGAAGCACCTGTGTTAGCCCTGCCTGAAGGGAACGAAGACTTTGTTGTCTATACAGATGCATCAGGCACGGGTTTGGGTGCTGTACTAATGCAAAGAGGAAACGTCATAGCTTATGCTTCTAGACAACTCAAACCACATGAGAAAGACTACTCTACTCATGATCTAGAGCTAACTGCTGTGACTTTCGCTCTCAAGTTATGGAGACACTATTTGTACGGAACCAAGTGTCAACTCTACACCGATCACAAGAGTTTGAAGTACATATTCAGTCAGAAGGACTTGAATATGAGGCAAAGAAGGTCAATGGAGCTGATCAAAGACTATGACTGCGAGATCTTATACCATCCAGGGAAGGCCAACGTAGTGGCCGATGCCCTAAGCCGAAAAGCGTACTGCAAGGCATGTTGCTATGCCTTGACTTCCACAATACTGACATCTACTATTATAGACGATGTTAGGGCTGCTCAGTTGCAGGCCTTAAAGGAGGAGAATGTAAAAGACGAAAATGTCAGAATACAGTTGCCATTAATGCAAGATGATGGAACTGGATTAAAGCGTATTTATGGCAGAGTGTGGGTTCCTAAGTTCGGGAACATGCGGGAAGTGATACTTGAAGAAGCTCACCAATCCAAATTCTCAATTCATCCTGGCAGCACAAAAATGTACAACGACCTGAAGGCCGATTTCTGGTGGCCAGGATTGAAAAGAGATGTCGGTCAGTATGTTGAAAGGTGCAGAACATGTCGTCTAGTCAAAGCCGAGCACCAACAACCCTATGGTAGTATGCAACCTCTTCCTATCCCAGAATGGAAGTGGGACCATATTACTATGGATTTCGTAACCAAACTACCTAAGACTCGTCGTCAACATGACGCCATTTGGGTCATTGTTGACCGATTGACAAAATCTGCTCACTTCATTCCAATCCGAGAAACTTATTCACTCGACCGTCTTGCCCAGATCTACGTAAACGAAATCGTTATTAGGCATGGTGTGCCTAAGTCTATTGTCTCCGACCGAGATAGTAGATTCACTTCCAACTTCTGGGCTGCTCTACAACAGGGTCTTGGTACTCGTATCGCAATGAGTACTGCCTATAGACCCCAATCTGATGGTCAAAGTGAGAGAACAATCCTAACTCTCGAAGACATGCTCAGAGCCTGTGTCATGGATTTGGGTGGTAACTGGGACGATCACCTCCCATTGGTTGAATTCTCCTACAACAATAGTTACCATTCCACTATCAAGATGGCACCGTTCGAGTCTCTATATGGCAGAAAATGTAGGACTCCAACCTGTTGGAGGGAAACAGGAGAAACTCCTATCGCCGGACCAGCGTTGTTGCAAGAAACGAACGAAAAGATCCAACTCATTCGACAGTACATGAAAACGGCACAAGATCGGCAAAAGAACTATCATGATCGCCGGCACAAAGCGATAGAATTTCAGAAAGATGAATGGGTATACTTGAAGGTTTCCCCAATGAAAGGAGTTACAAGATTCGTAAAGCGAGGAAAGCTATCACCTCGATTCATAGGACCATTCAAAATACTAGAAAGAGTTGGGAATCAGTCCTATCACTTGGACTTGCCGGAAGAGTTATCAGGTGTTCACCCGGTATTTCACGTTGGGTACTTAAGGAAGAGTCTGGTGCCCGAGAGGGAACCATGGACTGATCACTCGGACATTAAGATTGACGAACGGCTAAGGTTCGTTGATGAACCGGAATGCATTTTGGAGACAAAAGTCAAGAAACTACGTAACAAAGAAATTAGAATGGTGCTGGTCAAGTGGAAGCATCATAAGGGAGCTAATCACACTTGGGAATCGGAAGAAGAAATGAAGATTAAGTACCCAAGTTTGTTTAGCGCAGCATGACTTCGCGGACGAAGTATAGGCGTGGTGGAGCCCATGCTGTAACATCCCAATTTTCAATTATGTGTAATTTACAATTATAAAGACTAAATTATTTGTATTAATGAAATGTTATGTCAATTTAAGCAAATTTTGATCATATAATCAGTTAAGTAAGAAAATACGAAGTTGAGGGGTGTGTTATGCAAATGGGTCAAAAATAGAAATAAAAAGGGAGAACCCTTTCATTTCCACCAACTCCTTCTCTCTCTACTCTCTCTCTCTAGCCGATTCTCCCTCTCACTCTCTATACCTCTCGGATTTCATCTAAGGAACACACAAGAATCAGTAATTTCAAGTGCAAAAAGTTGGATTCAGATAGCAAATAAGGAACTATAAGCATTGCAACAAACGATTTGAGGTAACATTCATCCAAACTTGCAATTTTTGATGATTTTTGGTTCGGTTTTTGTGAAATCCGAATCATAGGATTTTGATGTCAAAAGTTATTGCATGTTGTATATTGTTGTTGCAATGTGTAAATCGAGTATGTATGTAGTAGTATACCAAATTTCAGATTCAAATTCCACTCCTAAGTATGATTTCTGAAATTAGTGTGTGTTTTAGTGTGTGTGTGTTCATCGAGACTCATAAGAAAAATGGACATAAATGGATTATTTTGGTACAATATGACATGATATAAGTTGAAATAGTGTTTCTAAGCTCACATTTACTAATTTAGATACTGAAACATGCAAAAATGGTCAAAAACATAATTCTGGAAAATGTTAGAATTTTACTAAGTATGAACTCGGACTGATGATCCATCCGAATTCGGATCATCATCCCAGTTCGGATATACAGTGATTTCGGATTCACCCCAATCCGGACCATTAGCAATTTCGGACCTCGCCAATTTCGGACCTTGCTAATCCGGATCTCTCCTAATTCGGACCAATGCCAATTTCGGACACATAGTAATTTCGGATTACCCAATTCGGATCCACAACTTCGGACCATCACCCCAAATTCGGACCAATTACAATTCGGACCATCCGAATTCGGATGTGGTCCGAATTCAGAACCCAATTACATTTAAAATTACAGAATACAAGTTTTAAGCAATTACTGACACAAGTTCACTATTACACTTACATTACAGATCATTGTGGTGTTATCAAAACACACACTGATTCAGGATCAAGTCACAAAACCAATCACTGTGAGTTGCAGATTATCATTCGAACATTTATTGTTTTTACATACGTGTTTATACATTCAATGGCATGTTCACATTGTTCATATACATCATTTGGCACTCAAGATTACTTTGTTGTTATGATGCACACTCGTACTTGACATGTAACACACATGTAGCCAGCGTTCATTTGAAAGTGCATCTATATACATCATGCTTGCACTGCATGATCATTACTTCATAATCTGATGCGACCTGGACTGGGGCTGACAGCAGGCCACTGTCGGGGACTGATCATCCCACTCGTATCCCATCAGGTTCGGCACATCCCCGATCAGCATATTGAACTGCCACCCCATGCTAGCACTGCATGGTTTACTCACACATTGAGGCTTTCACTGCCGTTTTCACATACATGGGGCTTACACTGCCCATGGTTAAGCATTGCATGTAAAGAAATATTTGTTATTTGCATAATCTGTTTTCTCACTAAGCATTTAGCTTACTGTTGACTCACATTGTTTTCAGGCAAAGGCAAGAGTGTTGTGGGACCTTCATCTTAAGCAATCCATTTCTTATCTCGGTGACCATAGAAGCTAATTGGTATATGGACAATGTAGCTTTGGGGCTGGGATTTGTTACTATTAAAACATTATTGATGATGTAATAGCTAGATTTAATCACTGTAGTCATTTACTTTCATTGCTTTAGCGTGTAATTGCTTAACTCTATCTTAAGTATTCAATTTCAATTGTCATGATTATTCATTGGGTTGTTTGTCGATCCTGGAGATTACAATTATATCATTAATTTAACAAGGACGTCACATACCGTAACTGCACATTAGTGATTGAAGATGTAGTCTTCAATCTAGATCTGATTCCAATAGAGTTCAGTGAGTTTGACGTAATTGTTGGGATGGACTGGTTGATTGAGAATGAAGCCAATATAGTATGTAAGAAACGAGTGATAAAGATAACTACTCCGGAGGAGCGTGAGATTTGTATTTACGGGGATAGGAGAAGCGGGGATCTGTGTTTGCTGACTATTGCAAAAGCTCGAAAGCTTGTTGCAAAGGGGTGTGACGCTTACTTAGCATATGCGATTGATGCTAAGGCTGAGAAGAGAACTTTGGCCGATGTGCCCGTTGTTTCACAATTCCCGGATGTGTTTCCGGAAGACTTGTCTGGCGTGCCACCTGAGAGACAAGTTGAGTTTCGAATTGATCTGATCCCTGGAGCTGCGCCGGTAGCTCGTTCTCCATATCGCCTTGCCCCAACCGAGATGAAAGAAATGATGACACAGCTTCAAGAGATGTTGGACAAGGGCTTCATTCGACCGAGTTCATCACCGTGGGGAGCTCCAGTATTATTTGTAAAGAAGAAAGATGGCACAATGCGAATGTGCATTGATTACCGGGAGCTGAATAAGTTGACCATTAAGAACAAGTATCCGTTGCCAAGGATAGATGATTTATTCGATCAATTACATGGGGCGAGCGTGTTCTCCAAGGTTGATTTGAGGTCGGGGTACCATCAGTTGAAGGTTCGAGAAGAGGATGTGCCTAAAACAGCATTTAGGACGCGTTATGGGCATTACGAGTTCTTGGTTATGCCTTTCGGGTTAGCCAATGCCCCGACTGTCTTTATGGATCTTATGAATAGAGTGTGCAGACCGATGTTAGACAAGTCTGTAATAGTGTTTATTGATTACATTCTGGTGTACTCTAAGTCTAAGGCTGAGCATGCTGAACATCTAAGGGAACTGTTAGGGTTGTTGAGGAAAGAGAAGTTGTACGCCAAATTTTCGAAGTGTGAGTTTTGGCTGCAACAGATACAGTTTCTATGACATGTGATTTCGGGGGCTGGGATTTCAGTAAATTCGGCTAAGGTAGAAGCGATAAAGAATTGGGAGCCGCCTCGTTCAGCTACAGAAGTTAGGAGTTTTCTTGGACTGGCAGGCTACTATAGGAGGTTTATAAAGGACTTTTCAAAGATTGCAGTTCCTTTAACTGCATTAACAAAGAAGAATGCACCGTTTGTATGGGAAGCTGTGCAGCAGGATGCTTTTGAAATTTTGAAGAAAACGTTAAGCGAAGCACCAATACTTGCTCTACCGGAGGGCAATGAGGATTTTGTGGTTTACACAGATGCTTCGAGGTTGGGGGGTGCTGTACTGATCCAGCGCGGGAAAGTAATTGCTTATGCTTCAAGACAGTTGAAGCAGCATGAGAAGAATTATTCAACTCATGACCTTGAGTTGACAGCGGTCACATTTGCATTGAAGTTATGGAGACACTATCTGTACGGTACTAAGTGTCAACTCTACACGGACCATAAGAGTTACATTTTCAGCCAGAAAGAACTCAATATGAGGCAGAGACGATCTATGGAACTTATAAAGGATTACGATTGTGAGATCCTTTATCATCCTGGTAAGGCTAATGTAGTAGCCGATGCATTAAGCCGTAAGGCCTACTCTAAGGAATGTTGTTACATGATGACTTCTACTATGTTAAGGCCGCTCAGGAGAAAGCCTTGAAAGATGATAATATTGGTGCTGAGGATATAAGGGCACAGATTAAAAATATGGAAACAAGCGAGTCGGGATTGAAAGGGATTTACGGAAGGATCTGGGTGCCGAAATTTGGTGGCATGAGACAGGTGATCATTGAATAGGCACATCAATCCAAGTTTTCTGTACATCCCGGAAGCACAAAGATGTACAACGAACTGAAGGTAGACTTTTGGTGGCCGGGATTGAAAAAGGACATAGGTCAGTATGTGGAAAGATGTCGAACTTGTCGGCTGGTGAAAGCCGAACATTGGCAACCATACGGCAGTCTGCAACCGCTTCCCATTCCGGAATGGAAGTGGGAGCATATCACTATGGACTTTGTCACGAAGTTGCCGAAGACTAAGCGTCAGCACGATCCTGTTTGGGTGATAGTTGATAGGTTAACTAAATCGGCACACTTTATACCGATTCATGAAAATTATTCATCGGTGAAGTTAGCTCAGATTTATATGGACGAAATCGTTTCTAGGCATGGAGTACCTAGGTCCATTGTATCGGATCGGGATAGCCGTTTTACTTCAAACTTCTGGTCAGCACTACAAGAAGGGTTGGGAACAAGGATTTCGATGAGTACGACTTATCGACCACAAACTGATGGTCAGAGTGAACGGACCATCCTTACTTTGGAAGACATGATGAGATCGTGTGTCTTAGATCTCGGTGGCAATTGGGATGATCATCTGCCACTGATAGAGTTTTCGTATAACAACAGCTATCACGCAACGATAAAGAAGGCGCCGTTTGAGGCTTTATATGGGAGAAGGTGTAGGAATCCTACTTGTTGGAGAGAAACTGGTGAAACACCAATTTGCTGGGCCGGCCTTGCTTCAAGAAACAAACGAGAAGATACAGTTGATTAGACAGAACATGAAGGCGGCCCAGGATCGTAAGAAAAGTTATTACGATAGAAGGCACAAGCCAATCAGCTTTGAGGTAAATGATTGGGTGTATCTGAAAGTATCACCTATGAGAGGTGTTACTCGTTTCGTGAAGAGGGGAAAGTTGGCTCCGAGATTCTTCGGACCATTCAAAGTAATAGAGAAGGTGGGTAATCAGTCGTATCGTTTGGAGTTGCCTGAAGGGATGTCGGGCATACACTCGGTGTTTCATGTTGGGAATCTTAGGAAGTCTTTTACTGCTGACAATGAGGATTGGGCTTAATACATGACACATTCGTGATTTTAGACTTGGAAATGTATGATTTAAGCAGTAACTTATGAACAAATTCGAGAATGCCAAGAACAAAGTCGAAATGCATGAACAAACTCGAAATGGAGCTAAAATCGAATTGAAGCTTCAACTTTAACCCCTAAAGTCGAGAATGGGTTCGAATCTAACCCCAAATTCGAAATGAAATTCGAATTTAACCCTCAAATTCGAAGATGGATTCGAATTTAACCTCACACATTCGAATTTGATGCATATAATGGTCCACATGCTCGAATTTAATGCATAGGATTTGAATTTAATGCCTAAAATTGAAACCCACTCTTTAAGCCCGAATATACTGAATGAAACACATAAAATAATAAAAGTTATTCAAAGGAATAAGTTCGAACCTGAGATGGGTTCAAACTAGTTGTGGTTCGAATTTATCTTGGATCCGAAATGGGGATCAAATATTGCAAACTTATAAATTTGGTTATATGAAAATTAAACAAGATATATTCACATGAGGTATTATTGCAACTGACTTACAGGTCCCTTGTGGTGTTGTTTAAACCCACAGTGGGGTACTTTGTGGATCCGGTTGAAATTCCGAAGAGAAATAATAATATTGAAGTTTAATTACGCACCCACTATGAGTACAGCAGATTTCGCTTGTTTATATCGTTTTATGATAGCTTTTGCCTGCTGAGACGTGTTGCTTCAATTGTTGTTTGGAACTCTACTAACTTGCGTAGATTTAGATGCACATTCATATTTTTTGCATGTCCGTTCGTTTGTTGTGCATCTAGTGATGGACCGGTGGGTCGCATCAATTACTCCGATGTTACTGTGCTATATGACCTGGAGCTGATCCCTCCGAGGTTCTGGTAGGCAGTATGTCATCCCCGATCGTACGTTTGTCTCAGATGGTATGTTTTATGCCGAGCTTTGGGCTCGAAGGGGCTGTGGCTCTGGTTCCGTACTTGGTGTACGAAGAGGGTATATGATGTTTGTCATCGATGTTACTCTTGGGGCTTCATAAAGATTTATAAAATGCGTAATCTGTGTATTCACTAAGCATTCGCTTACCTCTCAGTTGTTGTAGTTTTACAGGAAAGGGAAAATCTGCTGCCGGACCTTCTAGCTAGGTCGTGTGTGAAGTTCTTGGAAGATTTCCACTACCCAATCGGTAATTATGTTTTGGGGCAGTGTTGTAATATATTCTGGAGGTTGTAATAATTGAATTGGGTATGTAGACTTAGATTTGGTACCTTGAAGCACTGTAGGGTGTTTGACAATGTTGTGTCATTTTAATTACGTACTATAATGTTTCCGCACTTTAATTTAAGCTTTCAGATCATTATGTAGTTGTGTTTGATGATTAATCTTGGGTGTTTTGTAAATGGTGGTGGATGTGGCAAGGGTGTCACATCAGACACAGAGTCTGAAATGAGAGAGGGAAAAGAGGACATTGAAGTTTCTAAAGAGCCAACTTTGTTGGTCAGCAAGGAAAGTTGATCCTTCAAAGGTAGATCTTTAGGGGATGGAGGTGTATGGGTAGACTGTTTGGACTGAGTAGATGGTGATGATGATGATGAGGCTGGTGTATGGGGATGTGATGGAGAAGGAGAAGGTACTTTTGAGAGAAGCTCCATAGCCTTGGCAAAAGTAATGTGGCCCAGCTTGGAGGGGTCGATAGGTCCTTCAGCAGTGGCTGTAGCTGCATCATTAGGAGAGGGGGTAGAGATTGGTAGCCTTTCAGAAGCTGCTTCTGTTGCAGCACTTTCATTAAGGCCAGGGGTGGTTGCCTCTGCAGCACCTTGGTTTAAAGGTACCTAATCATTGGGAGATGGGATGTGCATTTCAACATCAGCAGTGGTGAAACCTGCTGATCGAGTTTGCATATGAGGGGCAGCCTCACCAAAGGGATGTTCTGTTCCCTGTGGTTCATCATAATGGGTGGTTGGTCCTTCAACAACTGTTGGGTGTACAACAGATGCATCATGAGGAGCAAAAATTGGAGGCTGAGCTACTAGATGGTCTAATCTAGCAGTGTGGGCACCTCGACTCAGGGTGTGAAGAAGTATGAAGTGGGGACAGTGTGAACTCAGTATGGAGTGGAGACAACTCCTGTCTTTCAATATTCTCAGCCTGTTGGGAGGCTGGAATAGTTGATGTGGCTGTCTCCATATGTACAACTGGCTCCTGTTGGGAGGAGCCAGAGGGTCTAGGCTGACTCTGGGTGGACTCTTTTTGGAGTGAAGCAGGCTCCAAATGTGCTGAACCTTCTCCCAAAATATGAGAGGCAGCAGCGTGTGCTTCTTTTTCAACTGAACCCTGTTGAGAGAGAACAGAGGGGCTGGTTTGGGCTGTTTTGGCTGTGGGTTTCTTTTTGGCAAGGGATTTTCGTTGGTATGATCTGAGAGATGAGGTGGGTGATTGTGGGGAAGTGAAGAGAGGTTCTGATTGGACTGGTTTGGAGACTGGATCAGGAATAGGTGGGTTGGCATGTTCCATAGTCTCAGGTGCCACAGAGGCACCAGCCACAGAGGCTTCAGGTTCAACAAATGAACCAGGTTGAGAAGCCTGCTCCCCTTAGCCACAGAGGCTGAGGGTGCAAACTTAGACTTGGCTGTTTTGGCCTTCTTGTGGACAGGCCCAGCTTCAGTCGTTTCCAGGGTCCTCTTAACAAACTTGACCCTGGATTTGGATTTTGCTTTGGGAGCAGCTTCTGGATCCACCCTCACAGCAGAGGGTCCTTCCACCAATCGTAGCAGCCTCCTCATTGGAGTGGATAGAGGAGGCTCATTTGGGAGAACCAGAGTGTAGAAAACTCTATTTCATATAACAGGAAATGCAGCAGTACAAAGTAAAGGCTGGGACTTATACAGATGCTCACCATAAACGTGCTTGAAAATTAGACTCAGAAATCTGGGATAACGAATAGCAGCTGGACGTGTCTCCTGCTGCACCAGATTCCTCAAATTCATGAAAATCTATCTGGCCATGTTGATTGTAGTCCCATCCACAAGCTGTAGGACTATAGGAATCTCATCACGGTTTAGTTGGTCAAAGGAACTAACCTTACTGCTGAAGCACATCACCACAGAGGTAAATAAGAAATTGTAGGTCGGAGACAAATCCTTCCTAAACAGTGTAGCTCCAACCTTTGGTTCTGCTACACCACAGAAGTGCAACAAATTCCTCATTTGTTCATCTTCAGGCTGAGGCTGATCATATGTTTCAGCCACACGGAGACGAAGAGCTTCCCTGATCAGACGAATGGTGATCTCAATGGTCTGAGTCCCATTGAGTATGGTGCCCTTGATGACTTTGGTATCTGGGTTGTAGGCATAGGTGTACCAGAACTCATACACCATCTCCTGGTACAGGACACCAGGAGTGGCAGTCATGGCATAGTTCAGTGGATGAACTTTCAGAAACTCCACCATTTCTTCGTAGCCTTTCCCCACATAGTTTTTGGGGATGGTTAGGTTTGCAAGGTAGTTGGTAGGTTTCAGGGTTAGCATTGTGGTGACAGATGGATGTTTTTGAACATCAGCACCAACAAATACTGGCAGAAAGGGATTATTTTGGTGAGCCATTTGGGAAGTAGTGAAAGTAGGAGAAGCACAGGACACTTAGTCGAAGTTTAGGGTTCTTAGGAAGTTATGGAAGTAGTGAGGAAGACGAAGATGAAACAGTAGGGGGTATTTATAGGATTTGAATGTGAGTGGGTATGAGAGAGAAAAATTTGGGCGGTTGATTTGAAATGGTCGTTAACGGAAAACGGAACGGTTGTCCATGTCAGACCGATTGTCAGACCACTTGAGCCTTTTTTATTTACTAACACACGTAAACACACATTATCCACAGTAATTAAGTTAAATAAAAACTAAAATTAAGTACCTTAATTGTGAAGAAAGGTAATTAAATTTGATGGTCTAAGCTGATGGTCAAACCTGTGATGAGTAGGGTCATCACAAGCTGTTCATTCTTCAGGCTATTCCTTCAACATGTCCAGCTATGTAGGAACAGGTTGTGTTCAATCGCTGATCAGGTTACAAGACTGTGTCTTATATGAGATATACGCTGTTATTGTCAAACCTGTTATACGCTCAAGCTGTTCAAGTTTTGCAAAAAACGGCTAAGTATAGAACATGCATAGCCTGTTCTGTCTAAGTTGTTCTGCGAAACTTGAGCAGTGTGAGACATATAATGACTTAGAGCATTTTGGACACTTAGTCACTTTTGTTTAACATGCCCAGCTTGCTAACCAAATAATTAAATCTGTTTTCATCAAGAGGTTTGGTGAAAATGTCTGCAAGCTGTTCATCTGTGGAAATGAAACTTACCTCCACATTACCTTTCTGAATGTGATCCCTGATGAAGTAATGTCTGACCTCTATATGCTTTGTTCTGGAGTGAAACATTGGATTGTTGGAGATAGATATGGCACTTGTATTGTCAAACAGAATAAAAGTTTTCCTATATACAATTCCATAGTCTTCAAGCTGATGTTGCATCCACAGAATCTGCCCACAGCAGCTTCCAGCAGCAATGTAGTCAGCTTCAGCCGTAAAAGTAGAAACTGAGTTCCGCTTCTTGCTACACCAACTTATCAACGTACCACCAAGGAGTTGACATCCACCTGTTGTGCTTTTCCTGTCTAGCCTGCATCCTGCAAAATCAGAATCTGAATAACCTGTTAGCTCAAGGCTTGAGTCTTTGGGATACCGAAGACCCAAACCTGGTGTACCCTCAAGGTATCTGAAGATTATTTTCACAGCAGCTAGATGTGATTCTTTTGGATCAGCTTGGAACCTAGCACATAAACAGGTAGCAAACATAATATCAGGTCTACTAGCAGTTAAATACAGCAAGCTCCCAATCATGCCTCTGTAAGCTGTTACTGAAACAGCTTTGCCACTGGCATCTGCATCCTATTTTACATTGGTTGCCATTGGCGTTTTAATAGGAGAACTTTGATCAAATTTAAACTTTTTCAATAGATCTGAACTTTCTTTGATTTATGAAAATTCCATCTGAGGTTTGTTTAACCTGTAATCCGAAAAAGAAAGTAAGTTCTCCCATCATACTCATTTCATATTTTGATTTCATGAGTAATGAAAAATTCTTGCATAATTGCTCATTAAAAGAACCAAATATTATGTCATCCACATATATTTGAACGAGCATAATATCAGACTTCACCTTCTTTATGAACAGTGTGGTATCCACTTTACCTCTGGAATACCCATTGCTCATAAGGAAATCAGTAAGAGTGTCATACCAGGCTCTAGGGGCTTGTTTTAGACCATAGAGGGCTTTGTCCAACTTATAGACAAAACCTGGATGATGTTCATTTTCAAAACCTGGAGGCTGCTTGACATAAACTTCCTATTGCAGCTTCCCATTCAAAAATGCACTCTTCACATCCATTTGAAATACCTTCATGCTCTTATGAGCAGCGTAGGCTAGAAACAAACAGGAGCAAATGTTTCATCGTAGTCAATGCCTTCCTCCTGTCTGTAGCCCTAAGCAACTAGTCTTGCCTTATTTCTAATGACATGCCTTGCTCATCCATCTTGTTCCTGTAAACCCATTTGGTGCCAATTATAGTTTTACCTTTAGGAGCAGGGACCAGCTTTCATACCTTGTTTCTCTCAAACTGATTGCGTTCCTCTTGCATGGCAGTGATCCAATTGGCATCTTAAGTGCTTCATCCACTTTCTTTGGCTCCATTAGGGACACAAAGCTAGAGAACATACAAAAGTTCCCTAAGTTGTCCCATCTTGTTTGCACCCCTTTGTTGATGTCACCAATTATTTGATCATTGGGGTGACACCTGATCCACTTAGGATCATTTTTCAATGAGGATTCTCCTGAGTTGTTTGCATCTTCAACAGGTCCTTTTGAACAGCTCTTAAGATTTTCAGACACACTGATATCTTGAGCCTGTTCACTTGTTGAGCATGACTCTCCATTGTTGAACATATCAGCAGAGGATCCAGGAAAATCAGCATTGATTGGTTCAGGACATGAAGTTGTAATTAAGTCAGTACACTTATTCACACAGGATGTATCAACATAATCATCATCATGCCCATCATGATTAGCAGGTTCCACTCTGGATGTAGTGGAAGCTTTTGAGTCCTTCTCTTCAATGTTTGAATACATGAGATCATCAAAGCTGAATTCTCCTGAAACTGATTCAGGAACAGCATTTGTGGAGGCACTCCTGGACTCTTCAAAGGTGACATTGATAGATTCATCTATCACCTTTCTCTTGTTGTTGTATACTCTGTAGGCTTTGGAGATAGCAGAGTATCCAACAAACCCACCTTCATCAGCTTTGGGTTCAAACTTTGCCAGTTGGTCCCTTTGATTCAGAATGAAGCAGGGACATCCAAACACATGGAAGTAGCTAATATTTGGCCTCCTCCCTTTGAGCAGCTCATAGGGAGTCTTGTTGAACCTTTTCACCACTAAGGATCTATTTTGGGTGAAGCAGGCAGTGTTGACAGCTTCAGCCTAGAATGATGAAGGTAAACCAGATACACACAGAATGGTTCTAGCAGCTTCAATGAGGGTTCTGTTTCTCCTCTCAGCAACTTCATTTTTTTTGTGGAGTTCTTACTGCTGAAAAGTTCTGTGTGATCCCTCTTTCCTCACAGAAGTCCTCAAGAGTACTGTTTCTGAATTCAGTACCATGATCACTTCTAAGCTGCTTCACTTGAGCAGAGTTCAGCATTTCCATCTTTTTGATAAATCCAATGATTTCTCTAGCAGCCTCTCATTTGTTCTTCAGAAAGATCACCCATGTAAACCTGGAGAACTCATCAATTATTACTAGAGTGTATCTTCTTCCTCCTAGACTTGGGACACTGACTGGTCCAAACAAGTCCATGTGGATTAAGAAGAGAGGAGTATCAATAGAAAAATTATGCTTGGATTTAAAAGATGATTTTCTCTGCTTTCCTTTCTCACAAGCTGTGCAGAGTTTATCCTTAACAAAGGTCATTGATGGCAAACCTGTGACCAACTCTTTCTTAAAGAGTTTGTTGATATCCTTGAAGTTCAGGTGTGACAGCCTTTTGTGCCATAACCAGTTCAGGTCTGCATTGGTTCTTGTGAGAAAGCAGGTTTCAGTTGTGGGATCAGCAGATTTCATGTCCACAACATATACACCTTTCTTTCGTTGAGCACACATCACAACTTTTCCTTGGGGATCCAATATGTAACCCAGGTGCTCCTCAAAGTTAACCTTGTAGCCAGCATCACACAGTTGACTTATGCTAACAAGGTTATGTTTTAGCCCAACAACATAGGCCACCCTTTTGAACACTGCAGCACCAGCTTTAGGAGTTCCATATCCCTCAGTGGATCCCTTTACATTGTTACTAAAGGTGACTTTTAGGCCTTTTTCAGGCCTGAGATCACTCAGCAGGTCCTTGCAACCTGTTTTGTGTCCTGAGCAGCCACTGTCCAAGTACCAAACCTGGGATGGTTGTTTGTCCTGCAGAGTGTCATAGGAAAACATTAGTTACTTTTAGGGGACACATCATAGTGATGAGTTCTCCTACTTCATCAACATTTGTTGATGGGCTAGTGATATCCACACTAATATTTCCTATTTGAATGGTATCAGTTTGGATACCACTCTCATTGACTAAGTTACTTCCAACACTGCTTGTTTTAGCAATGATGGAACTAGCAGAGTCAACAGGCCTCATGTCCTCAGTTTCAGGACAGTCTTTGGCCATGTGTGTCTTCTTCCCACATTTATAGCATTTTCTCTTTTTAGCCTTTTTGGAAGAAGAACTTTAGGAAACACATTCTGAATTATTTCTATTGATTTTATCAGCAGGTTTAGCAAACTTATTACTATTTTTCGATGCATCAACAGCTTGGGTGAAAGGCACAATAGCAACAGCTTTGCCTGTTTCTTCTTTCCTCTTTTTGGGAGGACAGATGTCAAATACAGGAAGCTAGATTGGTTTTTGACCTTCCACAGGTTTGGGAAACTTATTCCCAGATTTCTCAGCATGAGCAATGGCTTTGCCTTTGCCCTTGCTGAGATGTGATTGATGCTGCCTACCAACATAATCACTGTATCTGGTTTTGAAAGACTTATTTTCATTTATAACCAGTTTTCCACTATGATTTGAAAATTTATTTGAAACCACAGCAGATTTGCTTTCAACATGAGACTTACCCTTGTTGAGAGCAGGCTGCTTACCTTTTGAAAACTTATTTTCAAAACGTTTAGCATCAAAAGGATTAACATGTCTCTTACCATCAGCTTTGGACCCAGAGCTTGTTTTGTCAACAGGTTTAGTGTCCACTGTTGCAGCTTGAGCATGTTTTCCTTTCTTTTGCTTGTGTGGATCAGCAGAGCACTTAGCAGGCTGATTTGGTGGAGAACACTTTCCATCATCAGCTTTTGGGGCTTTTTCACACAAGCTGTCAGTATTTTGAGGCCTGACAAACCTGTTTGTTGACACTAGCTTTCCATTAACTTTCTGGATGAAAGTGCTGGGAAGCTCACCAAGAGTGGATAAATCATCTATCAGATTATTAATCTCAACAATAGAAGCTGCTTTGTCAAGATCCCCTCCAAGGTAGGCTTGGATTTGTGCAGGGATCTGCTGACTGATGCAATGGCTGACGTTTTGTGCAGATTGGCACCAAGAGTTAACTATCTTTTGAAGCTTTGCATGTTTTACATCTGTCTCTCTCTTTTCTTTCAATAAAATGGAGTTGATGTGTTTTAATTCATCAAGCTCAGTTTCCAACTTATGGAAACTGTCCAGTTTACTGGATTTTGTGTCAAGATCATTTTTAAGCTTAGAGATTTCAGATAGTAAAACATTGTGCTTCTCAACAGCAGCTTTTAAATCAACAAGCATATATTCAAACATTTTTACTTTCTCTTCAGAACTGTAAGCCATAAAATTTTGGTACCTTGTACATCATTGTGGGGTTCCAGTTCTCTAAGCTGCTGAAGGCTTCAGCTTCAGCCAAGTCCTGTTTGAAGTTGCTAGTTGATGGGACGTCAGTGTTGGCCATCAGACTGTTGTTTTCTTCTTCATCTGAGGATGAATCAGACTCCTCCCAGTCACATGTCTCTGCCATGAGTCCCTTTTGCTTGTCGGAAGCCACTGAGTTTTCCAACTTTTTCAGCTTAGCCATGGCCATAAGGTACTTAACCCTGTAGCCATCGTCCCTGTTAGTCTTGTATGGTTTGGAAGACTGTCCAACAGCTTTTGACACACAGTCAGCAGCTATATGGCCAGTTTTGCCACAATTGAAGCACTCAGCCATAGATTTATCAAATGCCTTCTTTTTGACAGCATTTGAGTTCCCCTGCAGCATATTTCTTCCAAACCTTTTCTTGTTGAACCTTTTAACAAGCATTGCAATCATTTGCTCATCATCAAGTTCAGCAAGGTCTGCACTGTCTTCCTCATCAAACATTTCCTCTCTTTCATCATCAGCCTGTTGATCAGGTTGTGTGAACACATCACATACCTGCCCAACAGGTTGTCTCACGCTGGCCACTAAGGCAGCACCTCTCTTGGACATTTCAAAGGCATTTCTCTTCTGCTGCCTTGACTGTTCATCATTTAGTACGGATCCATATAAGTTTACAAGATCCATACCTTAGATGGTACCTGAATTTCTCAAGATGGTAGAAAAGTAGTTCCACTCTTCAGGCAAGATGTCCAAGAACTTGTTCACCAGAGTCAGGCTGTCCTTTGTGATCCCAACAGCTTTGAGATCATTAACAAGAGTAGTAAACCTGGTGTAGGTTTCTGTGAGTGTCTCCTTTGGTTTTGCAAAGAAGAGTTTATACTGTCTAACAAGATTGTTAATCATGTTGTCCTGTGTGATTGTGGGTCCATCATAGACGGTACACAAAGTATCCCACATCTCCTTTGCAGTCTTCATCTTCTCAACCTGTTTGAACACATCATCAGGAATAGAGATAACCAGGTTATTCCTGGCTTTTGCATCCAAAGCAACAAGTCTTTTGTCTTCATCATACCATTGAGCTTTGGCCTTCTCAAAGGTTCTGATTTCAGGGGCAGTCCTTCAACAGCAGGAGTTATGGTAGTAACAGAGGTTGGCACATAGGGACCTTCCATTACTATCTCTGGTATCCAGATTCTCCAAATAGAGCATCATTCTGCACTTCCAGCCAGAGAAGTTCTGATGATTGAACTTTGGGGGATTGGCCATTGACCCATTGTCATAGTAAGAGGAGGAATTTGCAGCACTGTTGTCCATGGGAAAGTAAGGAGAATAAGAGATCTAGAGTTGACACACACTCAACCTGGCTCTGATACCAGTTGTAGGTCCCAAAAGGTTTCCCAAGTGTATAGTTCTAAGCTGTAGAGGGGGGTGAATACAGCTATTTGTGTATATTATTAACAAGTCTTAATTACAACAAGCTTGAATGCGGAAAGGTTCAAGCTGAGATGACAGATACAACAGTTGTTCAACTAATCTAAGACACACTCAGACTAGATACAATGACTACACTCACTTAGATGCACTCACTGACTTTACAAGACTCAGATGGATAGCTTGAATAAAAACAGCTTAGACACACGTACTGTTATATTCAAGCAGACTTGCATGCATGAAAAACACACTTTAATGCACGATCTGATTTCACACTCTTGGATGTCTCACAATCCATAGAAGCTTCCTTTTATACTCAAAAGGAGAATCTCAGTGAAGCTTCTTCATTGGACAGATGAGATAGTGGAAAGTCTTTCCAAAATGACAAGACACCTTTCTGCACGTTCTGATAAAGCATATTTGTCTTCACATGGCAGAATCTTCGTCTTTTCCTTTTTGTCACTGTTGCATAAGGCTTTAACCAAAAGAGGAATGTCAACTTTGCATCTTTCTTCTTTTGCTAATGCCATTTTGATATAAGAAAAGGTCTGTCACCCTTTTCAGATATCTGTTTGTCTTCATGTAACAGAACAGCGTGGGCAGGCTGTGCAGTTTTGTTTTCCACTTTGTCTTCGACAGGTAAACTGATCTTGTAGCCAAAAACAATACATGAGGACTTGGAAACATATTCCATAAAATGTTTAACCTGTTCACAAAGAACAGGTTTTGTTCACAAAGACCAGAGCACTTGTAAACTGTCCACGCTGCTCAACAGAATAGAGCAGCGTAGACAGTTTATGTCCAGCCTGTACAGCAGACAGAATAGCTTGGACAAACTGCCTTTGTTGTAACGAATGCAACATGGTAAACAGCTTTGGGCTGATATTGCATATCACTTTTCAGGTTTCAATAAGGCATAAACAGGCCTTAAATTATACCTTCAAGTGCATCAACAGGTTTGATCAAGAAATCTCCCCCTCAGATGTAGAGCAAGTTTGACTGAGGCCTTTTTGTGCCTAACAAAGTAGTTCATCGGAATCTGAATCATCTGACTCTTCAGCAGGCCGTAAAATTGAAGAGATGAAAAAGCAGATGCCCTACTGACAAAAGCGTTCCAGAAGTAGTTTTCGCAAGACAACGAACAACAAGCTGCGATATAAAACTGGGTCCAGAAAATATGAAAAGCGAGTGAAGTATGAAAAGACCGGAGAGAGTAGTGTGAAAAAGTATGTAAAATATGAAAAGCTAGAGAAGCCTGTTAAGAAGGAAGAGGAGCAGAAATGCTATAACTGTGGCAAGCCAGACCATTATGCCCGAGAATGCCAAAAGTCAGTAGTTAAGAACTCTGAACACTACACTCGTAAGGCTTTGTTGGCTAAACAAAAGGAATCCGGGAAGGCTCTCATGGCAGAAGATGATCACTGGCTCCAACTATCTAACGACGAAGACATTCTGGATGAGGATGCACATATCTGCTTCAAGTCCAAAATAATTCAGAATATTTTAGAGTCTGACAAAGTGAGTCTGCAATGATTGCTGAAGACAAAGTCTGGGTCGGGCTCAGATGATGAAGAGGAAAAGAAATATGATACAGATTCTGAGTCTGAATTGAGAGAAGATGTAGCGCTGATGGCTATAGGAGGAGTAGAATGCAGTAAAGCTAAAGAGGATGATGGATCTGAATCAGATACATCAGAACAGTCTGAGACACCTGAGGTAGACTCTAATCTTGACTCAGATATTGATAACTCCTGTGAGCTTGAAAATAAGTTAGCTCAAATGGCTTACATGCTTAAACAGTTTGAAAAATCATTGAAAGCCGAGAAAAAGAATGTACATTCTTTGGAAAATAAATTAAGACTTAAACATGCTTTAGTGTTATAATGTTTCAAAGATAACACATTCGCTTTACAAGCTGTTTCAATATGGAAGAAAAATTTAAAAATCTTCAACTTGAAAATAAAAAGCTGAGTAGCACTATTACTGACTTAATTGAGAAACTTCAATTAGCTGAATTAGAATCTGCAAATTTGTTTGTAAAATATATTTCAATCTTTGCAGAAAGAACTAAGCTTTACAAGAAAATAAACCCTTAGAAGATGAATTTTTAAAAAGGGGTCAAACAGATCAAACGACCCATTTAAATCAACCAAAAGAAACAAAATTTTGTAACTCAAAAGCTAGAAATGGTTGTGAAAATCCAAAGTATCTAACGAAAGCAATTTCATGTTCACCGACGTTATATGATAAAAGATACATGAATTTAGGATTGAAAATGATGTTTGCAAAAGCATCAGAAGAAGTGGAATCAGGTGAAGATCTGAAACGGTTGAGAAAGGATAAAATGCAACTCGATTTGGATTATAACCTTCTGAATGAAAGTTATAAAAATTCCACCAAAAACATAAGAGTATATTCAGACATATTCTGATCAAGATTTGTCTGAAAATAAAATTTTCACTTAAAAGCCATACATTCCAAATTCAGTTCTTGAGAAGATTAATTATGATCTTGAATTGAAAATAAAAACTTTTGAGGATGAAAAAGTAAAGCTCTATGTAAGGTCTTCACACTACAGATCTATCTAGACGCGACACACACCAACGAGTGCGGAATCCTTGTTAGCGGCTTGACGGAAAGATCACACTCACGGAACACAGAGACTACCACGGCGTTGTACGAACGACTACGAACGAACCTACGCGATGATTCTCTCCGAAAACACACACAGATTGATGATAAACTCGAGATCGCCTTCTGCTAATCACTCACGAAATTCTGCAAAAAGTCACTTAATCATTCGAGTTAATCCCTAGTTATAGAGACCCATTCGAGTTTGTCATGGAACAAACTCGAACCAGGCCCAAGGCCCATTCGAATTTGTCCTCATGACAAATTCGAATTTACCTTCTATGCTAAATTCGAATTTATCCTAAATTCGAATTTCACATGTCAAACTTCTATTTGAATATATGTTTTTACTTATGTTTGAATTAATCTTTGAACTTTATGTTTGAACTTCTTGTAATACGTTACACCAAGTTCAAACATACAAACAATAAATATCAAACACATAAAATCACATATATCAAATACTAGTTAATATTCAAATCCTTGTAGCATGACTTACAGAAAATGCTAACACAACTTAGACTGCTATCGTCACACAAGGTGTACCAACAGACTCCCCCTTGACGATAGCTTCTAACTATTTACATTTTGATTAAGTACTAGGTTTATTTAAACTACTACCAGCATACAATCCCTTTTCTATACACACCTTGACTACCTTTTCATACTTCTTGCCTTCTGATTTCCAACCTTCATGGTAACAGATAGGTTGTTCATGAAGCTTTTGCAAGTCGCTTTGGGATAGGTTAACAAGATGCAAAGGATCATATACTTTCAAAATTACCTTGTCCTCATGATCTTCCATGACTGCCTCTACTGATTCATTGTCAACGTACCACCATTTCAAGTTCGCAAGTACATCTTGTGGCATTGTTCTCAACGGTACTTTCTTCAGGCAACGGACTGGTTTATAGAACATTTTCATCCAAGGTTTACCAGTCAAGGGATCTATTCTTGATTCATCCATGACTCTCTTTCCTTCCCTCGGCTTAATCCTCACAAACCTTCCAGATCGACCTTCTTTTCTTATTATTCGTGCTATCACTTCAGCGTATTGGTCATCTCCTAGGTTTATCAAATCCTTCCATGCCAGTTCTTTGATCTCGCACTTGGGCAGAGTCTTAAACACTTTCAACGTTCTCTTTAGATATTGCAGCCCATCTCGTCTTTTTAGCACGAAGAGTTGTAACTCTCTATCGAAAAACCAGCTAAGAATGCCTCCAGACAACTTTCCTGGTCTTGGCAATCTTATCTTCTTCTTCACAGCTAGCTCAGCTCCTTTCTCTTCCTTCCTAAACCACAGCTGTCTTTTCTCATCATTCGTAAGTTCCCTTTCAGTCTCTTCTCTCTCAGATTCAACATTAAAAACATCTTTAAATGTGTCAATGTCTATCATATTCTGTTCAGCTATAGTATATGTATCTGTGATAGGATTCTGTTGAACGATGATCTCATTTGCCTCATCTTCTTCATCAACTAAGACCTCATCATCAGATTTCCAGTCTACAATATCCTCTGGCACGAACTCCCCTTCTTCAAGGTCTTCAATTTCAATTTCATTCTCAAAATCAAAGTCAAATCCAACGCCTCTTCCTCAATGTTCATTAGAGCTTCAATTATTTCATTCACGTCGCTCTCTGTGACCTTTGAGGAACTGCCTCTCCTCCTCCCGCTCCACTTTGACTAGGCTCCCCCTGAACTTCAGCATATAGAGCAGCAGGAAAATCTATTGGCTCACTCTCTTTCGGTGCATTGGGATCATTGCCATTGTCATCACCTTCCCTTTGCTGCTCCTCATCATCTCTACAACTTGTCTCCCCCTGAGCTTTTAGATTTTTCATTAGCTGCTAAATAAGGGACCTCATCGATCGGATTTCAGCAGCTTGGTCTGCAACAAACGTTTTCAGCTCCAGATTCTCATCCTCAATCTTTCCAACAAATTTCTTTAACTCAGCATTCTCGTTGTCAACATTGGCGTTATGCGCCTGTATCTCACCAACAGCTTTTGTCAACTGAAAGGTTTGGACTTGTTGGAAGTCAACCTTGCTCCTAAGCTCAGAAAACCGTTGATTATCTGTAAAGGTTGATGAAGTGGATGGAATTGATTGGATGGGAGTAGGGATGATTGGTGAGGGAATGGATGTTTGAACAGGTGGTGATGGTGGCGGAATGGATGTTGGTTCTGATGGCTGAGCGGTAGGCATTTCTGGCTCAGAAGCAGAGGTTGATGAAGCTCCCTGCATAAAACGGTGCCTTTTGGCCCTATGCCTAGGCACCAAAGGAGTTATTTCTTCTTCCCCAAAATCTGAGTCATCTGACTCCCTCGAAGCTCTTCTTTGTCTGGCTGCTTCATCAATAACTAAGATTCTGGATCCATATCTGCCTATACGGACAGCCGGATCCTCTATCTCTGTTGTTGTTGTTGTTTCTACAGCTACGTCCTCTATCTCAATCTCTTCCATATCTTCCGATTCACTCTCTTCTTCAACATGTACATAATCCTCTATCTTCCTAAAAACATCTTCTTCCCCTTCGGGAGGTTCCAAGATATTTCCTATAAGCTCAGAAGTAATTTCCTCATTGGCATGCGGCCCAGCTGCCAAAATCTCCTCCAAGGCCTCCACCCTTGGATCAGTTACAGGGGCTATATTCGAAGGACCCGCTTCTTCAGTATCTTGCACTTGGCTTGTAGAAGGCCTAGCAGCCTGAGTCTGTCTTGCTGAAGGTCTTTTCCTCCTCCTTTGTTTCTGAGGCCTGGGCGGTTGCTATTGCTGTTGTGGCTGCTGAGGAATTTGAACTTCCCCTGCCCAATTGGCACCTTCACGGACTTGGAAATCCGGATTAACCACCGCACCAAAAAGTGGTGCCTCCACTGGCCTAGCCTGAGCACCTCTGTATGCTTGGCAATCTGCAAATATTCTTTTATCAATGACCGCAACAATTTGAATATCGTTAAGCTGCGGCAGGTTCGGCAGGAAATGTCTTATCAACATCATCACAAATCTTGGATAGAACAGAAATCTTTCTCGTGCCGGAGCTGTTATCTGCTGGACAAACTCTGCAAAGAACATTTCTGAGTAGCTGAATTTCTGATTGTACACTAGCGCTATCATCCCTGACTGAATTTTTGAAACGATATAATCAAATCCTGCTTTCTTGGCAGCAAAACACACCATAAAGACGTGTGCTACATATCTCCATTGCCCGATCAGCGCACTCTTCATGTACGAGGACTTAGCCACATCCAGGCTATATCCCATTCTGATAAATGCAGCTTGCCTGATTGCTAACTGAAAGTCAATCGGCCCATTTTCTTGCTCTGGAGAGCCTAACTGCAACACTCTACGCAATACGTCAGTTGAAAACACTAGAGGGTGTCCAGCAATCCTTGTCCTTAGTACTGTTGGAATACTGTACAATCGACTTGTAGATGTTCCCAAAATTCTCTAACATATGGGATTACTATCTGAATTTTATGCGACAGGGCATAAGAAATCCTCGATCCGACCAAAAAATCCACCATTTGGCGGTATGCTTGAGCCTCAGGCAGCTCATTGGTCCGGAGAAATGACCATATTATGCTTTGGAATAAAAGCTCTATCTGCCATATCTGCACAATAAGGTATATAAAATATTAGAATTATCCACATAAACACAAACTTGTTTAAAATTAAATTTATTTTAATTTGAACTTGTGTAAGTATAAAATCAGACACATATGAATTTCTACAGGTTTGATTTAAATTTTAAGCAAACATTTCGAATATAATAGAAAACTCGAATGACAAGTTCGAAACAACCCTAGTTTCGAATTTATTGGCTGCTTCGAGTTTAATGACAAACTCGAAACAACGATCAAATTCGAATCCCATGATCAAAGTCGAACATGTCGGTTTGAGTGACAACAAAAATCCAAGATTCCAACCATTTTAGACTTAGAAAATTACATCCATTAGTCCTAATAGGTTCTAATCGAAGATATTTGTAATCAATTTGATGTTTCACCGGTTCAAATGTTGTTATTTTGAAAAACTAACTTCAAACCATGAAAACTTCAAAATCGAGTGATTTTGGCTCAAATTGAGTCTAAAACCTCCTAAATCTTGTACAATAATGTTGATTATACCTAGACTTGTTAGGATACTCGAACAGAATCGGACAAAAACTCGACAAATAGTGTAAAACTCGAAAATGGCAAAGTCGTACACACAAACTCGAAATCTCTCAGACTAAACTCGAAGGCTCAAATTCGAAGGTAGGTGATAATGACTTGTCACTGTTGACCTATTTATACCAACCACCTTCGAGTTTGTGACATCTTTCGAATTTAATGCCAAACTCGAAGTCCCTGCCAAATTCGAACATGCATTTCATTACGCCTTTAGCTTAAAGTCGAATTGAACTTGAAAATTTTGAAAATATTGAAAATCTTTGAAATAACTTCAACTTTTTCGTGTAACGGAATAAACTATGCCAAATCTTTTACCCTAAGCACAAGATTTTCACGCAGTGTTTATTTTATTCAACTAGGAATGCACCCTCAGTAATTTTGACCTTTTTCCTAAGTAAGAATAAAATTAAAAAATAAAAATAGAATAAAATAAATTAAAGTTAAAATTGTGAACAAAAATTAAACTTTAAACTAATCTACATTATTTTAAAAATTTACAACCTAGACTTAACACCAACAACATATTTTTGACGAGTATCGTCAAAGAAAGGTTCAATCAGATAGCGGTGTCAAATACGCACTTTCAGTATTCTAACTTTCACACTTAGGAATTTTTGATTCCTTTGATTGTTTGTCGTGACATACATTTCTAGCCGATTGTTGGTATTATTTTCCCTTTAAACATGTTACACTTCAGGATATCCCTTGGCCTTTTTATTTATCAAGAAATTACCTTACGTGACTCATACATAGACATACTTTTATGATCAAGGCATACACACAATGATTATAACTTCTTGGTATTGCAAACTTTCTTTAAAAGGCAAACATCGGACATAGGTCTATATTTACATACAACAAAGTGTCTTAGTTTATCTTAAAGCTAGCAAGACAGCGGTGACAGGTCTGTACCGACGTACAACAAAGCGACTTATCTTGCTAACTCGAGTCAAACCAGAGGCAACAGGTCTGTACTTACGTACAACAGAGTTACTTATTTTGACTCTTAACTCAGTATGATTTTTCTATTCTTTCCATTTCTTTAAGATGTATCTGATGTTGCGATACATCCCCAGAAACTTTGCATACCTCATTTAGAATCAATGTCTGTATGCCTCTAACATAAAAATTAAGACCAATTGGTCATACATCTAAGTTAGTGACACGTTTGACTTTTTCTTGAATATTTTATTAGCCTTGAGACTCCCTATATGTATTATGCCTACCAACATATCAGACTGGATAATGTATAACACTTAGATTTTTAGGTGCATTATGTGTGAAAGCTAAATACTTAGAGCTTGTATTAACTGTGCTAATTTTCGTCACTTTGAACCTATGCATCTAAGACTTAACTCTTTTTCTGATATTCTCTTTTTTTTTTGAATTTTTTATGGTTTTCTCTCTTTTTTTCTTTTATTTTTCATAAATAAAAGTAAGAAAATAAAATAGCCTACTAACTTACTATAAAAGGAAACTATCCTAAGCTACCACACTTACTATAAAAAGAAAGAAAGACTACTGCTATAAAAAGAAATAAAACTCTACTAAGGTCAACTCACTCTGGATTACGCATTCCATTTAGTTGAATCAAATACTCAAAACGTGACTTTTCAAAAGCTTTGGTAAATAAATCAGCATTATTATCATCCGTTGCCAATTTTACCAGCTTGATTAAGTTTTTAAGCACAATCACGTATAAAATGATGTCTTATGTCTATGTGCTTGGTGTTATTATGTTTAAATGGATTATTAGTTATAGCAATTGTTGACTGGTTATCTATCCTAATAGGAGTATGAGTGTAAGTCAAACCGTAATCCCGCAATTGTTGTTGTATCCACAGAACCTCTGAACAGCAACTACCAGCAGCAACATACTCGGCCTCGCACGTTGACACGGCTACCGAAGTCTGTTTCTTGCATTGCCAGGAAACGAGTCTCCCTCCTAGGAACTGACAACCTCCAGTTGTTGACTTGCGGGTCAAGCTGCATCCTCCGTAGTCTGAATCCGTGAACGCCTCCAATTCCAGATCGCCCTCCGCGTGATACCAAAGTCCCAGCTTCGGTTTCGACTTGAGGTATCGTAGAATCCGCTTCACAGCTTTCATGTGCATCTCTTTCGGATTAGCTTGAAACCTAGCACAAATACAAACAGCAAACACAATATTAGGTCTAGAAGCAGTTAAATACATAAGTGACCCAATCATGGCCCGATATAACGTCGGATCCACATCGGTATCACTTTCAGTACCCAGTCCGAGATTGTGATTCACTTGAATCGGCGTGCTAAAGTGAGCTGTCAGCTTGGTTCCTTCCTTCCCGAAGCGCTCTAAGATGTCATAGACATACTTCGTCTGATGAATGAACATGCCCTCCTTCCTCTGTTCGACTTGAAAACCCAGAAAGAAGTTTAACTCACCCATTGCACTCATCTCAAACTTTGACTTCATTACCTTTTCAAAGTCAGTGCACATTTGCTCGTCTGATGATCCAAAAATAATATCATCTACGTACACTTGTACCAAGATGTAATGTTCTCCTTTTCGCTTCACGAACAGCGTACTGTCTATCCTTCCTCTTTCAAACCCATTTTCTAAAATATGGTTGGACAGAGTCTCGTACCACGCCCTTAGTGCTTGATGTAGTCCATACGGAGCCTTAGCTAATTGATATACTCTGTTTGGATATTTCGGATCTGTAAACCCGGGCGGCTGTTCCACATACTCCAGTTCCTTCACTTTCCCATAAAGGAAAGCACTCTTAACATCTAGTTGATAAACCTTAAAACCCTTGAAGGAAGCAAAATCCAGAAACAATCGAATTGCTTCCAACCTTGCTACTGGCGCGAACACTTCATTGTAATCGATTCCTTCCTCTTGGTTGAAACCCTTTACAACTAACCTTGCTTTGTTGCGAGTGACTATACCCCGATAATCTCTTTTGCACTTAAAAACCCATTTGGTTCCTACTGCTATTTCTCCTCGAGGTAATGGAACTAACTCCCGCACTTCTAGTTTCCTAAACTGTGACAGTTCTTCCTGCATCGCCTCAACCCAAGAGTTATCTTTTAGTGCCATTTGCACGTTTTTCGGCTCTACTTGCGAGATGAAACATGAATAGAGGCAGGTATGAAAGGGCTCGGAGTCATTTATCATCAACAACAACACTGTGTTGTTATTTAAACTACTCCTAGTCCTCACACCCGCATTTGGATTTCCTATGATGCTTTCTATAGGATGGTTCTTGTTGATCCTAGATGTCTCTATCTCGTCAACTCTCAGATTATCTCCTAAATTTTATCCTATCTCTCCTAACGGGGGAACGACTTCAGACTCCACATTTTCTTCGTCGTGGACATTTTCCTCAGAGTTAGAAGTAGTTGTCTGATTTTCGTTTGTAGGCACTTCAGAATCAGTAACTTCTGGAGATCTATCTTCAGTTGATGTAGGCTCGGATGTTGATTGAAAAGTGGTCCTCGGAAAGCTATGGCCCTCGTCATTCAGATTTAATGACGACATATCCTTTTCGATTGTACCTGCATTTTCATCCAAAGGAATGTTAAACGATTCAAACAATTTGTCATAATCAAATATCCATTCTGGACCAGTTTGGGGTTCATGTGTATAACTTGTGACTTCAATGTTATACACAATCTACTCTACCATTTGATTTATTAAAAACCATTTTATTTGGTGAGTTCGGCACATAACCTAGGAAGTATCATTCGTCAGCCTTTTCACCAAACTTAGGTTGATGTTTAGTTCTCATTAAAGTACATGGTACACCAAAAGGTTCGAAGCCAGTTAAACTAGGTGGCCTTTTATTCAAAACTTCATAACAGGTTTTGTTCAAAGATTTGACAGTAAGGACCCGGTTTAAAACATGGCATGCGGTATTCACTGCCTCCCCCCAAAACATGGTAAGAAGCTTTGAATCCGACAGCATGGTCCTTGCTGCCTCAATCAATGTCCTGTTTTTCCGTTCGGCCACCCCATTTTGCTGTGGCTCATAAAGTGCACTAAATTGATGCACTATGCCTTTGATAGGCAATATACACCAATTACTGTGTTTTTAAACTCTGTTCCGTCATCACTTCTTATTCGTTTAACCCGCGTTCCGTAAGAGTTTTCCACTTGGTCTAAGAACCCGATGAGCTTGGCAGCCGTCTCGTCCTTTGTACCTAAAAAGAAAACCCAAGAAAAACGTGAGTAATTGTCAGTAATAACTAAACAGTACCAACTACCACCTATACTCCTTTTGTTGATTGGTCCGAAGAAGTCCATATGCAACAAATCAAATGTGGCAGCGATGGAGTTCTGAGTCTTGGACTTGTGTGCATTCTTGTGTTGTTTTCCTTTCTTGCACGATAGACACTTATCCTCGAACTGAAAACTCTTCATAGGAACACCTTGCACCAACCCATTTTTCGTAATATAGTTCATCTTTCGTAGGTGCAAGTGTGCCATGCGTCTGTGCCATAAAACCGACTCAGTCTCAGAAGCTTTAGATAACAAACAAATTGGTCCCATTGAAGATTCCGGCTTGTTCATATCGAGCATGTACAAGTCATTCTTCCTTGGAGCCCTCATTAGAATCCACTCTTCAGGTACTTTGAACACCGGTTTTAGCACTAACGCCTCAGTATCAGTGAACAGCACTGAATTCTTTTTATCACAGATTTGAGATACACTAATGAGATTGTGAACTAGTTTATCAACGTGATAAAATTGATCCAACTGGATAGTCCCATTAGTGACCACTCCAGTATGGGTGATATTTCCTCCTTTATTTCCAGTGAATGATACAAAGCCCCGATTCCCTCCCATGAAGTCTGCAAGTAGACTTCTTTCCCCTGTCATGTGCCTGGAGCAACCACTGTCGACGAACCATTTGTTGTTTGGACCTGTAGTTATCTCCTACACATGAAAGAAAATAAGTTAGTTATCACGGGAAACCCAAACCATAATTGACTTGGTAATACCATTCTCGTCCACATACTTAAACTCTTTCAAATACCCATCTCTCCTTTCAGGTGACTTGGGTCTTTGAACTGGAGTTTGTTGTGGTGTCGAGTGATTTAAGTTCACTTTTTGCCTTTGTGTAGGCATTTGCTGTGGAGCTCTTGAGTAATTACAACTATATGGCAATTCCGGTTGATATCCCTGAGCTCTACCTGGTGTTTGATGTCTTATAGGGGTATGTGACCCAACTGGAGTGTAAGCTCTGCTAGGTGTTGTACTCCTATAAGTCTGTTGTGGTCCTGACCTAGATTGATTAACGACTCGATGTGGTGAACTAATCCTAATCACTTCTTTTGGTCGACCTGACACAGGCATTTGTTTCACAGCAGATTTTGGTGCAGCTTGCACAGTTTTCTCGGTATTTTGAGAACTACTAGTGCTTGCAACACTTTGAGAAGGCTTAAGTTGTTCTGGCTTTCCTGTCTTAGGTGTATTATCTACCTTCCTATATGGACAGCTAGAAGAAACGTGCCCCCTTTCGTGACATCTAAAGCAAGACATTTTGTCAATTGACTTTTTGTGTGTGCCCTTTGACTTAGGTGTCTCACTAGTGTCTGGCTCTCTTGGTTCAACTATAGTGACTGGTTCATCATCCTGATCATTAAAGTCAATTTTGTGTTGTCCTGCAGGTTTATCACTAGAGGGCGGCACAAATTTAACTTTCTTAATCTTGATAGTATTATCAATCACCTTAGTTTCATTTTCCATTACAGTTTCAGACACTGGTTCCGGTAATTCCTCTGAGTCAACTGATTTCTCAGTTTTCTCCTGAGGTTGAGGTACATAAATGGCATTGAAAGGTGGAGGACTCTCATGATATCCTAGACCTATAGGCTTTTTAGATTGACACTGTGCATCTAAAATTTTCGCTAGGTTAAGAGATGAGTTCCTAAACTTTTCAAGTTTACTCTTTACCTCAGCTACCTTTACCTTAGATTCAGCTAGCTCTATGTCTTTGGTTTTAAGCTCCTTGGTTAATGCCTCAACATGTTCATACATGAGTTCTAACCTAACACATTGTTCGCTCAGTTTGTCCTTTAGAACTATAACATCCTGTGCATCAGCCTTAAGCTTATCCTTAAGATCTTGCTTTATATCTACTAGGCTAGCATTATCTGTTTTTAACAATTCATTTTGAGCAGATATGGTTTGATGTGATTCTAGTACTAAATTTAACCTATTGTTAGATGTAGCACACAAAGCACTATAATCACGGAAAAGAGAAAAGTTCAGACTTACCTTGGTATGATCTGATTCCACGTTAGCCATCTGAGCGGCAAACTCCAGAATTGTCTGATCAGCTGACTTCTCTACCCACATCGGACTGCTTTCATTCTGACTGCTGTCCCCTGTGATTTCCTCTGCCCCTTCACATCCAGTCTCAGTCACTTCAGCCATAAAGGCTCTAGCGTTCGATTCTGGATGTGTACTCCAGTCATAAGTGTCATCTAGCTGTGTGTCTAATGTGACATTAGATAACAAACCAGCTATATTCGCCTGACTGGTTGAAGTACTTGGTAGATATCGCCCTTGCGATTGATTCTGATACTGTCCCTGTTGATTCTGATACTGTCCCAGGTAGTTCTCTACTTTTGGTCTCTGACACTCCCTAGCGAAGTGTCCTAACCCTTGAAAGTTGTAACATTTAACCTTGGACTTATCGAACCCAATCTTATTGTTACTCACATTAAGATTTCTACCCATCCTTTTGATGAACCTCTTAACTCTCTGAGTTACCATGGCCAGTTGCCATTGTAGATCCATCTCTTCAAGATCATCAGGGTCTACTTGATCGTAATCCTCATCCCAAAGTGCAGGATCGTTGATTTTGCCCTGAACGCAATTGTCGTAAGCGGCCACGAATGAAGCCAACAGATTTAGATGATCTTCAGCCGATTTTGCACTCATAGGCATCTTTGAATATCCTTGAGATGTAGATGCCGGTGTAGCCTGATGCTACATTTCTTCTGGTCTAGCAAACCCTAAGAAAGCCCTACTCTGTGAGTCTTCTGTCTCAGCCGGTGACGAAGTCTCTCCCGAGAAGAATGTTGTAGCGGTCTTCAATTTAGTTGCCACTGAAGGTTTTGATTTCCCAAAGTACATCGCAAGATCTTGAACTTGGTCATAATCCGTTTGTTTCTTCAGCAACTCAAAATGATATGCCCTCAGCGTTCCCACAACATTCTCTAAAGTCAGAGTATAGTATTTGTCTTCATCATGCTTTATTAAGGCCACATACATCTCCCATTTGGTCGGTAAAGCATCCAGAAGCTTGTTGTTCTTCTCAGTTTCACTATACTCCACGTCATGGCTGTCTAACTCAGTTAACAGATGATAGAATCGTGTGATAGTCTCATCCAGCTTTTCATTCTTCAATGCTTTGAAGATAGCAAACTGCTGCTTGAGCATCTCCATTCGATTCTTTCTTACCCTCGGGTTACCCTCACACCGTTTCTCCAACGCATCCCACAGCTCTTTTGCTGTCTTCTGATTACGGAAGGTGTGTAGTATTTCATGAGGTAATGCCATCCGAATGATAGTGTATGCACGGTTCTCTACTTCATACAGCTTTTTATCGTCATCCTTCATCTTAGAATAAGGAACAACCTTTTGTCGTCCTTCGACCTCAGCTGTAGGTGGAATGTATCCTTCGTCGATACAAATCCACATGCGCATATCATTAAATCGCGCGAAGTCGGCAAACCGATCCTTCCACCACTAATAATCTTCAAGTTTCATCAATTTTGGCGGAAAATTTGCTTTTCCAACCTCGTGATCCATTTCCATAAACCTCTGTAGACTTGTCATTGTTTCAAAGATAATTGAATTTAAACTTAATTAATTTAATTCGAAATTAATTTAAATTAATTCTTTCGAATTTAGGTAAATTCGAATCTAATTAAGTTTATACCTGTTTGGGATTGAATTCGAATTAAGTTCTTAAATCCCACTAAATTCGAAATTGATGACAAATTCGAAGGTCACTAAACTCGAAACTCCACTTAAATTCGAGAGTCCAACTAAATTCGAATACTCAACTAAACTCGAAATTTCCTTATTCGACTTTAGAGTAAAGTCAAAATCCAAAGCAAAGTCGAAATGGCCAAATTCGAAACCAACATTAAGGAAACTCAAAAGGAGCGTATTTTGGTCAAACTCGAAAAAGAGCAAACCCTAATTTCTCCTTAACAAATTCGAGCGCCGCAAATTCGAAAAACGGCTAATACTTCGAGTTTTTCAAGTTTTTCAGATTAAATCAATATTTTTACAAGTAAAAATATTGATTTTGATTAAAAACGTGAACTACAATAAAGTATTTCCCGGAATCCAATTTGATAAGCTCGAAACTCTCAAAAATACGTGATATTAACCGTCCAAAAGCGTCAAGAAAACTAGGATGTATCTTATGAACACGAGGAACACGAAGAACACCCCGTAGGCTCTGATACCACTTGTAAGGTCTTCACACTACAGATCTATCTAGACGGGACACACACCAACGAGTGCGGAATCCTCGTTAGCGGCTTGACGGAAAGATCACACTCACGGAACACGGAGACTACCACGGTGTTGTACGAACGACTACGAACGAACCTACGCGATGAATCTCTCCGAAAACACACACAGATTGCTGATAAACTCGAGATCGCCTTCTGCTAATCACTCATGAAATTCTGCAAAAAGTCACTTAATCATTCGAGTTAATCCCTAATTATAGAGATCCATTCGAGTTTGTCATGGGACAAACTCGAACCAGGCCCATTCGAATTTGTCCTCATGACAAATTCGAATTTACATTCTATGCTAAATTCGAATTTATCCTAAATTCGAATTTCACATGTCAAACTTCTATTTGAATATATGTTTTAACTTATGTTTGAATTAATCTTTGAACTTTATGTTTGAACTTCTTGTAATACGTTACACAAAGTTCAAACATACAAACAATAAATATCAAACACATAAAATCACATATATGAAATACTAGTTAATATTCAAAACCTTGTAGCATGACTTACACAAAATGTTAACACAACTTAGACTGCTATTGTCACACAGGGTGTACCAACACTCTAGGTAGTTAATCAGGAGTTAGAAATAAAACTAAAAGAACAGCCTGGACTCAAATCTCAACATGATCAGAAAACTTCAGCTATAACTAACTCCATTGATTCTGAAAAGGAATTTTATCTGCTCATGAAGTCTAAAGTTATCCTTTAGATGAAATCATTGTCATGATTGATGACTTTATTAAACCTATGTATGAAAAAAAAATTGATAAAACTAAAGGACCAATATGTATTTTGAAAAAAGTACATGCAACTCCGAAGGTTGAATCAGTTTCATCACCAGTTTTGTAACGTAAAGAGAAAACAAAAGTTTCTTTTGTTCCTTCTACATTTGAAAAAGGCAAATCGTCTTCTTTAAAGGTAACAAAAGCAAAGAGTTCAAATTTTTCTCATGGTAAGAAAATTTTATAGAATATTTCTTATTCCAATTTGACTAATTTCTGTTCTTCATTTATGTCAGATAATACTGTGAAAAGATCATCCAAGCAAGTTTGGAGAAAGAAGCAGAATGCAAAGAAAAAGAACAATTTTCGAAATGAGTGGAGAATAAAAGATAGTAGTATTACAGATAGGCATAGTTCATTAGGGAAAAATGTCTGTAATAACTCTGCTACTAAAAATTGTTCTAAATACTCTCGTGCTGATTTGATATCCTTAAATTCTGTTGTTGGTCATGGTTCGAATGCAAAATTTGTTTACAAGTCAAATGTGCATATGTGGGTAGAAATAAACAAGGTTCCCAAGTTAGATAGAACAGGGTTCCAAAGAAACTAATTCCCAAATCAGTTCCTAATAGAACTGTTCAAAAATGGATACCCAAGAGAAATGTCAATAAGTGGGTGCCTAGAGTTAAAAATGTATCTATTTCTCTACCTGACATAACACCGCATTATTTACCTAATTCAAAAGGTTGCAAATGGCTTCCCAAACACCCACCCATCAATGAAACTCTTCTGATTCTCATTCATCATCAAACCATACCCTGGTATCCAAACCAATCAAGTCTACTTCTGTTACTAGACCAACACCATCTTCTCCCATCTCTGACACCAAGTTGTTGAAACCCAAACACTGCCTAAATCTTCTTGACAACAATCACCGTTTCGGTCCAGCCACAATCAAAGTAAGCCATCCCATGATTGTTGAAATACTAAAAGGCCATCCTCTTGGTTACCTACTCAAATACAAACACACAATTCCATTAATATAACTTCATCAATTCTGGCATACTATAAAGTTTGTACCTGATGCCGGTGACCATCCCTTCAAAGTAACAATAGATCAGTACAAAGCAAAAATTACCTTGGCTAGACTCCGTCACAACCTGTTTCTGCCAAGAAGGATAGATAGGGTTTATATCCCTGATTTTGCGGAATTTAAAGATTTTGTATCAGATGAACAACTCAGTAGAGACCTCATAAGTCTGGGGTATATGAAGTCACTCAAGAAAAGTTCAATGTTTCGCCAAAATGGCTTAAATGGTGACTGGTATACACTAATCGGAATTTTGAATAGATGTATGACCTGAAAACACACGGGAATTCATCGAGGGGGTCTTCATTGTCTAAGGCTATTTCATGGAGTCGCGTACAAGAAACATTAGGACTTCGCACAGTGCATCTGGGAGGACTTAAAAGAGGTCGTGCTAGCTAAGACCACAAACCGTGCGAGAAAGTTTGTCCCTCTTCAACGTTTCATTCATATCTTAATAAGAGGAATTTTATGGGCAAACGAAAAGATCCTGAAGAGGACACATTCAAAAAAATGTCTAGATTATGTAATGATGAGCTTACATAGAGTTCAGGATGATCCAAATGACAATATTTTACCAATTCTTGAATCTCTTTTGAAGTATGCGGAAGAAAATACGGAATGTGTGAGATTATATAGAATAGACCATGCTCCTGTGGAACCGCAACAACCGAGGCCTCCTACCCCTGGAGTTTTAGGTGAGCAGGTACAACAACAAGGGGTTGATGTACAGGGTAACCTTGAGTTGAGAGAGGAAGAAGGAGTTGTTATGGGAGGTGAGGAATATTCTGATTCTGAACGTGCATTGTCTAATATTCAAGAAGGAGGTAATGAGTGTGATGGTGATGATGGTGATGATGATGGTGATGATGGTAATGATGATAATATTGATATTGTTGGGGAGAGAATTGAAGTATCACAGTCTGAACTTTTACCTGTATCAGAAGATGTGAGCATGAGTGTGAGGGAGTCCCTAACCGAATATAGCCGGGTAGCCACATCCACTATTAGCTCTCCTTTGAGAGTTAGCATTGAAACAAACTGGTACCCCGCTGGTGATTGCACACCCCCCATCCACTAATCTCCTTCTCAACAAGGAGATGTTTCAATTTGTCACGGAGATATTGCACATGATCTATCCTGGGATCATGCGGATCCTATGGATATTGAAACGAGTACACCTCTGCCCCAGTGTACATTGCTTTTACTACAAGTCATAGAATTGATACACGATAGGACACTCGAGTTGGTTTCATGTGTTGAAACATGTACAGAAGGACTTTGTGTCCTTCTAGCAACAACTATGTGTCGGAAGCATCCGTGGCTCCGTCACATGAAGTAGTTGGAAGTCCTACCAGAGGTACATCACTGCCAACTCTGAACATAGGCCACGCAGATGTTCTTTTTACAAGATCAACTGGAATTCTAAATGACCCAAGAGTTAGCTTTTTACCCTTTATCACTGAGCAAAGACTTAATGATGCCATTTCTGGAGTTACAGAGCAAATGAGCAATCAATATCAAGAGATGATGAACCAGATGTTTAATATTCGAAGACTATTAAAAGGACAGGAAACTGCTGAAGTAGAAAAAGAAAAGCAGATTTCCAACAATGAGTTAAGAGATTATTGTGTGGAGCAGTTTGAAATAATAAATGAAAGAATGACAGGACTGAAGAACACGGTTGTGAGTGCACTAGGTTCTTTATCTGAAAGGTTCTCAATTCTTGAGCAGACATGATAATCCCAAGCTTCCGAATCTAAAAGAAGACATGAGGATCATGATGACTCCGATGATGCTTCTCATGAGGGGGAGAAGAGGAGAAAGCTTGGTGATTCTGATATGCAGCTTGTGGTATGTGAGACGAAAGCAATAGAAGGTGACCGTTAAGTTAGAAGAAGAAGAATGCCCGTTTACTGTAAGTGAGGTTTTTAAAATAGTACAAGATATGAGTGAGGTTGAATTAATGGATAAATTCTTTCAAAGCTACATTTTGCCTGAAGAATCAGATAGACAACATCATCTGAGGTTTGATGTCCAAGAAGTAGTACAAAAGGAAATAAATGACATTCTGAATCTACTTAATGAAGATGAGGTCAGTAAAAAGAAGAAAGATAAGAAGCTTAAGTTGTCGGATAAGCAGAATGCGGATTTTATTAAGAAGCGGAACAGAATTCCATTCTTGGAAGATCATTTGGAGAAGAACATTTTTTGAAAAAAGTATACTCCCATATCATTTTTGAAGCTCTTCAGAGTTATAGAGCCCAACATGCCTAATCTAGTCTATTATGCACACTATCTTCAGAACCAAGCTCAATCTGCAGAAGATGTGAGAGTGGATCAAAGGATAGTTGAACTTAAAAGAATTGACAAAGACCATTTTGTCAATATTTTCTATCCAACGTTTATAGTTACTAGAGCTGATGGAAAAACATACAAGTTCAATGAAGCAGATTTATTCAAGGTTCATCTTGTAGACATTGAAGATCTGTTTGATGAATTGTGCAGAAACAAAAGAGATGAGAAATGTAGATTCGCACTCAAAGTAATCTTTCATTTCATGCATACAAAATTGGTCTTAATATCAATTCAAGATTTGCAAATTGGTGTTGAAAGAGGTATGCGAAGGATCAATCACTACAAGAAAATGAACCTAAAGCAACATGGGAAAAGTGTTGTGTTAGGCCTTAAAAGTGTTGGTATAGGCCTAATGCGACACTTTATGTAGTGCCACCTTAGCCAACGTCGCCTTAGGTCTAAAGCGACATTTTCACTAGATAATGCAACACCTTTCAAAAGTGTTGCCATTATTTTATAAATGCAAAATTTTTGAATGCAACACTTTTTGTATTCTAAAGCAACACTTTTTAATGTGTTGCCATTATTTTATAAATGCAACACTTTTTAAATGCAATACTTTTTATACTCTAAAGCAACACTTTTAATTTATTGTTACCACTTATAGCAACACTTTACTTCAAATGCAACACTTATCAAATGTTGTCATTATGTAAATGCAACACTTAATCAATCTATTGCAACACTTTTCTTAATCTTTTTTATTTAATACAAATACAATAAATTACTATATTGATTTGTAATATAATACCAAATTCAATAATATGAATTAACAATAAAAATAATATCATATTATTCAAATTGTATTCCAACAATATTAAGGTCCAACAAAAAATAACCATAATGAAATGTACAAGCAACACAAAAAAAGTCGATTACAATCCCAAAACGTATATTCTTAATATCCTAGACTTGAAATTTCTTTCATATGAAGTCGTTGCTTCATTTCATCATCTTTGCAAGCTCTACACATGACTTTGCATATTCCAAAAGAACGTAGCCTGAAACATACAAAACCAACACACACTATTGTTAGTGTGTTTGGTAATTTAAATGATTGAAAAAAATTATAAAGCAGAAAATGTCTAAAACATGCACTTCGAAGGTAAAATAATTCAACAAATAAAGTAAAATGTTCTCATACCTTCTAATACACGTGAACAAAATTCATCCTAAATATTGCTGATTCCAAAACGTAGCTCTTCTACAAGCCTTTCCAATTGAGCAAACTTGACCAAATTAAAATTCTCAAAACTCTTTTCCTGCGGAGAGAGGATCGTCTTGCTTTAAACCCCGTTTTAAGAAAAAAAAATTTAGTAGGGGATCTAACAAGAATGGATACCGAAGCAGATATGAGGCAACCATCAATCTACCCACACCACTTCTATTCTATCCAAAACTCATTTGAGACGTTATATCAAAACTAAATCCCGAGAGACATTATCAAATGTTTTTTTAGAAATAATTACTTTAAATAAGAACAATCTACACCTCAAACGTTTCTACTTCTCAAGATTCTTCCGGGTACGTAATTTCTTGGATTCCTTCCACTAACCAAGGGATTTTGTGTATTCTTTAATTCACCAACATCTCAAGTTTCTAGAGGTTTCATTAATTCAACACATTCTTTCAAACACAGTTAACTCTTTTCCTTCTCTTACTTGCCTTTTTGCAATTTAAACTATAAATGGTACCAGGGTTAGAACTCTGAAGGGAAGCAAAAATTTACAAATTTATTGTAACTTGTATTGGGACATTCTTTGATTTATAATTGTATAGTATAAATTCTAAAAGTCCCCGATAACTACATAGACTACTTACTAGCCCTCTCCCTGCTGTCACCAGCTAAAAACACAAGCTCATGAAGAACTTGCTTGTTGCCACTTGCTAGTAACAAGTTTTGGTGATAATAAGGTTACTACCATTACTTCATATTTACTTCCGGCCTCACGAAACATTCTCACTTGGGCATCTATGATGATATAAATTGAGCATGACATAAGAGAATGTTGGCTTGGTCAAATGGTTTATTTATCATCGTCTATTAAAATTAAAAAAAAAGTCTGATGTGACTTGCACATCATATGGTCTTTCATGATCTTATTTATAAGTTATCTGACTAACCATTCCCCTCGATTTATTATCCTTTTTCAAGCAGGTATATGTTACAATAAGTAACATATAAGCCCACTGCAAGTCCAGATTGTTTAATTATGTAACAAATAATTTTGAACCAGTAATTATACATACATCGCTTAACTGAGCAAGGCAAACCTCTTTTAGTAATTTCCACAGCAAGAGCTCATTGTAGAGCCTAAATAAGAAAATGTTTCTGTCATGACAGTGTCCCAATTATTGGTGACGTTGTTAGAAATCTACAGTTAAACGTACAAAAGAAGAAAAAATGAAATACTATCTTTATCAGCTATTTCTTCTCTAAAAATCTTCTTTTACTTAGCTTCTCTCAATTCCAATTTCCAATAATTAATCCTTCAGATTGTAGAGTTCCATCGCTTGACCATTATTTATTCAATCTCACGTTATTTGTGGACCTAATTGTAAGGCTTCATCTGAGAGATTTGCATAGATCTGCATCAAGGAGCCATAATTTCCAAAACCATATATACATTCTCCATTTCTATTAACCAATTTCCAGTAACCACAAAATACCATAATCTAACTGCACCGAATAAAAACACAAACAGTGTAGAAAAGGAACCTGATTGAAGAAGGCTATTAACCACAGCAGATAGGCCCATCCTAGTGAGGTTAGATGGAAGCGCAATCGACGTCGTCGGAGCTTTAAACGGCGGCTTAAGCTTCGTAACGAACCGCACTTGTACTCGTCTTGAAGCATCTTCAACATCTCCATCGATATCTATCGTACAACGCCTGTTTAGATACAAGTGAAGATGTAATTGCTTTTAATAATTGGGAAGATTTCGGCGCAGAGAGGTAAGATATTAGGGTTTAAAGAACCGCGAGAACTCAAGCCTGACATTTAAGCTTCATAATCTGATTCCTCACAATGTTAATATCTCAACCAGAAATCATTTGAGTTCCTCAAGCTTGACATTGGTATGCACATTAGATTATTGTTATAGGCCTAATCCACATTAGATTAAATATTTAGCTTTAAGGCTGTTTCAAGACCATGGCTGCTGTCCATTTCTCTTATGTTCTACAGATACAACACATGCACCTATATATTGATATATACCTCACGCTGTTGAGTCTCGGAGTCTTATTCTATAAGACAGCAGCAGCGTCCCTTTCATATATATAAATTGACATCAATTCAGCCTTTATAATTGCTTCCAAACTCAAATTAAACACCACACAAAGGCACGCATATGATTTAGATGAGATTTTATGCAATTTTCTTGATCAATTTAGACATTTAATTTCACGGTTCATGCTTGAACTTCATGGCAGCCGTAGGTTAGCCCACAGCAGTGCACACACAAAAAATTTGACATTTGGGAGGTGAATCCTTGTAATGAATCATAAAACACATTTCAAACACAAACATTCATATAAAACATCAATAACCATGTATTCATTTCACCTTTCATGCAAAAATTCATCTTCAAACGGATTCATATATAACATTTCTAACTCACTTAGAAAGAAAATAGCAGAGAAAAAGAAAATCGAGAGATTAGCATATGTGTTTTACCGTCGAGAGAGTGGAGTAGAGAGAACGACAAGGCAATGGAGTTACAAATAGAGGTGCTGCAAGCGAGTAGACTGAACGGGGAAGACAGCAGATCGATGGGGAAGAAACCGCTGTCGCCGAGAGCAGAGAGAACGGGGAAGAACGGCGGTCGGTGGTGGAGTTTGAGCGGCGGTCGGTGGTGGAGTTAGTGCGGCGGTCGGCAGTGGAGATAAATGGTGGTGACTGGTGAGTGGTGCTGTTGGTCGCTCTGGTTCTGGAATGGAATTATGGAACGACGCTCTAAATGGAAATGCAGAGTTCTTAGGTTTAGGTTTAGAAAATGTTATATACTAGTGATATAAATGTAAGAATTATAAACCTTGACGGTAAATTTACTACCTTGTTTATTTTTATTTTAAAAAAATAAAATTAGATGAATACCTTTAGATATAACTTTATTTTAACGTAACTTATAATAAAATTAGGTTTCAGAAAATAAATTATAACGTAACTTATAGTTTATTATTGGTTTTAAATTTTTATAACGTATCTTATAAAGTTTTAAGTTAGTGATACTTATAAAATTTGACGCACGAATTATTACTACTCTTTGATATACGTTTTATTTTTAAGGTGCAAGTGCACCAGCAGCAGATGTTGATGCTGGTGCAACAGTCACGGCTACGGTGATATTTTAAATTTGTAACCAATTTTTTAAGTGTACTCTTTTTAAAAAAAATAAAACATGTACTATCAAATCTTGTATTTTATTAATCTTAACAAATCAGACATTGAACTTTTGTGTGTATTTTTTAATCAAAATTACAAAACAAGAAAAATAGTATAGTCAACACTTAAAAACATATGTGTCATAGTTTTTTCATTATAAATGCAACACTTAAAAAAATGTTATATGTTTTAAAAAAATGTGTTGTATTTTTTTTATTATAAATGCAACACTTAAAAAAATGTGTTGCATTTTTTTCATTATAAATGCAACACTCTAAAAATGTGTTGCATTTTTTATTGAAATATACAACACTTTAAACAAATGTTGCAATTTTTAGTAAAAATTGCAACACTTTAGAAAAGTGTTGCATTTTTTAGTAAAATGGCAACACTTTAAAAAAAGTGTTGCATTAAATCATTATATGCAACACTTATTGTCAATGTGTTGCTTTAGAGCGAACTTAAATAAAAAAGCAATAATTTTTAAATGTGTTGCATCAAAGGTGTTGCATTAGCTTCGATTTGTAGTAGTGAATGTCACTGCCCCTAACAGACAGATCAAAGACATAGAGAAGCTCAAATAGTATCAAGTCATTCTTGATAAACATCCAGTTGTCATCTACAAAGATAAGAATCAAGAGAAGAAAGCCATGCGAATGATCGAGCTTAACAAATACTCAGATGGTACTCTTCAAAAGGTTATGACAGCATTGAAAGGGATTCTAGATCATGATGTAATGAGACATTTGAAAGGTGGTGGCATGATCCGTATGAAAGGAGATTAAATGTTGACTTTGTGACAGAGATTGAGTCAAGGTTGAGAAGCTGAAGGAGCATTCATAGATTTGAAATGAAGCTTGGATTGAAAGACGGAAGATGGTTTAGAATTCATAAAATGGGGAGAATGTTGGGTTTTATAATTTTTTTTATGAATGTAAAAGTTCAGGGGGCTGTAATTTTCTCATACTTGTAGTTTGTATATATAGTCGGCGATTATATATTTTGGATATACGGTTCAGAGAATTAGCTTTGTTTTCTGTGCTAGAAATTGAAGAACAAAGTGAGAGAAACTGCCTTTGACATTGTAATCATTTCTACTCTCTAATCAAATCATTCGGTTGTGATTGTGATTTGATTGTGTTCTTATTATTTTATTCATAATTGATTGTTGATTTTGAAATAACACCCTATATTTGACTCTGTTCTATAATTCATTAATTTCACATCTGACTCAACTTTCTAAATCCCAAACGTTGTCACTAACTCAATTCTGTAAATCGGTCCAAAGTTCCTTTGTCGATTATCTCTTTCTCTATCTCTAATGAGTATTTCAGCTTTGTCTCTTCTCTATCTATGAAGGAATCAACCCTAATCCTCTGTCAATTTCATTACCCAAGTTGAAATACCCAATAATCGTTTAGATAAATCCATCAGATCAACTTATCGCATATACTCATTACTCTAACCTGAAGATCTCTCTTCATCAAATATGTTACCTCATTATCAACAACAAATTGTTAAATCATAATAACCACATGTAAACATAGATTACATAACGCATAACAACAAACAGGTTATCACGATTGTTAATATGCACTAATCTGTGCCATAAAAATTTCCCAAGGATCTGAACACTGCGGTTCAAGTTCAAGCATCCACTAGATGATACATAAATCCCTTAAACCACCAACTTTGATACCCTGATGTATTACCCTCCAAATCCATCTTAAATGCCATGTCATACAACATCTTAGGTGGAAATATAACAATATAGAATCACAATATTCTCTAGTATAGGTTACAAAATCCAGGCTAATTAAAACTTTGTTACACCTTTAGACGCAATCCCAAATAACTCTAATACTTCTAGTTGAAGTCATACATACCTTACTAACACAATTCAATTGATAAGTGTCACACCCCGTTACCCCGGTTGGCAACGAAACGTGACGTCGCGGAAGCGTAACCATAATCATAACGAACGACCGCTATATGGACGTTTTTCAAAAATACATTGATTTAACTTCAAATATAAATATTGTTTTACATAACCAAAATACAACGTAAGTAGTTCTTAAAATACCAAGATATAAATACGCAATTTAGTTTATCAGGAAAGATGCAAATAATTCTCCGAGTTTGAAAATGATGCGACTCCAAAATGAAAGGAAGCCTTGGAATACTTCCGATAAATGTGCATGTCCCAAACACATGAAAATACATGCTAAAATACGTCAACAAATTGTTGGTGAGCTCGTAGGTTTACGCGAAAAGACCAGTTGTATGGACATTATCAGATGAGTTCAATTTATAAAATCATAAATTCCGTGTATGTATTACAAAAACCATCATGCAACTGAAGCTTAATTAAAATGAGTTTGCCCTGTGCAGTATCCCCGACTGTAATACCGTGTTTTGAATATATATGCACTCGCTGTTAGCCGACCCGAACTAACCCGAATGGGGGACATGACTCCCAATAGATCTATCCACAATATATTCGCGCTTGCAAATAAATGCAATTAACGGTTCATGATTTGAGGGCTGATGGATCCAAACATGTAATACATATAAGAAATAAACAGTTTTGATGTCCATATGAAAACAGTGCATGTATTTCCACCCCAATAGATAGTGAAAATAGCGGCTATGAGAACTCACCGAACTTGTGATGGCAAAAACGAGCGAAAAATGCTATTTTTCGTAAGTTGATGGATGGTGCACCGAGCGAGATTAATCGAGCCCTAAATGATAATAGGGACTTAATATCTCTAATATATGATACTATATATATTTATAGATTTTTATGTCTAAAATCACCCAACATTACAAGTTTATAAATAAAACCCACTTAAAACGTCAAGTTTCCAGCTTTTTCGAAGGTTTTTCGGCCTACTTTGAGGCTGTTTTTGACCAAGCTCCAAAACGTTTTAGGCGTGGTTTTCTTGGACATTAAACTACTATATACAAAGAATTTTTAAAGTCAAGAACGGCCATTTTTCGAGATGCTTAAGTTGGGGAAAAAGCTTGTTGAAAACCCTTTGTTGGCCATTTTTGAGCTGTCAAACTTTCGGTATCCCAAATAATTTCTGGAGGTCTTAAACTCCAAAATAAATTATGAAAACTTCCAGATCTATAGTTAAGACATAGATCTAACTTTTGAGACATGAATCAACTCACTTCGTTAAGTTATGAATTAGTTATGATTTTTCAAAGTCGATATAAATTTTCTACCTAAAATCCGCAGTTTATAAACTTGAAATAACTTATGATTCTTGTTGTTTATTCAAAGACTACTTGTATACAAGTTATAAAACACATATTTATTACTTGTTTTCATAATATTAACACTTTTGTGATGTGTTTATATATTCATAAACACATTTAAAGAAACAACTTAAAAACCAAAACTAAAAACTTATAAACTTGAGTTTTTATGAAACTTGTTGTTGTTGGTGATTATATATACTATGCAAGACTTATATAAACATAAATGTATGATGAAATAAGTTAGTATATACTTACTTTGATGTATTTGGAGTATGAAATTGAGAAGAAGTTGGAACTCTTGCAAGTTTTGGACCAAGAACACTTGAATTTCACCAAGAATACTTGAATGAAAATGTTTGTAGTGAGTGTGTGTGTGTGTGTGGATCCGGTTTTGAGAGGAGAGAAAGAGATATTTTGGTGTGAAAATAATGAAAAGGAAGCCCTCTATTTATAGGCAAAGTCTTGCTCTTTCAAATGGAGGTGGAGTGTAAGATCATGTTGAAATGAAAGGAGAATGGGATGTGAAAGATTTGATTATGAAAGGTTATGGAGTTGGGAAATAAAAATTGAAATCAAATCTTGGGTAGTACTACCCTATGACCAGATTTTATGAATTATAAAAGTATTTAGAAATGTATTCTGGTATTTTTCTTTTTTTTGTAATTTCATAAATACTTTTGGATGCATTGTTTTAATGAATTGTTTAGTCTTGCATAATTAATGTTAAGTACTTGTATTAGTGTGTGATTAGTGTCACTAATCATAGATTAATTATGTACTTAGTTGAATTAATCCATCATATCGTAAATCGATCGGATTAATTGATTTCCCGATTCATCGCACCGATGAATTTGATTCTAATTGAGTTGAATTTCTTCATGAACCTTGTTAATCACTTTGATTAATGTCTAATGACCACCGATTATGTTATAATTGGCTATTAAATACTGATTAGGTCGTAGTAGCTAACTTGGTTTAATGCAGGATGTTACAGTCTCCCCCTGTTAAGGGAATTTCGTCCCGAAATTTTATCATGTTTCCTCAGAGGTCTTGTTACTTAAATAGATGAAAGTATCTACGCTTAAACTGGCCTTTGCATGCCTAAGTGAATTCTGGTCCATGATCTAATCTTGAGGATGGGTATACGACTTTGCTTCAATCCTTTGACCTTACGGTCCATGATTTCTACTGGCTCTTTGATGAAGTGAAGTTTATCAGTCTTATCTAACAAACACTTCTTCAGATTCGATACGTGGAAGGTATTGCGCACGCTGCTAAGCTCTGGTGGTAGCTCTAAACGATAAACTACTAGTCCAATTCTCTTTAAGACTTTGAATTGTCCAATGTAATTAGGATTCAGTTTCCCTTATTTCCCAAATCATACCACGCCCTTCCATGGTGAGACTTTCATTAGTACCCTTTCTCCTAATTGGAACTCAAGGGATTTTCTCCTTACGTCTACATAGCTTTTTCTGACGATCCTGGGCAACTTTTAGTCAGTTCCCCATCTGTACTATTTTTTTCGGTAGCTTCGTGAATGATCATAGGGCCAGTTATTTGGCTATCTCCTACTTCTTCCCAACAAATCGGCGATCGACACTTTCGCCCGTAGAGGGTCTCAAACGGAGCAGCTTTAATACTCGAGTGATAGCTATTGTAGTACGATAATTCCACTAAGGCAATTGAGTATCTTTCACACAGGCTCTTAATGTATGTTCTAGGGTTTGGATCGTTCTATTATTCTAATCACCGGTCTAAGGGTGATATGTGGTACTCATGTCCAAGTTTGTATCCAAAACTTGCTGTAATAATCGCCAAAACCTAGATGTAGATCTGCTATCCATATCTGAAATGATTATAATAGGAACTCCGTGTCCGGAGACTACTTCCTTGAGGTATGTTTGGACTAGCTTATTCATCCTGTTGTTCTCCTTGATTGCGCTGATTTTGATAGGCGGTCGACTATTACCCAAATGGTTTCTGATGTTTTATCTTAACTGTGGAGCATGTTAGGAATTTGTTGACAGATGTGGCAATGTCATCCTTCATGATAGACCACCCGTATAGCTCCTTAAGGTCATGATACACTTTATCGGATCCGGGGTGAACGACATATCTTGATTTGTGTCCGTCATCCGTAACCAGTTTTCTTACTCTATAAAAAACAGGGTAACCAGACTCAATTCATGAAGTATCGGTTTCCATTAACCCTTATCCCATACTATTTATCCATTCTGTGCAGGGCTTCATTTTTCATATTTTCCTCCTTAACAGCTTCTACTTGTGCACCATGAACTAAGAAAGGAAGGTTTGGTTGAATGGTTATAACTAGGGCTGGTACTCTTAACGGTTTAACTTGTTTCTTACGGCTCTGAGCATCTGCAACCACATTAGTTTTCCTCAGGTGATAACGAATTTCACAATTGCAGTCACTTATTAGCTCCATTAACGATGCTACCTCATATTCGACTCCTTCTGGTTCAAGATGTGGTGGAGGCTCTTATGGTCCGTGAGTGTAGTACACTTCTTACCATAAGAAAGGAAGGTTTGGTTGAATGGTTATAACTAGGGTTGGTACTCTTAACGGTTTAACTTGTTTCTTACGGCTCTGAGCATCTGCAACCACATTAGTTTTCCTCAGGTGATAATGTATTTCACAATTGCAGTCACTTATTAGCTCCATTAACGATGCTACCTCATATTCGACTCCTTCTGGTTCAAGATGTGTTGGAGGCTCTTATGGTCCGTGAGTGTAGTACACTTCTTACCGTACGACTAATGTCTCCAATTCTTAAGGATAAACACTACTGCTCCATGATCTAGATCATGCGTTGTGTAATTCACCTAGTGAACCTTAAGTTTTCATAAAGTATAAGCTATGACCCTATCTTTCTATATGAACCCATTATGTGAAGCGTCATAGTAATCTACAAATTTCTTGCTTCTCTTGGATAAAATAAGCACACTGCACAGATTATGCTTTAATAACTGATATGATGTTTCCTGATCCTCGTCCCAATCATACTTAATGTCTTTTCTGGTCAATTTTTGTTAGAGCTTCGGTGATCTTTGAGAATTTTTTTTTTTTTTTGATAATTGCCAATAATAAGTGGCAAGTCTTAAGGACTGTCGTATCCTTATGGGGGTTCTAAGAGTTGACCAATTCCTAAAAACTTTGATCCTTGCGGGGTCGACTTGGATCCCTTTACTATTGATCACGTGATCGAGAAATCTTACCTATCTTAGCCAAAAGTCAAACTTAGAAAGCTTGGCATATAATTGTTCGTTCTTCAACAACTCTAGAATCAATCTCAAATGTTTGCTCGTGCTCCTCCTTGTTTCGTGAGTAGATTAAAAGTCATTCATGATTACAATCACGAATTTGTCTAGATTAGGTTTGCACACCCGATGAGGTCCATGAGTACCGTTGGGGCCACTGGCTAATCCAAACGGCATTAATAGGTGTTTATGATGACCGAAAACGGAATCTGAAAGTTGTCTTTGGAATATCTTTCTTGCGAACTCTAACCTGATGATAACCAGACCTTAGGTCGATCTTCGAATAGAAGCTTAATTCTTGGAGTTTGGTCAAACAAGTCATTGATCTTTGTGAGTGGGTATCGGTTCCTTTAGTTTATTTAGCTCTTGGTAATTGATGCACATTCTAATGGTTCTATCCTTCTTCTTTATGAACAAAACTGGAGCTTCTCCAAAGCGAGGAGCTTGGTTTGATAAACCCTTTATCTAAGAGCTCCTATAGTTGGTTGGACGATTCTTACACTATTGATGGGGCTAATTGGCATGGTGCTCGAGCCACTGGCACCGTACCTGATACTAGGCCGATTTTCGAGTTTGACTTGCCTCGACGTTGAGTGTTAAGGTAAGTGTTCTGGAGAAACTTTGGGGTAACCATAAATAATAAGAATATTTTCGAGCCTCTTTTCCTTTGGCTCCCTCTCTGTCAACACTTCAGGGCCCTAATGCTAGGGATGATGCTTACTTTGATATTTCTTGTTTTGCCTTGGACAGTAAGGACCTTCTTATTGGCTAAAGGTATATGAACCCTCTTCTTGTTGCACACTATTTCCGCACGATTTTTTTTTTCGATAGTCAATCCATGCCTATAACCACGTCAAAACTTCCCAGTTTGACGGGCATCAAGTCTGTTTCAAAGAGTCGGCCTACTAATTCTAAGGAGCATCCTCAACGTATATTATTTGTCTTAAGCGTCTTACTGTCATCAACCTCAATTGCATAAGTGGCACTTAATGGTGTAAGAATGGAATTTATCTGCTTACTGAACTTAGTGGATATAAAGCTCCTATCAGCACCAGTATCAAATAGTAGAAATGCATAAGTGGTATCTAATGGGGTAAGGGGATAAGTCTACGGGTTTGAAATTTCTTAGGCAGATAGTCATAGCTTTATCTTCTCCTATGCAGAGTTGTAGTTAAAACTTAATTCCTCATAAAAGTTCTTGATACTTAATCTTTGTATATGATATGGTCAGAATTTTCTGATAAATTCTTAAGCCTTACTTACCCTAAGATATATCAGAATGTATAGCCTAGATAAATACTATAAAATGGTAGAAGGGTACTAAGTATGAGATGTCTCCGGGGTTTCCTCGTACTTCAGAGCGTTAAGTCGCAGGGTTAGTTCTGCACTACGGGCTTTAGGCGCTGTCACAATTCGTTGATTCCGTCTTGTTGAATCGCCTGGGTATTCTGGTCGGCCCAAGGTTTATTGGTGGTTTGTATTGCCTCCTGCTTAATCCTTGCAAAGATCTCACCGACCTCTTGGTGGATTTTGTCGAAATTGGAGGTCGTGTCTGGCGGCCCTTGCCACCATCAGAGGCATCGTTTGTTACGTAGTTTTCTAGGTAAGTGTCGGCACTTGAGAGGAAGAAGGTGTTTCCGACTTCAAACTGGCTTTGGATCCCCTCCTTGTTTCTCCACTCTTGGAGAGTGTGAGGCGTCCATCCCCACTGTCTTATGTTTGCCCGTCACTACTGCAGCGGGCATGGCTGATGGGCAGATACCGGGATAGACTCCCGTTGTGCTAGTCACACCCTTTTCCTAGGGGTGAACTTCTTCAATGGTCCATTGGGGTGGTCTCTGAATAGGGTGTAGGATGGAATATGTGGTGGTGATGGTGGAGCAATTTGTGCTGCAGGGCCACAGTTGCCCTCCTTATGTTTTGACGGGTCCATTACATCGTCATTGATTGGGTCTGGGAGGGTTTCTGATCTAAGGTACACCTCAGTGTCACTTTGGTTTCCTGGTTCCATGGGTAAGTGTTCATCCTCAGAGTCAAAGAGGATAATAACCGTATTGTTTGACATGTTTCTGTCATTAGGGTCCATACATATGTTCAGAGTTCTTGAAGAAAGTTTAGTTTTTGTAACAGTTATAGTCTAGATACTAATGCAACCTAGTTCACTATAACTATGGCTCTGATACCAATCTGTCACACCCCAATACCCCGGTTGGCAACGAAACGTGACGTCGCGGAAGCGTAACCATAATCATAACGAACGACCGCTATATGGACGTTTTTCAAAAATACATTGATTTAACTTCAAATATAAATATTGTTTTACATAACCAAAATACAGCGTAAGTAGTTCTTAAAATACCAAGATATAAATACACAATTTAGTTTATCAGGAAAGATGCAAATAATTATCCGAGTTTGAAAATGATGCGACTCCAAAATGAAAGGAAGCCTTGGAATACTTCCGATAAATGTGCATGTCTCAAACACCTGAAAATACATGCTAAAATACGTCAACAAATTGTTGGTGAGCTCATAGGTTTACGCGAAAAGACCAGTTGTATGGACATTATCAGATGAGTTGAATTTATAAAATCATAAATTTCGTGTATGTATTACATAAACCATCATGCAACCGAAGCTTAATTAAAATGAGTTTGCCTTGTGCAGTATCCCTGACTGTAATACCGTGTGTTGAATATATATGCACTCGCTGTTAGCCGACCCGAACTAACCCGAATGGGGGACATGACTCCCAATAGATCTATCCACAATATATTCGCGCTTGCAAATAAATGCAATTAACGGTTCATGATTTGAGGGCTGATGGATGCAAACATGTAATACATATAAGAAATAAACAGTTTTGATGTCCATATCAAAACAGTGCATGTATTTCCACCCCAATAGATAGTGAAAATAAGGGCTATGAGAATTCACCGAACTTGTGATGGCAAAAACGAGCGAAAAATGCTATTTTTCGTAAGTTGATGGATGGTGCACCGAGCGAGATTAATCGAGCCCTAAATGATAATAGGGACTTAATATCTCTAATATATGATAATATATATATTTATAGATTTTTATGTCTTAAATCACCCAACATTACAAGTTTATAAATAAAACCCACTTAAAACGTCAAGTTTATATATATATATATATATATATATAATTTTCCAGCTTTTTCGAAGGTTTTTCGGCCTACTTTGAGGCTGTTTTTGACCAAGCTCCAAAACGTTTTAGGCTTTGGTTTTCTTGGACATTAAACTACTATATACAAAGAATTTTTAAAGTCAAGAACGGCCATTTTTCGAGATGCTAAGTTGGGGAAAAAGCTTGTTGAAAACCTTTTGTTGGCCATTTTTGAGCTGTCAAACTTTCGGTATCCCAAATAATTTCTGAAGGTCTTAAACTCCGAAATAAATTATGAAAATTTCCAGATCTATAGTTAAGACATAGATCTAACTTTTGAGACAAGAATCAACTCATTTCGTTAAGTTATGAATTAGTTATGATTTTTCAAAGTCGATATAAATTTTCTACCGAAAATCCGCAGTTTATAAACTTGAAATAACTTATGATTCTTGTTGTTTATTCAAAGACTACTTGTATACAAGTTATAAAACACATATATATTACTTGTTTTCATAATATTAACACTTTTGTGATGTGTTTATATATTCATAAACACATTTAAAGAAACAACTTAAAAACAAAAACTAAAAACTTATAAACTTGAGTTTTTATGAAACTTGTTGTTGTTGGTGATTATATATATTATGCAAGACTTATATAAACATAAATGTATGATGAAATAAGTTAGTATATACTTACTTTGATGTATTTGGAGTATGAAATTGAGAAGAAGTTGGAACTCTTGCAAGATTTGGACCAAGAACACTTGAATTTCACCAAGAACACTTGAATGAAAATGTTTGTAGTGAGTGTGTGTGTGTGGATCCGGTTTTGAGAGGAGAGAAAGAGATATTTTTGTGTGAAAATAATGAAAAGGAAGCCCTCTATTTATAGGCAAAGTCTTGCTCTTTCAAATGAAGGTGGAGTGTAAGATCATGTTGAAATGAAAGGAGAATGGGATGTGAAAGATTTGATTATGAAAGGTTATGCAGTTGGGAAATAAAAATTGAAATCAAATCTTGGGTAGTACTACCCTATGACTAGATTTTTTGAATTATTTTCATGTATTTATATATATTTTTTTTGTATAAAAGTATTTAGAAATGTATTCTTGTATTTCTCTTTTGTTTGTAATTTCATAAATACTTTTGGATGCATTGTTTTAATGAATTGTTTAGTCTTGCATAATTAATGTTAAGTACTTGTATTAGTGTATGATTAGTGTCACTAATCATAGATTAATTATGTACTTAGTTGAATTAATCCATCATATCGTAAATCGATCGGATTAATTGATTTCCCGATTTATCGCACCGATGAATTTGATTCTAATTGAGTTGAATTTCTTCATGAACCTTGTTAATCACTTTAATTAATGTCTAATGACCACTGATTAGGTTATAATTGGCTATTAAATACTGAGTAGGTAGTAGTAGCTAACTTGGTTTAATGCCGGATGTTACAATAAGGAAGATCCACTGCAAGGTTAAAAAGTAGGAATCCATGAAAACCTTTTTAATTTCTCCTACTTCTAATCTATCAAGTTATTACGTGTCTTATGAATTCTTGAGATACACATTGAAACTCAAACACGTAAGTCAGAGGCTCGTGAATACATAAGGGTTAGATTTTGCTGATAATACACGATCACATATAAACATAGCACATAGTAGATTCATGCCACTCCCCATTCACTTACACACATCTCACTCATCGCTAACATCACTAATATAAAGTATGAGATCCAAAAGCACAACTGGTTTAGGCACAGTTCGCCTGCTCTGCGGGAAAAGACCCATATGGCTAACAAACTGCAGACAGTAGTGGTTAGCAATAAACACGCGTCAGAAGCAACACGACGATAAACACGACCATATATGGTAGCACTATCCCTTCACTGGTTTAGGGTCAGTCAGCCCGCTCAATAACACGATAGTGATATCTTCGCAATGGATCTCATACACACACCCACTCTTTCTCTTCTCACTCTAATCATGTTAATATATATCATAAAAAAAAGGAAAGGAAATAAGCTCATACATGCTTATTTAAACATATAAACATATAACAGATAAAGAATCAATACTCATGTACTCACCTGGATAGTAGTAGCTAACCTTCACAAGCCCCCAGTAATCACTCTCACGACCTAACCCTCTATTTACGCATCCCTGTATACATAACGAATTCTCACAAATCCGAGGCAAACAGATAAAGCCCGAATATTCAATAACCGATAGGACCCCAAACTGTTGCCCAAAATTGCCTCAAGGCACAAAACCATAATCTGGCCCAAACGAGACTAATCGCGGCCACGCTTAGCCCAGCGCGGTCGCACTCCCACCATGGCCCGTGCACATGAACCCTAGGCCAAGCTTGACCTTGCACCACCTCAGACCCATTGTGACCACGCTCAGGGGTTGCGATCACGATTTGAGACGAACGGATTTGCTTTGTTTTGTTAGAACCCCATAAAATACTATATACACATCAACAAACATTACTATAAACCAAACCCCCAATCCTCTCAACATGTAGCCAAATCAAAGCAATTCATATCTTCTTCCTTGAAGAGCACAAGATGATGAATTAGAGATGATTTGTAAACGTATTCCAGTAGCTAAGTCCGAGTTCCAGGCTTCCCTTTTAATTCCAGCAGTTCCAAAAATACACACACGCCTTCGATGTTAGCTTCAAGGTGAAAGAAAGTGTTCAAACGTGTTGCATACATACGTTTAGGATATAACGCAGGCTTGATCCCAATTTCCGGTCCCGTTATCAATAGTTCACATTTAATATAAATATATCCCAATTAATCTCGTAAAATCCGCAATTATTAATAACCCGTTAAAATTATAATCAGGAGCCACATAATACTCGGTCCTGACACCTATTAAACCACTAATTGGGATATCATTAGACCAATACAATAATAAAAAATAAACAGACGAATGAGAGAATTCCACGTAATAGATCTCAAAACCATGATGTTACATATGTGTGTCAATCATACAACCATTTAAATTGATAAAAAAATATAAAAATTGTTGAGTTTTGTCAAAATGTGGAATTTATAAGGCAAAATAATTTGATTGAGAGACTTAATCGAAATAAGATCATAAAATCATAAAGTTGATATCATTAATTGCAACCGGTTTAACATGTCATCAGTAACTCTCTTGAAAAAACACTAAGTTCGTAAGTTTTAATCGAATAAGATACTTATCGAGAAAAAAAATGTTAGATTTAATCGGAACAAGTGCATAATTTAAATATTATTTAAAAAAAATTTCCTATTGTATATTATTAAATAAAAAATCAAAATTTGATGTATCTGGATAATGAAAAAATTGTTTTGCCCGGAGAATATCTGTATTATTAAGTTTTCTTTCTTTCAAATAATTGTTGTATCTGTTAATTGTTATTTATCATTTCAACTAGCTGATTAATTATAACTTTATGTTAATAATATATATAACTTTTGTAATGATTATATGAAATTTTTAATTGGTCATAACGTACGTAAAACACCAAGTATTAGAAAGGTACCGGATGCTGTAAATAATTCATCGATGAAAATTTTATCTATCGCCAAGACAAGAAGCAAGAAAATAGTAGATTTGATATCACCATCAATAGTATATGTTGTCTAAATTTATATAATAAATGAAATCAACGGTATATGAAAAAGTTATACAAAAAGTTGAGTTTTCATTTCTTCCATTAGTAATATAGTCGGTAAAATTACAACACATTATTAGCACGAAGTGCTTTACAACTTAATAAAAAAAACGAAACGAGGAATGTAGTTGTTTAAAATTATAAAACATAATTACAAGATATTTACCATAATAATTAATACCATAATTAGAAGACATCTTATGGACTACTAACATTTATTTATTGTTACTAACATTTTATTATGTAAACTAACATTTTTTATGTCTACAAACATTTTATTTATGTATACTAACTTTTATTTATGTAATCTAACAATCTAACATTTATTGATACTAACATTTCCTTTACTTATACTAACTTTTATTTATGCACTCTAATTTTCTAACATCTATTTATGCATACTAACATTATTTGTGTTACTAACATTTATCTATACATCAGTTTATTAATGTGTACTAAATTCTATTTGTCTTTATTAATTTTCTTCTCTAATCTGGTTCATATTTTATAGGGTAAATTACAATTTTCGTCTCTGTGCTTATAAGGTTCCCTCATTTTCACAATGAAATTACAATTACAGTATTTATAGTTGGCGTTTTGTTATATTTTTGGTCCATTTCTTCAATATATTTTTTTTAAGAATGACGTTCTTACCCTATCACTTTATTTCATTTTTGATCCCTAATTAAAGTATTTCTTTTATATTTCATTTTCTGAATGCCTTATTATTCTTTTATTATTTATTTAATATATTGTCTTATTATTACTATTAAAATTTAACTAAAGTAATAAATTATTAATATGTTTTATTTTCATTATTTATTTGACATTATAATTACTAGTATTGCTATTTTTCTATTATAGTTTATGTATTTACATGAGTAAGTAGTAATAATAGAATATAACTTGTATATAACTTAATTCAATTTATTGTATTGTTGTTAATTAATGTTATTATTGTTCTTACATATAATTTTTAAATATATATTGAACTATTTATATATTTAGCTTTTAAAAAGGTATTTATTTATTTTACTACTTTCCATTTATAAAGTTTTTAACTATTTATACATTTAATTTATTTATCTTTTGTCTCTACTTTGTATTACGTTATACAAATATTTATAAATTTGGTCATAATTTTTGTCCAAATTTATACATATATGTATAAATTTATATATTTTAATTTAATTTTTCTATTTGTATAAACATTTTACGTTCCTTGTAATTTTAACTTAACGAAATGTAGTATTTAACGTGCAATCCATTCTAATTTTTTTATTTCATAAAGTGTAACACCCTCGAAGTAACCCAAAATGCCACATAAGTGACACATCAAGTGGCATATCGTAATATTAAACTTAACTAATTCCCAATTTAACATACAAAACCCTGGGAAATTTAAAACTTTTAATTTACATGATAAGTCACGGTAAGCTGTCATACATATTCGAAGTAGTTAAATATATACAGTCATCCAGTAACAACCTCTACTGGGTAGCTAAACCTCTAATATCGGAAAATGCCTACATGGGAGCAGCGGCAAGGCTACCTTGGTGACTTCCTGATAGAGATGGCAAAAAACTCCGAACCCGATGGGGAACCCGACATCCGAACCCGTTATGACCGGGGAATCCCCGAGTTGATCGAGGATGGGGACGGGTAATACCCGAATTTTAAAACCGGGGACGGGGGCGGGGATGGGATTACCCATCGGGTACCCGTACCCGTACACGACCACGTACCCGAAACATAATATTAATATAAATAATATATATTAATTATAAATACTTAAATATTGCATATGAATATCATAGTTAAATACATATATGAGTAGTTAAATGCTTAAATATTATACATATGAACTATATATTATATGCATAGTGTATAAAAATGTTTGAATATATATATATATATATATATATATATATATATATATATATATATATATATATATATATATATATATATATATATATCACACATGTTACATGTATTTTTTGTTCAACATTGTAGTTTTTTTTATTTTGAGTAACTTTTAAAGTGTTGTATCATCTAAATAAGATTAAGAATATTTTTGAAGTTAAACTTGTATTTAAGTGTTAAGTTTCACAATTCATTGTAATTACAATTATTACACATCTAATATACGTAGAAAAGTCGTATTAACATACTAATTAATTTAATGTTAATTAATTTAATTTATTCTTTCGTAGAAACCTTATTACCTTAATTGTTTTTGAAGTTTTATGTTTACTTTTTAACATTGCAATTAGATTTAATTTTATATAGAAATATTGCATCGTTATAGCAATTTTTATTAGGTGGTCGATCAATTAATATTATTTTGTGTCTAGTTATTAATCTAATGTTATATTAATTAAATACATAAATATAATATTTTATGTCCAATTTTTCTATTTCATAAACATTATTTATAAAATAGATAACGTAAAATAAATGGGTAAATCCCCGAATACCCGTCTGGGATCCCCGTTACCTGTCGGGGACGGGGACGGGGATGCAAAGTAATTACCCGTTGGGGACGGGGTCGGGGATGGGGACGGGTTTTCAAAGTCGGGGTCGGGGACGGGGACGATGACGAGGAGAGGGGTCCCCGGTAATACTCGTCTCCGTTGCCATCTCTACTTCCTGAGATGCATACACAAAGTAAAACACGTCACCTAACTAGCCGTTGAAAATGCAAGGATAAATACGATTATATGATTAAGATACTGACGAAAGGTTTAGAAAGGATCACAAGGCAATGATATGAAATCATACACAACCCTGAAACAAAGATAGTAACCCAGTGGAATATATATTATATATAAATACTTAAATATTGCATATGAATATCATAGTTAAATACATATATGAGTAGTTAAATGCTTAAATATTATACATATGAATCATATATTATATGCATAGTGTATAAAAATGTTTGAATATATATATATATATATATAGGTCCCAAAAGGTTTCCCTAGTGTATAGCTCTAAGCTGTAGAGGGGGGGGGGGGGGGTGAATACAGCAGTTTAAAACTTAGACATTCTTTTCTCAATGTTTGTATGTATTATCAACAAAAGTTAATTACGAACAAGCTTGAATGCGGAAAGGTTCAAGTTGAGATGACAGATACAACAGTTTGTTTAACTAATCTAAAACACACTCAGACTAGTTACAATGATTACTCTCACTTAGAAGCACTCACTGTTTTTACAAGACTCAAATGGACAGCTTATACACGAACAACTTAGACACACTCTACTGTTTTATATAAGCAGATATGCATGCATGGAATAACACACTTCAATGCATGTACTAATTGTCACACTCTTGATTGTCACATTATCCTTAGAAGCTTCCTTTTTATACACGAAAGGAGAATCTCAGAGAAGCTTCCTCATTGGACAAATGAGATAGTGGAGAGTCTTTCCAAAAAGACAAAACGCCTTTCTGCATGTTCTGATAAAGTATCTTTGTCTTCACATGGCAGAATCTTTGTCTTTTCCTTTTGTCACTGTTGCATACGACTTTAACCAAAAGAGGAATGTCAACTTTGCATCTTTCTTCTTTTGTTAAAGCCATTTTGATATAAGAAAAGGTCTATCACTCTTTTCAAATATATGTTTTGTCTTCATGTAACAGAACAGCGTGGGCAGGCTGTGCAGTTCTGTCTTCCACTTTGTCTTCGACTTGTAAACTGATCTTGTAACAAAAAACAATATATGAGGACTTAGAAACATATTCCATAAAGTGTTTAACCTGTTCACAAAGAACAGGTTCTGTTCACAAAGAACAGAACACTTGAAAACTGCCCAAGCTGCTCAAGAGAATAGAGCAGCGTAGACGTTTATGCCCAGCCTGTTCAGCAGACAGAACAGCTTGAACAAAACTGTCTTTGTTGCACCGAATGCAACATGGTAAACAGCTTTGGGCTGATATTGCAAATCACTTTCAGGTTTCAATAAGGCATATAACATGCCTTAAATTCATCCTTCAAATGCATCAACAGGTTTGATTAAAAATCTCCCCCTCAGATGTACAGCAGGTTTGACTGAGGCCTTTTTGTGCCTAACAATCTCTCCCTATTTGCAATAATCAGTCTAGGCTGATTTAATCAATAATCACTATACATTTTTACAATACATCTTGCTGAAAGGAATTACAACAATTAAGTAAAGTAAAAGATCAGTTTATATATACTGCTTTTGATTACATAAAAACAACACATGTTTTTACAAGAGTACAACTAATGTACTAATGTATATTACAACTGATGTAAATAAGTAAAGTTACAACATATGTAACAAAATACAACTAATGTACAAGAAGTTCAACACTTTGGACTGTTGATTTTGGGAGCAAATAATGGCAAGTCTGTCCAACAGATGGACAGCTTCCATTCTTCACTTACCCTGATGGTAAATGGACTTCATTCCAGTGGAGGTGGTCTTTCAAAAAATTTTTCAAGCTCCTCCCTTGTTTCCTCCAAGTCTTGGATTTCAACTCTGAGGATCATAAACTTGGGATCTTAAAGTTCACCTCTTTCATAAAAGCCTCTGAGCTGATCCCAGACGGCTGCTCTCCACCTGCTTGATTGCCTAAATGAAGCTGCAAGTCTGAAGGCTGCAAGCTGTCTCAGATCCACCTTGTATAGATCTGATGCTCTCTGAAAGCATTTCTTCTATGTTAAGGGATCTATAAAAAATGCCCCCAACTCAGGCTCTTCGATTATCTTGCCTTCTTCAAACTCTACTCCACTAGGCAGGCTGTAGTCAACTCCTTTCATCTCAACAGCATAGTCACCCTGTTCAATTAAGATGAGGAGTTGTTCAAGCTCAGTATCCTTCCTTGTCCTCCTGGCCTTTATTTTGGGGTATGTCACAGAGACACCCTCACTGACTTCTTTTGAAATTAGGCCAACATCCTGCAATCTCTCCATCAGCTTCTTAACATAAGCCCTGATAGTCTTAGCCGTTTCTGACTTAGACTGGCTCAAAGAAACTGCCAGCTCAACCCATTCCCTGTACCCCATCTGTGCAACATCAGTGTAGTCATAGGTTTCCAGCTCTGGGCCTGTTGCACCCATTCTGGTTATCTGCAGTTTCCACTGTATACCTTTTCTTGCTATGGTGACAGCTTTGACAATTGCTTCTTTGGCAAGCCTTCTATCAGCAACATCCTTAAACTTTTTCTTTGCCAAATTGTCAAAATGAAACTGGGCCCTTGCAGAGGATGCTTGTTTTGGTTTGGTCACAGAGACCAGAGCACCCTTAACCTGTTCTCCTTCCTTTTCACCCGTTGATTCCCTAGCAGCTTCCATCAGTTTCTTTTGCACATCCAAAGAGGACATTTTGACTTTGCTTGCTTCTTGGAGTGCAAAAGATTTGGCAGCTTTGGCAGAAGCTTCTTCTTTTCTTAGTGCTTCCAGGGCTTGAAGCTGTTCATTTCTGAACTCATAGCATTTATCCATGGGAAGACCGATTTCCTTTGCCCTGGCTTGGTGAAACTTTAATTCTGCTGCTTTCTGCTGTTCAGGATCAGATGCTGCTTTTTCTTTCCCTTTAGATTTTGTAGTGATAACAGCCTCAGGAGAATCTTCCTCGTCTTCTTCTTCCTCTAGAATAAGATGCCTCCTCCTGCTGCTTGGCCTGCCCTCAGAAATGAATTCGTCCCCGTTAGACTGAGCAGGGTTTGAAGATTCAGCCTGAGTAGGATGAGCAGCTTGAGAGGCACCTTCCATTGTACCTGTTGCAGATGCTCCTGCTGGTTGACCAGTAGGTACTAATTTTTCCTTAGGAGAAGAAGTTTTCTCCCCCTTAGACTTGGTCTTCGAGGCAGATGACTTCTCCCCCTTTGAAGGAGATGGATCAGCACCTTCAACACCTGGTCTGCCTGAAGACACAAAGTCAGCAGGCTTGCCAGCAGTTTTGGCAGCAGGCTTGGGACCAACCAGGCTATGCACTAAGAAAGCCAGGTTGTCCTTCACCTCTGTAAGTTGGGAAAGACAGTTTTGAAGAGAGGAGGATTGGGTATCAGCAAGGGAGGTCAGCTTAAGAATGTTTTCCCTATCAGAAGCTGTGAACAGCAAAGTTTGGAGCTGTGCAAGATGTAACTCAAGAGAGTCCTGCACATCAGCAAGATTTGATGACACAGAATTTGATAGAGAGCCTATTAAAGTGTTTAAGATGGCCAAAGTAGTAGGAAGTGTATAATTGCAAGTGGTGAGGAGAGATGACAGCTGATTGGAGATGGCTGTCATAGAGGACACAGAGTCCTGTTGGAGTGAAAGAATGGAAGATAGGGAGGCGGAGACATTTTGCAGCTGTGCAGTGAGTGCAAGCAGCTGTGAGGAGTTGTCAGTTTGTGGAGTAGCTGGGAAGGAATCATTGAACAGATCAAAGAATCCCTTAAGCTGTTCAGACACAGAGTCTGAAATGAGAGAGGGTAGAGAAGACATGGATGTTTCTAAAGAACCAACTTTGTGGGTCAGCAAAGAGAGTTGATCCTTCAAAGGCAGGTCTTTAGGGGATGGAGGTGTATGAGTGGATTGTTTGGAGTGGGTAGATGGAGATGAAGAGGATGAGGCTGGTGTATAGGGATGTGATGTAGAGGGAGAGGGTATTTTCAAAAGAAGCTCCATAGCCTGGCAAAAGTAATGTTGCCCAGCTTGGAGGGGTCGATGGGTCCTTCAGCAGTGGCAGTAGCTGCATCATCAGGAGAGGGGGTAGAGGTTGGTAGCCTTTCAGACACTGCTTGTTTTGCAGCACCTTCATTAAGGCCAGTGGTGGTTCCCTCTGCAGTACCTTGGTTTAAAAGTACCTCATCATGGGGAGATGGAATTTGCATTTCAAAATCAGCAGTGGTAAAACCTGCTGATGGAGTTTGTTTGAAGGGAGTAGCCTCACCATAGGGATGTTCTGTTCCCTGAGGATCATCAGCTTGAGTTGTGGGTCCTTCAGCAACTGTTTGGTGTAGAACAGCTGCATCATGAGGAGTAGAAGTTTGAGGCTGAGCTGCTGGTTGGTCTAAGCCAGCAGTGTGGGCACCTCGTGCAGACTCAGTGTGTAGAGAAGTATGAAGTGGGGACAGTGTGGACACAGTATGGAGTGGAGAGAACTCCTGTCTTTCAATATTCTCTGCCTGTTGGGAGGCTGGAATAGTTGATGTGGCTGTCTCCATTTGTACAACTGGCTCCTGTTGGGAGGAACCAGAGGGTCTAGACTGACTTGGGGTTGACACAGGGTGGAGTGAAGCAGGCTCCAATTGTGCTGTTCCTTCTCCCAAAATAGAAGAGGCAGCAGGGTTAGCTTCTTTTTCAACTGAACCCTGTTGAGAGGGAACAGAGGTGCTAGTTTGGGCTGTTGGTTTCTTTTTGCATTGGTATAGAATGTGAGATGAGGTGGGGGACGTTGGAGAGGAGATGAGAGGTTCAGATTGGACAGGTTTAGAGACCGGGTCAGAAACAGGTGGGTTGACATGTTCCATAGTCTCAAGTGCCACAGAGGCACCAGCCACAGAGGCTTCAGGTTCAACGAATGAACCAGGGTGAGGAGCCTGCTCCCCCTCAGCCACAGAGGCTAAGAGTGCAGACTCAGACTGAGCTGTTTTTGCCTTCTTGGAGACAGGCCCAACTTCAGTGGTTGCCAGGGTCCTTTTAACAAGCTTGACCCTGGGTTTAGATTTTCTTCTAGGAGCAGCTTCTGGATCCACCCTCACATCAGAGGGTCCTTCCACCAATCCTAACAACCTCCTCTTGGGTGTTGACAGAGGAGGCTCATTTGGAAAAACAGTAGTGTAGAAAACTCTATTCCCTATTACAGGGAAGGCAGCAGTATGAAGTAAAGGCTGAGAGTTGTACAAGTGCTCACCACAAATGTGCCTGAAGATGAGGCTTAGAAACCTGGGGTATCGAACAGCAGCTGGTCGTGTCACCTGCTGCACCAGGTTCCTCAAGTTCATGAAAATCCACTTTGCCATGTCTAATGTAGTTCCATTCACAAGCTGCAGAACTACAGGGACTTCATCACGGCTTAGTTGGTCAAAGGAGCCAACTTTGCTGCTGAAGCACATTACCACCGAGGCAAACAAGAAGCTGTAAGTAGGAGACAGATCCTTTCTGAACAGCGTTGCTCCAACTTTTGGTTCTGCTACACCACAGAAGTGTAGCAGATTCTTTATCTGATCATCTTTAGGCTGTGTTTGATCATACTTTTCAACCACAGGGAGTCGAAGACTTCCCTGAGCAGACGAGTGTTGATCTCAATGGTCTGAGTCCCATTGGGTATGGTGCCCTTGATGACTTTGGTATCTGGGTTGTAGGCACAGGTGTACCAGAACACATACGCCATCTCCTGGTACAGGACACCACGAGTAGCAGTCATGGCGTAGTTCAACGGATGAACTTTCAAAAACTCCACCATTTGATCATAGCCTTTTCCCACATAGTTCTTGGGGATTGTGAGGTTGGCAATGTAGTTAGAGGGTTTTAATGTTAGCATTGTGGTGACTGATGAGTGTCTTTGTACATCATGACCAACAAATACTGGTAGAAAGGGGTTGTTGCTGTGAGCCATTTTGGAAGTAGTGAGAGTAGCAGAAGCACAAGACACTTAATCGATTTTTAGTGTTCTTAGGAGGTTTATGGTGGTAGTGAGGAAGACGAAGATGAAACAGTAGGGGGTATTTATAGGATTTGAATGTGAGTGGGTATGAGAGAGAAACATTTGGGCGGTTGATTTGAAAAGGTCGTTAACGGAAAACGGAACGGTTGTCCATGTCAGACCGTTTGTCAGACCACTTGAGCCCTTTTTAATCACTAACACACGTAACCCACATTATCCGAAGTAATTAAGTTAAATAAAAACAAAAATTAAGTAACTTAATTGTGAAGAAAGGTAATTAAACGGATGGTCTAAGCTGATGGTCAAACCTGTGATGAGCAGGGTCATCACAAGCTGTTCACTCTTCAAGCTGTTCCTTCAACCTGTTCAGCTATGTAAGAACAAGTTGTGTTCAATAGCTGATCAGGTTACAAGACAATGTCTTGTATGACAGATTGAGAGAGTGAGCAGGGTGGAGGTTTGATCATCAGATCAGGCTTGACATATAAGATGTTATTTGTCAAACCTGTTATACGCTCAAGCTGTTCAAGTTTTGAAGAAAATGGCTAACTATAGAACATGCATAACCTGTTCTGTCTAAGCTGTTCTGAAAGAACTTGAGCAGTATGAGACATATAAAGACTTAGAACATTAAAGACACTTAGTCACTTTTGTTTAACATGCCCAGCTTGTTGACAAGGTAATTAAACCTGTTTTCATCAAGAGGTTTGGTGATAATGTCTGCAAGCTGTTCATCAGTGGAAATAAAACTTACCTCCACATTACCTTTCTGAATGTGATCTCTGATAAAGTGATGTCTGACTTCTATATGCTTTGTTCTGGAGTGAAATACTAGATTGTTGGATATGGCTATGGCACTTGTATTATCAAACAGAATAGGAGTTTTCCTATATACAAGGCCATAGTCTTCAAGCTGATGCTGCATCCACAGAATCTGCCCACAGCAGCTTCCAGCAGCAATGCACTCAGCTTCAGCAGTAGAAGTAGACACTGAGTTTTGCCTCTTGCTACACCAACTTATCAACTTACCATCAAGGAGTTGACATCCACCTGTTGTGCTTTTCCTGTCTAGCCTGCAACCTGCAAAATCAGAATCTGAATAAGCTGTCAGTTCAAGGCTTGAGTCTTTGGGATACCAAAGACCCAAACCTGGTGTACCCTTAAGGTATCTGAAGATTCTTTTTACAGCAGCTAGATGTGATTCTTTTGGATCAGCTTGGAACCTAGCACATAAACAAGTAGCAAACATAATATCAGGTCTACTAGCAGTTAAATACAGCAAGCTCCCAATCATGCCTCTGTAAGTTGTTACTGAAACAGCTTTGCCACTGGCATCTGCATCCAACTTTACATTGGTTGCCATTGGGGTTTTAATAGGAGAACTTTGATCAAATTTAAACTTTTTCAGTAGATCTAAAGTGTACTATCTTTGATTAACAAAAATTCCATTTGAGGCTTGTTTAACCTGTAATCCTAAAAAGAAAGTAAGTTCACCCATCATACTCATTTCATATTTGGATTTCATGAGTAATGAAAAATTATTGCATAATTGCTCATTGGTAGAACCAAATATTATGTCATCCACATAAATTTGAACAAGCATAATATCAGACTTCACCTTCTTTATGAACAATGTGGTATCTACTTTACCTCTGGAATACCCATTGCTCATAAGGAATTCAGTAAGAGTGTCATACCAGGCTCTAGGGGCTTGTTTTAGACCATAGAGGGCTTTGTCCAACTTATAGACAAAACCTGGATGATGTTCATTCTCAAAACCTGGAGGCTGCTTGACATAAACTTCTTCTTGCAGCTTCCCATTCAAAAATGCACTCTTCATATCCATTTGAAATACCTTTATGCTCTTATGAGCAGCGTAAGCTAGAAACAAACGAATTGCCTCCAGCCTGGCCACAGGAGCAAATGTTTCATCATAGTCAATTCCTTCTTCCTGTCTATAGCCCTGAGCTACAAGTCTTGCCTTATTTCTATTGACATGACCTTGCTCATCCATCTTGTTCCTGAAAACCCATTTAGTGCCAATTATAGTTTTTCCTTTAGGAGCAGGGACCAGCTTCCATACCTTGTTTCTTTTAAACTGATTGAGTTCTTCTTGCATGGAAGTGATCCAATTGGCATCTTTAAGTGCTTCATCCACTTTCTTTGGCTCCGTTAGGGACACAAAGCTAGAGAACATACAGAAGTTCACTAAGCTGTCCCACCTTGTTTGTACCCCTTTGTTTATGTCACCAATTATTTGATCATTGGGGTGACACCTGATCTACTTAGGATCATTCTTCAATGAAGATTCTCCTGAGTTGTTGGCATCTTCAGCAGGTCCTGTTGAACAGCTCTCAGGGTTTTCAGACACACTGTTGTATTGAGCCTGTTCACTTGTTGAACATGACTGACCACTGTTGAACATATCAGCAGAGGATCCAGGAAAATCAGCATTGATTGGTTCAGGACATGCAGTTCAGACACACTGGATGTAGTGGAAGCTTTTGAGTCTTCTTCATTGTTGGAATGCATGAGATCATCAAAGTTGAATTCTCCTGAAACTGATTCAGGAACAGCTTTGATGGAGGCATTCCTGGACTCTTCAAAGGTGACATTGATAGATTCGTCTATCACCTTTCTTTTGTTGTTGTACACTCTGTAGGCTTTAGAGATAGCAGAGTAACCAACAAACACACCTTCATCAGCTTTTGGTTTAAACTTTGCCAGTTGATCCCTTTGATTCAGAATGAAGCAGGGACATCCAAACACATGGAAGTAGCTAATATTTGGCCTTCTCCCTTTGGGCACTCATAGGGAGTCTTGTTGAACCTTTTCACCACTAAGGATCTGTTTTGGGTGAAGCAAGCAGTGTTGACAGCTTCAGCCAAGAATGATGAAGGTAAACCTGATGCACATAGCATGGTTCTAGCAGCTTCAATGAGGGTTCTGTTTCTCCTTTCAGCAACTCCATTTTGTTGTGGAGTTCTTACGGCTGAACTCAATACCATGATCACTTCTAAGCTGCTTTACTAGAGCAGAGTTTAGCATTTCCATCTTTTTGACAAATCCAATAATTTCTCTAGCAGCCTCTCCTTTGCTCTTCAAGAAGATTACCCATGTAAACCTGGAGAACTCATCAACCATTACTAGAGTGTATCTTCTTCCTCCAAGACTTGGGACATTAACAGGTCCAAACAAGTCCATGTGGATTAAGAAGAGAGGAGTATCAATAGAAAAATTGTGCTTGGATTTAAAAGATGATTTCCTATGCTTGCCTTTTTCACAAGCAGCGCAGAGTTTATCCTTAACAAAAGTCATGGAAGGCAAACCTGTTACCAAATCATTCTTACAGAGTTTGTTGATGTTCTTGAAGTTCAGGTGTGACAGCCTTTTGTGCCATAAGCAGTTTAGGTCTGCATTTGTTCTTGTGAGAAAGCAGGTTTCAGTTTTGGGATCCGCAGATTGCATATCCACAACATATACACCTTTCTTCCGTTGGGCACACAGCACAACTTTGCCTTGGGAATCCAATATGTAACCCAGGTGCTCATCAAAGTTAACCTTGTAGCCAGCATCACACAGTTGACTTATACTTACAAGGTTATATTTTAGCCCAACAACATAGGCTACTCTTTTGAACACTGTAGCACCAGCTTTAAGAGTTCCATATCCCTCAGTGGATCCCTGTACATTGTCACCAAAGGTGACTTTTGGCCCTTTTTCAGGCCTTAGATCATTCAGCAGGTCCTTGCAACCTGTCATGTGCCATGAGCAGCCGCTGTCCAAGTACCAAATCTGGGATGGTTGTTTGTCCTGCAGAATGTCATAGGGAAATATTAGTTACATTTAGGGGAACTCATCATAGTGATGAGTTCTCCTACTTCATCAACATGTGTTGATGGACTAGTGATATCCACATTAATATTTCCTATTTGAATGGTATCAGTTTGGATATCACCCTCATTGACTAAGTTGCTTCCAACGCTTCTTGTTTTAGCAATGATGGAATTAGCAGAGTCAACAGGCCTCATGTCCTTAGTTTAAGGACAGTCTTTGGCCATGTGGGTCTTCTTGCCACATTTATAGCATTTTCTCTTTTTGGTCTTTTTGGAAGAAGAACTCTCAGAAACACATTATGAATTATTTCTGTTGATTTTATCACCAGGTTTAGCAAACTTATTACTATTTTTAGATGAATCAACAGCTTGGATGGAAGGCACAATAGCAACAGCTTTGCCTGTTTCTTCTTTCCTCTTTTTGGGAGGACAGATGTCAAAAACAGGAAGCATGATTGGTTTTTGACTTTCCACAAGTTTGGGAAACTTATTCCCAGATTTCTCAGGTTGAGCAATGACTTTGCCTTTGCCCTTACTGAGATGCACGTACCACTGATTCCCACCAACGTAGATCTCCGCTCTTCAGCAGGTACGAAGCACAACTCACCATGTCTGTCTAATTCACGTGGGCAATCTTGAAAGTGGCTTCAACATCCCGTAACCAGTCCAATGCCTTGGAGGCATCCACTCCCCCTGAAAACTCTGATGGGTCTAGTCATGAAGTCCTTAAAGGACCCGCCACGTTGGCTCGATGAGGCATCAGTCCTCGAACCTGTGCCCATCTCTGGCGGAGGTACACCACCCGAACCCCTGTCGGCTCCATGAGTCGGAAAACGCTCGTCAAAGAATTGGCCTAGTATAGAGTATAAGTCGGACCTACGAACGTACTCATTCCGTCGAGAACTCTCTCCGTGGTCACCCTGTCCCGGCGGCCTGCTGCCATCTTGGTCCATAATCACCTACATAATAAATAAATAACACATATTAACACTAAATAACACTCTACACTACTTTATCACTTAGTTAGTCTACTTCGGATCATAATCCAAGGATCTAGACATACTAGTTTAAGCTTAAGCGTCCACTAGTGATACTTAAATCTCTTAAACCTATGCTCTGATACCATGCTTGTAACACCCTCGAAGTAACTAAAAATGCCACATAAGTGGCACGTCAAGTGGCATGTCGTAATATTAAAGTTAACTAATTCCCAATTTAACATACAAAACCCTGGGAAATTTAAAACTTTAATTTACATGATAAGACACGGTAAGTTGCCATACATATTCGAAGTAGTTAATTATATACAGTCATCCAGTAACTACCTTTAGTGGGTATCTAAACCTCTAATCTCGAAAAATGCCTACTTGGGAGCAGCGGCCTGACTACCTTGGTGACTTCATGAGATGCGTACACAAAGTAGAAGCTGCTGTGTCAAGATCCCCTCCAAGATAGGCTTGGATTTGTGCAGGGATCTGCTGACTTATGCAATGGCTGACTTTTTGTGCTGATTGGCATCAAGAGTCAACTATCTTTTGAAGTTTTGCATGTTTTACATCTGTTTCTCTCTTTTCTTCTAGTAAAATAGAATTGATGTGTTTTAGTTCATCAAGCTCAGTTTCCAACTTATGGAGACTGTCTACTTTACTAGATTTAATTTCAAGATCAGTTTTAAGCTTAGAGATTTCAGATATTAAAACATTATGCTTCTCAACAGCGGCTTTTAAATCAACTAGCATGTATTCAAACATTTTTACTTTTTCATCTGAACTGTAAGCCATAAAATTTTGTACCTTGTACATCATAGTAGGGTTCCAGTTATCCAAGCTGCTGAAGGCTTCAGCTTCAGCCAAGTCCTGTTTGAAGTTGCTAGTTGATGGGACATCACTATTGGCCATCAGACAATTGTTGTCTTCTTCATCTGAGGATGAATCAGACTCCTCCCAATCACATGTCTCTGCCATCAGTCCCTTTTGCTTGTTGGAAGCCATTGAGTTTTCCAACTTTTTCAGCTTTACCATGGCCATAAGGTACTTAACCTATAGCCATCGTCCCTGTTGGTCTCGTATGGTTCGAAAGACTGTCCAACAGCTTTTGACACACAGTCAGCAGCTATATGGCCAGTTTTGCCACATTTGAAGCACTCAACTTTAGATTTATCAAATGCCTTCTTCTTGACAACATTTGAGTTTCCCTGCAGCATATTTCTTCCAAACCTCTTCTTGTTGAACCTTTTGACAAGCATGGCTATCATTTGCTCATCATCAAGCTCAGCAAGATCTGCACTGTCTTCCTTATCAGACATTTCCTCTATTTCATCATCAGCCTGTTGATCAGATTGTGTGAACACATCACACTCCTGTCCAACAGGTTGTCTCACACTTGCCACTAAGGCAGCACCTCTCTTGGACATTTCCAAGGCATTTCTCTTCTGCTGCCTTGACTGTTCATCATTTAGTAAAGATCCGTATAAGTTTACAAGATCCATACCTTTGAGAGTACCTGAGTTTCTCAAGATGGTGGAAAAATAGTTCCATTCTTCAGGTAGAATGTCCAAGAACTTGTTCACCAGGGTTAGGCTGTCCTTAGTGATCCCAACAGCTTTGAGATCATTGACAAGTGCAGTAAACCTGGTGTAGGTTTCTGTGAGTGTCTCCTTTGGTTTTGCAAAGAAGAGTTCATACTGTGTAACAAGATTATTAATCCTGTTGTCCAGTGTGATTGTGGGTCCATCATAGACGATACACAAAGTATCCCACATCTCCTTTGCAGTCTTCATCTTCTCAACCTGTTTGAACACATCATCAGGCAGAGAGATAACCAGGTTATTCCTGGCCTTTGCATCCAGAGCAACCAGTCTTTTGTCTTCATCAGACCATTGAGCTTTGGCCTTCTAAAAGATTCTGATTTCAGTAGCAGCTCCTTCAACAGCAGGAGTTATGGTACACATAGGGTCCTTCCATTACTATCTCTGGTAGTTGTACATCCGGATTCTCTAAATAGAGCATCATTCTGCACTTCCAGCCAGAGAAGTTCTGATGATTGAACTTTGGGGGTTTGGCCATTGACCCATTGTCATAGTAAGAGGAATTTGCAGAACTGTTGTCCATGGAAACGTAGGGAAAATGAGAGATCTTAGAGATGACACACACTCTAACACTGCTCTGATACCAGTTATAAGTCCCAAAAGGTTTCCCAAGTGTATAGCTCTAAGCTGTAGAGGGGAGGGGGGGGGGGGTGAATACAGCAGTTTAAAACTTAGACACTCTTTTCTCAATGTTTGTATGTATTATCAACAAAAGTTAATTACAAACAAGCTTGAATGCGGAAAGGTTCAAGCTGAGATGACAGATACAACAATTTGTTTAAGTAATCTAAAACACACTCAGACTAGTTACAATGATTACTCTCACTTAGAAGCACTCACTGTTTTTACAAGACTCAAATGGACAGCCTATACACGAACAACTTAGACACACTCTACTGTTTTATATAAGCAGATTTGCATGCATGGAATAACACAGTTCAATGCACGTACTGATTGTCACACTCTTGATTGTCACATTATCCTTAAAAGCTTCCTTTTTATACCCGAAAGGAGAATCTCAGAGAACCTTCCTCATTGGACGAATGAGATAGTGGAGAGTCTTTCCAAAAAGGCAAAACGCCTTTCTGCATGTTCTGATAAAGTATCTTTGTCTTCACATGGCATAATCTTTGTCTTTTCCTTTTGTCACTGTTGCATACGGATTTAACCAAAAGAGGAATGTCAACTTTGCATCTTTCTTCTCTTGTTAAAGACATTTTGATATAAGAAAAGGTCTGTCACTCTTTTCAAATATCTGTTTTGTCTTCATGTAACAGAACAGCATGGGCAGGCTGTGCAGTTCTGTCTTCCACTTTGTCTTCGACTTGTAAACCGATCTTGTAACCAAAAACAATACATGAGGACTTAGAAACATATTCCATAAAGTGTTTACCTTTTCACAAAGAACATGTTCTGTTCACAAAGAACAGAACACTTGAAAACTGCCCAAGCTGCTCAAGAGAATAGAGCAGCGTAGACAGTTTATGCCCATCCTGTTCAGCAGACAGAACAGCTTGAACAAAACTTTCTTTGTTGCAACGAATGCAACATGGTAAACAGCTTTGGGCTGATATTGCAAATCACTTTCAGGTTTCAATAAGGCATATAACAGGCCTTAAGTTCATCCTTCAAATGCATCAACAGATTTGATTAAAAATCTCCCCCTCAGATGTACAGCAGGTTTGACTGAGGCCTTTTTGTGCCTAACAATATATCACACATGTTACATGTATTTTTTGTTCAACATTGTAGTTTTTTTTATTTTGAGTAACTTTTAAAATGTTGTATCATCTAAATAAGATTAAGTATATTTTGAAGTTAAACTTGTATTTAAGTGTTAAGTTTCACAATTCAGTGTAATTACAAATAATAGCTACAAGCCCAAGTCTTTATGGCCCATTTTTTTAATTTATTTGGTGATCTCGGTGGAAATTGGGATACTCACCTTCCGTTTGTAGAATTTGCTTACAACAATAGTTACCACTCGACTATTGGCATGCCTCCCTATCAGCTTTTGTACGGACGACGATGCCGAACTCCAACTTGTTGGAGGGAAACAGGTGAACGTCCGATCTCAGGACCATGCATTTTGCAAGAAGCCCACGACCAGCTACAGCTGAAATTAGATATCTGTATATGCCTTGGACTGCATGTTCACTTTTACATTCTTTGTAAATACTTAGCATGCTTGCTGCTTACTTGTTTGTTGATACATTTGCATCTGCATACCGCATTTACTGTTCTGACCGAATGTTAGATCTCCATTCACAAGAAGGAATTCTGTAAATTTCTTTCCTATTTGAACGTTTCCATACGTTCCCCGTAGGGCTTCGGCCTTACACATGGGAATACAGATTTGGGCTGATCTCCCAAATCTTTTGCCGTCTCTAACGTGTTGACTTGACGACATGAGCTGATAGTATTATATATATGTGTGGAAGCTAATGGAACTTTGTTAACTCACTAAGCAATGTTAGGTTACTCTGTCATGACATCTCTCTTTACAGGAAAAACTGATAAGGGCAAGACCATAGCAGGTAGTTCGTCCCAGGCTAAGTGAATCTGGATACTTGATGATTGCAGACTGTTGGACCTATTGCTGATGCCTATTTTGTAAAGATTATTGCGGTCTCGGGTAGCTTGTTCAATCTTCCGCACTCTGATTGTAGATTTAGAAGCTAGATTAGACCACCATTATATCTTTATATATTTTGTAATTAAGTATTTAAAGCAACTTGAATTAGGCATTTGGACCTGTGGTATCAAATAATAGTAATAATTATTACTTAATGAAATGTATTTTAAGAAATTATGACGTGTACTATTTGTGGTAACTAGGGTGTTACATGGGGTGGTACCAATTTCTAAGAAACCTTATTGGCTATCACGGAAAGAGATGAGGGATCTGATGTCACAGCTGTGGGAGCTATTAGATCATGGATTTATCCATCCGAGCTCGTCACTATGGGGAGCTCCAGTGCTAATTGTGAAAAAGAAGCTGAGGAATAAAGAGATTGCCTTGGTACTCGTTCAGTCGAGACATCATAAGGGTACCAACGCCACCTGGGAGCCCAAGTCGGAGATGAGATTGAGATATCCTCAGCTATTCAAGAGCCCGAGTTAGATTCCGGGACAGAATCGCTTTAACAGGGGAGGATTTGTAACATTCTGCTTTTGAGCCTGGTATGTGTAATTAAATTATAGTTATTTTTAGTGGATTATTCTTTTAATAATATTGGGTTGGCCCGATTATATCCCAAGTAGTGGATTTATACGTGTCGGGATTGTGTCCTACGTGTCACGGGGTTATGATTTTAGTGGATTAATTATATATTTAGGATCACGTGACTAAATGGATTAAAATGATGTTAATAGTGAAAATGTGATATCGGGTTCGGGTTATTGGGTTCGGGGTTGCTAAAACTAGAAAGAATATATATATACGCCTCCTTTTAGAATGTTGCTTTTCCTTTCTTGCCAAATTTAGAAAGTGCAGAGTGTGTGTAGTGTGTGTTCTTGGCTGGAGTGGGAAAGGGAAGACAGGAACAATCAAAATTGTTGCTGAAATTGCCTCCATTCTCCTTCTTGTTGTTTTCTTGAGTACAAGGTAAGAACTCCTTAAATTTGATTGCTGGATTTTGATTTATGTATGATTGAATTGTTGAAATGTCTATTTGAGCCTGTATGGGCTGTTATATATTGGCTATATGTGTTTTGCTTGGCTGGAATCAAATTGGAATGGGGAATTTCACCCCTGTACAACCATGGAAGACAAACAGGGCGGAACCTGTCGTCCGTGGTCGTGGTCGCGACCCGTAGAGCGCGGTCGCGATGGATGTGGCGCAGGCGGCAGGAGTTTGGCAGTGATGAGAACGCGACCAAGATTAAGCGCGGGTCACGATGGTTGAGCACGTGCCGCGATCGGTTGTGCTGGGCCGGGTTTCCGTTTAGGGTCTTGGGATCTGTTTGGGATTGTTTTTTGGGTCCGTTTCAATTATGGGTTCAGTTGTGAGTCTGTGGTAAGTATCTGTTGGGATTGGGAGTAACGGTCTGGGATCCGTGTCTTTTCAGGGACGAGCAGGTAGCGAGCCGAGTCAGATCAGGGGCTTCGGGGTTCAGCGAATCAGTCAAAACAATCAGGTACTAGTACTCAAGTTCTTTTCTAAATGCGCGCCTCTTTTAAGAGTTCAGCTGTGTAGCTATTGTGTACCTGTTGTGTATTGTGTATGAGACAGGGATGTAAACCTCAGGTATGCTTCAATTCTTATATATGTGTTATATTATTCATGAGATGAGATGCATAAGGGAGTCCGTGATGAGTTCCATACGGACGGTGCTTTGCGATTTGTGATCGCGTTCGCTGACTGTCCCTAACAGTCTTTAGAGCGTATATATACGGCAGGGCCTGTAGTCGGGTCGCTCAAGAGCTACAGGGTTTTGCTAACTACTGCTACGTGCGGTTTGTTAGCCTGGGAAGTATCCCCACAGGGATTCAGATCTCATGTCTTTTGTGATGATACCTATGATATGTGTTGATTGCTAGGGACAGGGATAGTGTCTACCATGCGTGTTATGTGCTACGTGTTTGTGCTATGTGTTTATTGTGCAGAGTCTAACCCTCGCGTACTCACTAGCTCCCCAGCTTATGTCTTCGACTCTAACATGTTCAGGGAATAGGAAAGGGAATCAGCAGCAGCCGTCAACATAGGGCTTGGGATTACTTGAAGACTCGTGTATATGTTTCTGTGTAATGATTAGAACTGCATGTGATAGCTTCTTTTGAGACTTCTAATCAGTACTCTGTGTATGTAATCTGTATGTGTAGCTGGTAGTCAGACGTATTGTGTTAGTTAACCAGGCCTGTAATCTGTACTGAATTGCGGTTACTTCGTTAACCTTTTGTGTGTAAAGTTTAAAATTATCAGTGATTGTATTATCATATGACACGTGTTTCATGGATCCTATGCGTTATTAGCACCTATGATATTGTATTAACGTGACATTTATGGGATTTTGGGAGGGTGTTACATCGATAGTTTACTTACTTTTCTGCGTTCGGGGTAGAATTTCAGATAATTTTCGTACAATGCCGGAAAATATAATTAATGGATAAATATAACAAGCTAACAATAATTCAAAATACAATAACACATAATCTTGAATTCAAAGCAAACACAAGTAACAAGTACAATTAAAGATATGAAAAATGACATCCATATTGTGCTGTTTTAACTAAAATAGCAACAAACTTATAAAAGCATAGATAGATAATAATAACTAAGAAAAATATGAATTTGAAAGATAAAAATTATATAAATATAACTTACACATGCTAAAAGATTACTTTAGTCACAAACTAGTAAGAAAGTCAGTATAAACTTTACACTATGAACAACCAACCAACTCTTAAATACAAATAATTACAACTTCTATAAAAAGAAAAAAATAAAAGAATCTGAACTTTTAACCCCATAGGTCCGGCCAAGAGAAGGAGAGAAGGTGGAGGAAAATTTCAATAAAATCCCACAAACTCTCACCCTTTCACCATTTTCTCACCCACCACTTCTCTCTCTACTTTCTCACACTAGAAAACCTCCATTTTCTATCAAAAATTCTGCCGAAATTCATCCTTCTTCTTCTTCCAAAAAACCTCAAAAGTTGAAGTCCAATGGTAAGAACAAGTGTTCATGCAACTTGAATGAACACTAGTTGCAATCTCCTTCTTTTCTTATGTTATCTTGAATTTTTATCATCTTTCGCATACTTTTTCTTTCAAAAGCCTTCTTGAATCTTAATGTTTGTAGATTATTCATCAAATAAATGAAATGTGTCTAAAAATGATGAAGTTTCATGATCAAACCCATATCAAGAACAAGAAGATGGTTAAATGAACTCAAAAATGCACATGCATAGTGAAGCAAGGTTCAAACAATAAAAATCTCATACTCTTTGAGTTTTAAGTGGGGTGAATGTGTTATGAGGATTCCCACACCATTTTTATACAGAAAAATAAGTTTGAAGCCTTTAAATTTTGGATTTATAAACATGCACAAGTTTGATCTTTCAAAAGATGCATGATGTCCCCAAGATGTTTATGACAGTCTTCCACCCACCACTTCAAGTTGTCATATCTCACTCATTATAGCACCAAATGACCTGATTCTTTTTCTGAAATCTAATTTAAAACCCAACTGCTTTCAAGAAAATCCAGTACGTTTTGGATATGCAAACGTATTTTGAAAGTTATGTGTGCATAAAGTAAAAATCTGGCAGAATGTTCATGTGACTTGTAAATAACATAACTCTCACAATAATGCTCCAAATAGCTTGATTTTTAATCTAGAATTTAGTATTTTGAGTAATCTTTCAAATGCATATGGTTACACTCAAATCCAATGAGTTTTGACCCTGCAAACAGTCCATGCAAGTAAGGTGTGCAATATGCTCAACCTTCTGGACTTCTATTTTTATAGATTTTTAAAGTAGACTTAAACATCTCCAAAAGTCGTGTAAACTATGCCAAAATTTTCCTAGTGTGGTCATCAAATCTAGACAGATTGTGTTACGTCCACTTTCACTTTGGAATCATGAACTTTGTATTCTTTTGAAATACCTTACAAAAATAAATCATTTATTCTTCTTTATTCCATTTATTTTATATATTTGAACTCCATGCATAATAAAAACCCAATCTATAAACAAAATTCCATGCATATAAAGGATTTATGAACAACCAAAATGGCATTGTATGAAAATATTAGGGTTTATTATGAAAAAAACCAACATGTTTTCACGATTTTTGCGTTTTCGTCCCTACATGTTATTTTTTTCCATAAAAAACCTCAAGTTATTCTTTTCCTATTGGTTTAGTGAAATTTTGGACATTAGACCCCGATTATAGTTTGTGAACCGGGTTTTAAAAACTTGAAAAACCGGGTTCTAATGTCCAAATTTCACTAAACCAATAAGAAAATAATAACTTGAGGTTTTTTATGGGAAAAAATAACATGGATGGACGAAAACGCAAAAAACGTGAAATCATGTTGGTTTTTTTCATAATAAACCCAAAATATTATAGAAACTAAGTATAAATTATGGTTTAAGGTTTAAAAACACAAACTTACATAGAATCCCTGTCGTGTGTTATAGACGGACGTTAGACACGTGTTTAGAATTCAATCCTTGCAACCGTTACCCATTCACTTGAAGCGATGTGAGTATTCACGGCCTCTCTTTTTACTATTTTTAATGTTTTGGGGAAAATCAACATTCTTCCAAACTCGTGATATATTTACAAACATGCTTATCATTATGCATGCACACTCTCGATATACTTTCAAACTCGTTTATGCTATGCATGCAAACTTGGTTGTGGTTATGCTTTTGAAATTTACAATGCATTGTTATGTTACTCTTTGCACTTGGTGGGTATGTAATCTTGATTAGTGAATGAAACTGAAACACCAGTTCACTCATCAACTCACTATATCGAGCCAAAGATAACTATTGATATCAATACTTGGTGGCCACCTACTCACGACGTACAAGGTGGAGTGTTTCTTTCTCATACTATATCCTTAAGAGAGGGTACTTGGACATAGGTTTGAGTAGGGGGTAACTTTTCACTAGTTTTTCATACAATGGGCTACCATGTGCCATTCTATGAAACCAACCAACAAATTTTCACATGTTTTATATCATATAAATAAATTGTTTGTACATAACCCGTTAACTCATCAACTATTTTCAAAAGGTGACCATTTTTAGCATTGTTTTTCAGGGAATCAAGCTTAAAATCGGATCACTACAATATGCATGTTTTGGTGTGCTTAAAGATGTCATCACACTTTTAATCAAGCACTTTTATAATTTATGTTTCGATATGGTTGTAACCATAAAACAATTTCTTTTAGTTTGTATGTAAAACTTTTAATCAGAACACTGTTACATCTAGTGTTTCCGCTTATCAGAGCCTAAGGTTTATAAAGAATACCAAGTTTTTCATTTGAAAATTTCTAAACTATAACCATTAGCTCGAAGATTCTAAACTATTTTATATATTGCTAGTTTAATTAATTCAAGTGTAGCATCATCGGATCTTACTTGAACAAAGCTTGATCACCTTTGTTTAATCAAGAAAAGATGATGCATAGACTTGAGTGATTACATTTGGAGTATGTTTGAAAACAATTTTAGTACTACAAATACTATTATAAAGATTTCATCTTGTGTGTGTGTGATCATTGCATATTACCATCGACACCCTATGTCGGTAAGCATACATGATTATTTAAGAAAATATTCACGAGTCGATATAACCAGATGGAAGGTTCTTAGGATAGTCGTTTGGCTTGGTTGTTGGATTTTCCGAAAGGCATATTCTGAAAGGATCTTGCCACCCGATGTTGGTTGTCAAAAGTGGATATTAGGCATTCTATACCCTTAGTCAGAAATACTTAGTGATTACATACACAAAACATATACCTTACTAATCAGATATGTTTATGGCCTTAGTAATTAAAAATGCTTTTATTTTTTTTAGCTACATGGATAAATTTGATTCATCCCGCCTTAGCCTAGAGTACTCACTTATGAGAGATTGGGAGGATTTTTCTAGAAATTTCAAGACTTCTGATGAGGAACCTAGTGAACTCAATCTATTGAGTAGTCATACCGAGTGCACTTGCATGTATGTCTGAACTGGAGTACGTGAGAAGCACTTTGGCATAGTAGGCATATGTGAAAACAAGCTTGACAGAAATGGTCGAGCATTCGATGGCAGCCTTGGGGCAAGCCAAGTGGAGAGCAGACGAAGCTAGGGTGGAGGCTAGATTAACTTTGAAGAAGGTGGAGTACTTGTATCGCCTTCTAGGAAGGGTGTTTGTGGCGCTGTTTCTCTTACTTCTACTGATCTCCCTGTCGAAGCCATGGTTCTAGAAGACTAGTATTTGAATTTTATTTTGTTGTTAAATTAAATGAAGGAACTTAGTCCATGTTTTATTTTTATATCCAGTATTGTAATCGAATATCAACTCAAAATTTTGGGAATCTTTTGAAAAGGGTTTAGAAATTTAGTCTTTTCTTATGATCTAATCTATAAATTCTTGCAATAGTTTAAAAGCATGATACAAACAATTTGCACCAATACTAAAGCAAGTAAATTCAATATTTTTATAGAACCATGCCGCCACAAAGAGCCACACACAACACAGAAATCAACCCATAGTTGGATCAGGACATAGGACAACACATCCGTGATGTCGTACCCAACATCGTCATTTAATTCCCTGCACGCATCAACGCAGGACAACGAATAGGTCCGAATCATAAAATTGATGGAAACAGTGAAAGGGATAACCGTCGCAATGAGACTGGCGGATCTACTTATAAGTCTTTAATGACGTGCAAGCCCAAAGAAATCTTTGGTAAAGAGGGAGCCACAGGCTTACTATCTTGGATTGAGATCATGGAGTCGGTTCTCCACCTCAGTCAGTGTACGGAAAGCCGCATGGTTGAATATGTTGCGGGTCAATTTTAAGAAAGAGCGTTAAGTTGGTGGAATCTTCAGATCCAGACTCGGGGAAGAGATGCTGCTAATAAGATGACATGGGAAGAATGCAACGTGCTTTTAATTAAGGAATTCTGCCCTAAGACTGAGATCCAGAAGTTGGAAACCAAATTTTGGAACAACACAATGATCGGAAATGATGTTGAGTCACGATTCCATGATTTATCTAGGTTGGTACTGCACATGGTCACACCCGAAGAGAAAAGAATCGACCGGTATACTTATGGACTCGTACCGAAGATAAGGGAGCCGGATATCTCGGCACAACCAGCTACCATTCAGAGCGTTGTAGCGCTCACGATGAGTTTAACAAATGATGCAGTGCGCACCGGGAAGTTTGGGAAGAAAAGTTTGGACAACAAGAGAAAGGCCGAGAACTCGCAAGGTAAAGGTCAAAGGGGTAGGATGAGCCAGAAACAAAAGACAGGAACCAACTATGGAGCAACAGTACAGGATCTAAAGCCGTACACTAGAAATTTGCCTAAATGTGACCGATGTAATTTTCATCACAAAAGACGTTGCCTGGTGTTGGGAAATCATATTGTTGATGAATATAATAAGTGTAGGGTTCATTGTGTCATTTCTTTATGGTTTGTGATGTATATATAGTAGATAAAATTGTACAGTAGTGGTACAATTTGCACATTCATTTTGCACGGATATTGTTTTTGTCTTGTACGGAGTTCAACCTAGGGTTCAGTGCTTATCATTCTCAATATTGTAATTCTCATTTTGTGGAATACAAATCATTCAGTTAGTTGCATCTGATCTTGATCTTAATGTTCAATTTTTTCTTGTGATTGATAATAATTGAATATTGATTGGAATTCATCAGTTTCCATGATTTATCAGAGGAGATGTCGAAATCCCTGATAGAGGGACCAACAATATTTCTTGAAACAATTCCAGCTGTACAAAACGACAATCCTCCTAAACCGGAGAGAACTACAGAGGTCACCAATCTGTTTGATGCTCATAAATGAAGATAGCTGGGAGGCAAAACAACCCGAAAGCTCTTGTTGATTTCTATCCCAAATGACATATTGTAGGTCCCGAGAGGTTCCCAAAGTATATAGCTTTAAGCTGTAGAGGAGGGGTGAATACAGCTATTTAAAAACTACACACTATTTTCTCAATGTTTGTATGTATTATCAACAATTTGTTAATTACAAACAAGCTTGAATGCGGAATAGTTCAAGCTGAGATGACAGATACAACAGTATGTTCACTAGTCTAAGACAAACTCAAACTAGTATACAATGAATACACTCACTGTGTTTACAAGACTTAAGGGAACAGCTTATGTAAAACAGCTTAGACACACAGATACTGATTTACATAGAAGGCTTGCATGCATGAAAATCACAGTTGCACGTTCACTCTTGGTTTCAGCACTTAGCTTTCTTCACACTTCTTTCTGTCCTTAGAAGCTTCCTTTTATACCCACTCAGAGGATCTAAGAGAAACATCTTCATTGGACGGAATGAAAAAGGAGAAGTCTTGTTGAAAAGACAACATAACCTTTTCTGCACTTTTCTGAAAAGCAGACTTGTCTTCACATGTGCAGAACTTTTGTCTTTTTACTTTGTCTACTGTTGCATTGCCTTTAACTAATTTAGGAATGTCAACTTTGCGTCTTTCTTCCTTGTAAAGGGCTATTTTGATATAAGAAAAAGGTCTGTCACCCTTTTTCAAATAACCTTTTGTCTTCATGTTACAGAACAGCTTGGGCAGGCTGAGCAGTTCTGTTTTCCACTTCGTCTTCGACTTTGTAAACTGATCTTGTAGTAAAAAACAATACATGATGACTTGGAAACATATTCCATAAAGTGTTTAGCCTGTTCACAAAGAACAGGTTCTGTTCACAAAGAACAGAACACTTTAAAAGTGCCCAAGCTGCTCACCAGTGTAGAGCAGCGTAGACAGTTTATGTCCAGCCTGTTCAGCAGACAGCGCAGCTTGGACAAACGTCTTAGTTGCCACAACATGCCACATATGAACAGCTTTAAAACTGATATTGCAAATCATTTTCATGGTTTCAATAAGGAATTATCAACAGGCCTTAAATTCAACCTTCAAATGCATCAACAGGTTTGATTATAAATCTCCCCCTCAGATGTAGAACAGGTTTGACTGAGGCCTTTTTGTGCCTAACAATCTCCCCCTATTTGCAATAACCAGTCTAAGCTGGTCTTATCAAAAATCACTATATATTTTTACAGTACATTTGCTAAAATAAAATTACAACATTACAGTAAAGTAAAAGATCAGTTTATATATACACTGATTCTTGATTTCATACAACAACACATGTTTTTACAAGAGTACAACTAATGTACTAATGTATTTTACAACTAATGTAAAAGAGAGTTACAACATATGTAACATAGAGTACAACTAATGTACATTGGACTGTTTTTATTGGGAGCAAATAATGGTAAGCCTGTCCAACTGATGGACAGCTTCCATTCTTCACCTACCCAGACGGTAGATGGACTTCATTACAATGGAGAAGGATCCTGAACCATCTTTTCTAGTTCTTCCCTTGTATCCTCAAGTTCCTCAACTTCACTTCTGATGATCATGAACTTGGGATCATTGAGCTCTCCTCTTTCTAATGAAACTTGCAAAAGTCTGAAGGCGGAAGTTGTCTAGAATCAACTTTGTCCAGCTCTGGGCCTCTTGGAAGCACTTTCTTCTGAGTAGGG